>CM028331.1:47452642-48052642 GCA_016647705.1 Eucommia ulmoides
CGATAATTAGTTTCTTTTCTTTTTCTTATTTTTTTGCATTTTTTGAAATAAAATAAAACAAAGTTAATTATAAAATAAAGTATAAATTTTTTAGGGGTGGTCAAAATGTCGTGTCTACACTGCTTGATTATCGTGAAATTCAAAATTGTGTAATTTTAAAAGGGTATACCTCACAAAAAAACCCGATTTTGCCACTTACATGAAAAATCCCAAGTTGTGAAATTTTGGAAAGACTATAACTCATTGAAAAAACTTAATTTCGTCAATTTTATGAAAAACTAAAAATGGAAAAATTTCTAAATACTCCTAATAACCCAAAAATCCAAATTTTTCTAATTTTATGAACAATAAAAAAACGTAAAATTTTGAAAGATTATAACTTACCAAAATACCTAATTTCGCAAATTCTATGAAAAATCCAAACTTGTGAAATTTTGAGAGGTTATAGCAAACTGAAAAAGATTAATCTCGCCAATTTTATAAAAAAAATTCAAAATCGTGAAATCTTGAAATGTTATAACTTACCAAATTGCCATTTTTTTTCTTCTATTTTTTGAAAAATCCCAAATAATAAATTTTAAAAGGCTATATAGGTCACTGAAAAATATCGATTATGCAAATTTTATGAAGAAACTCAAAAGACATTAAATTTTGAAGGCTATAGCTTACTAAAAATACTCGACTACAACACTTTTATAAAAGACTAGAAATTTTGAAAGACTATTGTTTAACGAAAAAACTTGTTTTTTTTTTTTTTACTTTTATAAAAAAATCCGAACTCGTGAAATTTTCAAAAGCTATAATACAACGAAAAAACTTGACTTCGCCGATTTTATGAAAAATTAAAAATCATAAAATTTTTAAAAGCCTATAGCTCACCGAAAAAGCTCAATTTTGTCGGTTCATGAAAATTCCAAAATCGTTAAATTTTGGAAGGTTAGCACGCCAAAAAAATTCGATTTACCAAATTTTATAAAAAAATCGAAATCGTAAAATTATGAAAGACTATAGCTCACGAAGAAATCCAATTTTACTAATTTTATGAAACAATCTAATATTGTGAAATTTTGAAAGGTTGTAACTCATCGAAAAGCTTACTTTCACCACTTC
This sequence comes from Eucommia ulmoides, assembly GCA_016647705.1. NCBI lineage: Eukaryota > Viridiplantae > Streptophyta > Magnoliopsida > Garryales > Eucommiaceae > Eucommia > Eucommia ulmoides. Next base: position 47,453,753 of record CM028331.1, read on the forward strand.
TATCAAAAACAAGATATCGTAAAATTTTGAAAGGTCTGCAAAAATTTGATTTTTCTATTTTATGAAAAATTCAAAATCGTGTAATTTTTTAAAGACGATAGCTCACGAAAAGACTTGGTTTCGCTAGTTTTATGAAGAATCCCAAATCACGAATTTGGAAAGGCTATAGCACACTAAAAAAAACTCGATTTTCTAATTTTCAAAAAAAATTAAAATTGTGAAATTTTGAAAGTCTATAACTTACAAAAAAAAACACCACACTTGTCAAATTTTGAAAGGCAAGCACACCAGAAAACTCGATTTCGTCAATTTTATGAAATATTCAAAATCATGTAATTTTGAAAGACTAGAGCTCACTAGAATAATCGATTTTTCTAATTTTATGGAAAATTCAAAATCGTGAAATTTTTAATGACTATATTCTACTGAAAAATGTCGATTTCACTATTTCTATAAAAAAAAAATAGAAATTATGAAATTTTGAAAGGTTATAGCACACTAAAAAAATATAATTTTGCTAATTTTATGAAAAATTCAAAATCATAAAATTTTGAAAGGTTATAATTCACAAAAAGACCAGATTTCGCCAGTTTCACAAAAAATCCCAATTCATGAAATTTGGAGAGGCTATATAACACACTGAGCAAACTCAATTTTGCTAATTTTTGAAAAAATTCAAAATCGTAAAATTTTGAAAGACTATATCTTACCAAAAAAGTATAAAACTTGTAAAATTTTGAAAGGCTATAGTACAATGGAAAATTTTGATTTCGCTAATTTTATGAAAAATTAGAAATTTTTCACAGGCTAGCACATCGAAATAACTCAATTTTGCCAATTTTATGAAGATTTTTTTTTTAAAGGTTATAGCACACTAAAAAAACTCAATTTTACTATTTTTATAAAAAAAATAGAAATCGTGAAATTTTGAAAGGATATAACTTACTGAAAATTTTTGATTTCGCTACTTTTATGAAAAATTCAAAATCGTGTAATTTTGAAAGACAGTAGATCACGAAAAGAACTAATTTCGCCATTTTAAAGAAAAATCCCAAGTTATGAAATTTGGAAAACTCAAAATGAAAAAAATTCTACCAATTTTATGAAAAACTCAAAATGAAAAAAATTCTAAATACTATACCTGATCGAAAAATCCGTTTTTATTTTTTTAATTTTATGAAAAATTAGAAATCGTGAAATTTTGAGAGATTATAACACACCGATAAAACCCAATTTTGCCAATTCTATCACAAATCCAAACTTGGAAATTTTGAAAGGTTATGGCACACTAAAAAATATTGATCTCTCCAATTTTATGAAAACAATTCAAAATCATGAAATTTTGAAAGGCTATAACTCATCGAATTGCAACGTATAACTCACCGAATTGCAACATTTTTCAATTTGTTTTGAAAAATCTCAAATAGTAAAAATTTAAAAGGCTATATAGGTCAATGAAAAAGATCGATTATGCAAATTTCATGAAAAACTCAGCGACGTTAAATTTTGAGAGGCTATAACTCACCGAAAATGCTCGATTACACCACTTTCACGAAAGACCAGAATTTTTGAAATTTTAAAAGACTATTGCTCAACAAAAAAAATGTTTTTTTTTTTACTTTTATAAAAAAATTCAAACTTGTGAAATTTTCAAAGGTTATATAACAACGAAAAAGCTCGATTTCACCAATTCATAAAAAATCAAAATCGTTAAATTTTGAAAGGTTATAATACACCAAAAAAGTCAATTTCACAAATTTTATAGAAATTTCAACATTGTGAAATTTTGAAAAGTTATAACTCACCGAAAAAACTTAATTTTGCTACTTTTATAAAAAAATTAACATCGTATAATTTTTTAAAGGCTATAGCTTACGAAAATATCCGATTTTGCCAGTTTTATGAAAAATATCAAATCGTGAAATTTAGAAAGGCTATAGCACACTGGGAAAACTCGATTGCCAATTTTCTAGAAAATTCAAAATCGTGAAATTTTGAAAGATTATAACTTAGTGAAAAAGCACCAAACTTGTAAAATTTTGAAAGGTTATATAGCACACAAAAAAAACTCCATTTCACCAATTTTATGAAAAATAAAATTGTAATTTTGAAAGCCTATATCACTGAAAAAATCCATTTTTCTCAAATTTATGGAAAATTCAAAATTGTGAATTTTTAAATGTTGTAACTAACTGAAAAAGTTCGATTTTACTTCTCCTGTAAAAAATTAGAAATCGTGAAATTTTGAAAGGTAGCACACTGAAAAAAAAAATTGATTTTGTTATTTTTATGGAAAATTCAAAATCATGTAATTTTGAATGACTATAGCTCATGAAAAGACCTGATTTCCCCAGTTTCACAAAAAATCCCAAGTACTGAAATTTGGAAAGTCTATAACTCATCGAAAAAACTCAATTTTGCCAATTTTATGAAAAATTCAAAATGGACAAACTTTGAAATATTATATCTCACCGAAAAATTCCAATTTTTTCAATTTTGTGAAAATTTAAAAATTGTGATTTTGAAAGCTATAGCTCGCTGAAAAAAATTCCCAAATTAGCAAATTTTATGAAAAATCCGAACTTATGAAATTTAGAAAGGCTATAGCACACCGGAAAAGAACTATCCCACCAATTTTATGAAAAAAATCAAAATTGTGAAATTTTGAAAGGTCATTATAGCTCACCGAAAAAATCTAATTTTGCCAATTCATGAAAAATCCAAAATCATTAAATTTCGAAAGGTTATAGTACGCCAAAAAAGCTCGATTTCGCCAATATTATTAAAATTCAAATTGTGAAATTTTGAAAGGTTATAACTTACCGAAAAGCCCAATTTTTCTAATTTTATAAAAAATCTTAAACGGAAAATTTTCAAAGGTAATAGCTCATTGACAAATTTGATTTTGCTACTTTTACGAAAAAAATCAAAATCGTGTAATTTTCAAATACTATGGCTCACAAAAATATCTCATTTCGCCAATATCTAATATCGTGAAATTTCGAAAGGTTTTACCACATCGAAAAAACTCGATTATGCGAATTTTATGAAAAACTCAAAGATTTAAAATTTTAAAAGACTATAACTCACCGAAAAAGTTTGATTTTGCCAATTTTGTAAAAAAAATAAAAAAATTGCAAAATTTTGAAAGGTTACAACTCATCGAAAAAACTCAATTTTGCAAATTTTATGAAAAATCTAAAATCATAAAATTTTAAAAGGTTATAAATCACCGTAAAAGACCAATTTTCCAAGTTTATGAAAAAGTCAAAATCATGAAATTTTAAAAGGTTATAACTCACCGAAAAAACTCGATTACACGAGTTTTATGAAAAAGTCAAAGATGTGAAATTTTGAAAGGGAACTTTATGGAAAAATCAAAATCGTGAAATTTTGAAAGGTTATAATTAATCAAAAAAGTCCAAATTTCCCAATTTTATTAAAAATCTAAAATCTTGAAATTTTGAAAGACTATTACTCACTGAAAAGGCTCGATTATGCCAATTTTATGAAAAACTTAACTAGGCTATAGCTTACCGAAAAAACTTGATTTTACAATATTTTTACAAAATAACTAGAAATTGTGAAATTTTAAAAAATTATAACTCACTGAAAAACTTCATTTTTCTATTTTCATGAAAAATAAAAATTATGAAATTTTGAAAGGCTATAGCACACTGATAAAAACTTGAATTCACCAATTTTAAGAAAAATTCAAAATCGTAAATTTTTTAGAAGTTATAGCTCACAAAAAAAAAAAAGATTAATTCTTCCAGTTTTATAAAAAATAAAAAATCGTAAAATTTTGAAACGTGTATACTAAAAAAACATGATTTTGCCAACTTTATGAAACATTAAAAAACGTAAACTTTTGAAAGGTTATCACTCATCGAAAAAGCCCAAATTACAATTTTATTACAAAAAAAAAAAAAATTGTGAAACTTTGAAAGGTTTTAGCACACCGAAAAAGTTCAATTTTGCCAATTTTATGAAAAAATTAAAATCGTAAAATTTCAAAAGGTTACAGCTCACCGAAAAAACCTGATTTTTAAATTTTGTGAAAAATTCAAAATTATGAAATTTTGAAAGATTATAGCGAACCGAAAATGCCAATTTTACCACTTTTATAAAAAAATAATGTGAAATTTTTGAAATCTATAGCTCACAAAAAAATATTTGATTTTGCCAACTTCGTGAAAAATCCAAATCGTGAAATTTTGAAAGGTAATAACTCACGGAAAAAGCATGATTACGCTAATATTATGAAAAACTCAAAGACATGAAATTTGAAAGACTATAACTTACGGAAAGAGCTCGATTTCGCCAACTTTATGAAAAAATCAAAATCATAAAATTTTGAAATGCTATAGTTCACTGAAAAAAATCCAATTTTGCCTATGTTATGAAAAATCCAAAATCGTGAAATTTTGAAAGGCAAGTAACTGAAAAAATTTGATTTTGTTATTTTTATGGAAAATTCAAAATCATGAAATTTTGGAAGGCTATTGATTGCTAAAAAATAATTCTCTTATTAAGTGCAAAATATTATAGTATAGTGTCCTTAAGTTCAAGTATCAAACCACAGGGATCGGTCTTGTAATTATCAATTCCCGATTATTTTCCTTCATTTGATAAGAATGATTTGAGATTTTGATTTGAATTTTTAAGTAAACAAAAATAAATATCACATTTAACAATAAAAAATAAGATTTGGGTTAGGAATTATGAATCCGTATTTTGGAATATATTTTTCTTGTATTTTCTATTTAAATCGAATTTGTGTAAATGAGTGTTCCCAACTACAAGCCGAAACTATTCAGAAAGATTTTGATTGTTATTCTCTGATATGATTTATCTTCGGTATTAAATTCATACACTGCACTAATCTATGGTGAATTAAAATTTAAGTATAAATCATCTAGACCAACAATCAATTCCTAATAATACGATTGTATAACCATTTGATCGAGACCACAAGTACACGATCTCATGTTCTAGTAGTAATTAGATTTAAATCAAAATCCATACAAGGATATTTTGACAATAAATCCGATTACCTTAAAATCATTTTTTAAGAACAAGATTCACATTATACAATAGTTTACACAATATCTAAAATTAAATATAATATTACATAAATCCAAAACACATCATCAAAATCCTAACCCAGTTGAAGAGAATTAGCCGCTTATTGTGGTTTGGAACATCATTTTTTCGAATACATTTCACAAAACTGTTATTACCACCCTTATGTATAAAAACCAAGCTTTCTTTCCTTCACAAATGACGAGAAATGGTGGAGGAAATGGAAGAAATTGAAAAAAAAAAGTTGCTGAAAATTGAAGGAAGAATGGCTAAAGAACTCTCCAATCCCCAACTCTAACCTTCGATGTTGTATTTATAGGTCAATAGGTGCATGAATGATTTTGGGGACAAAAATTATTAAAACACCATCAAAAGATGGTAAAAAATGGTGGCGAATCGAGGTTTGATTTTTATATTTTTATTTGATCCAACAATTCGTTCTGGTTTCTTTGATTTTTGTTTGACTTTTGTTCGGCATGTTGTAACTTGTTCATTTTTTATCCGATTTCCCTTAACTTAACGCGGCTTATTCCATTTTCAAAAACATACAAAAGCAATTAAAATAACTCTAAGTGGTACAAAATTGCACCAAATAAGGTGCAATCAGCTATAGCTCACAAAAATATACGATTTTACCAATTTTATGAAAAATCCCTAATCAAGAAATTTAGAAAAACTACATCGAAAAAATTCGATTTTGCCAATTTTCTAAAAAATTCAAAATTGTGAAATTTTGAAAGACGCTAACCAAAGAAAATCAATTTTGCCAATTTTATGAAAAATATAAATCGTGAAATTTTGAAAGAATATAACTCACCGAAAGAGCTCGATTATGCAAATTTTATGAAAAACTCAAACATGTAAAATTTTGAAAGACTATAGTTCATCGAAAAAAATTGGTTTTGCCAATTTTATATAAAAAAAAATTCCAAAATCATAAAATTTGAAATTTTACAGCTCACCGAAAAAGCATGATTATGCCAATTTCATGAAAAATTCAAAGACGTTAAATTTTGAAAGGCTATAAACTCGATTTCACCACTTTAAGAAAAGAGAGGCCTCTAAAGTCTCTCATTCAGTTAGGCCTTTCTAGGGATTGTTGCTTTTTATACCCTATGGGATTTTCAATGCATGTGGGAAGGTTTTTGGCCCTAACAACTAAAGTCAACTAAATGCCTATAGTCCATGGAAGTGAGCAGACCAATATGGTTCTAATGGCTGCTAGTAATCCCTTGATAAGTTACATCCTTATAGGGGACTTTTGGGATTTTGAAAATTTCATCCGCAACCGATAAATGAAATTTGTCTAAAACCTTTATTCCCCTGTTCCAAATGCTCAACTCGTTCCCCATTACTGAATTAGCTTCCCTGCTTATAAACAACCAGAAATTTTGAAATTTTTAGAAGTTATATTCACTGAAAAAACTTTTTTTCTTTTACTTCTATAAAAAAAAATAAAAATCAAACTTATGAAATTTTGGAAGGCTACTATATAGTGAAAAATCTCAATTTCGCCAATTTTATGAAAATTCAATGATGTGAAATTTTGAAAGACTATATGACTCACCAAAAATACTCTATTTCACTATATTTATAGAAAGACTAGAAATTGTGAAAATTTAAAATTCTTCACTGAAAACACTTGATTTTTTTACTTATATGGAAAAAAAAAATTAAACGCTATAGCACATCTAAAAAGCTTGAACTCGTTAATTTTTTCAAAAATTCAAAATTGTGAAATTTTGAAAGACTATAACTCACCAAAAAAGCTCGATTTTTTTAATAGCTCACCAAATTTTTTTATTTTATGAAAAATCCAAAATTGTGAAATTTTGAAAGGTTATGACTCACTAAAAAATCTTGATTTTGCTATTTTTGTGTAAAATTCAAAATCGTATAGTTTTGAAAGGTTATAGATCACGAAAATACTTAATTTCGCCAATTTTATGAAAAATCCAAAATCATGAAATTTAGGAAGACTTTAGCACACCCAAAAAATTAGATTTTGCCAATTTTCTAAAAATATTCAAAATAACTAAATTTTAGAAGGCTATAACTCACCGAAAAAGCACAATTTTGCCAATTTTATGAAAAATCTAAAATTGTGAAATTTTAAAAGAGTATAACTCGATTATGAAAAATTTCACAATTTCCAACTCACCGAAAAAGCTCGATTACGCAAATTTTATGAAAAACTCAAAGATATAAAATTTTGAAAAATTATAACACACCAAAAACACTGAATTTCGCCAATTTTATGAAAATTTTAAAATTGTAAAATTTTTGGAAGGCTATTTCTCACTGAAAACGCTCAATTTTGCCAGTTTTATCAAAAAGTTGAAATCGTGAAATTTTGAAAGACTTATACCTCACTAAAAAAATTAGATTTTTCTATTTCCATAATTCCTTAAATGAAATCGATCAATAATATGAAATTATTGAATATAATCCCGCAATATTCAAATCCTGTGATCGACTACCATTAGAAACCAATAAGAATGCATATGTATCATTTGGACAGAACAGTATAGATCTATTAAAAACATGTACATATAAAAAAATAGATTATGAGACAAATCTGATAACTCATTAGACCAGGAGCACATTGAACCCCAAGCCGAAAAAACCATAATAACACGTGCCTCGAGTGAAAACATTTTTTTTTTCTTTAAAATGAACAAGTTGAATATGGGCATGGAGTGAAAAGAGTAAGTTTGGGCCTAAATGGCAACTTAATTTAGAGGTAGTGGTAGTGTCTTCTCTTCATTGTGATAAAATGGCCTTCAAAGCTTCTTTGACGTAAGGGTACTTGAAGGAAAAGCCCAGCTCCTTTGCCTTTGCAGGAACTACTCTTTGTCCTTCTAGCACCTACAACAAGTGTTTTGACACTTTGTAACCCTGAAGTTTGACCAAAATCTGACTTTGATCTCCATGGTTTCAATTTGAACATATAACACCTTAAAGTTTCTTGATCATCCCACCACAGTCCAAGTCAAAATCCCAGTTACAATTTTGGACAAAAAATAGACAACTGCAATGTACCTGATTGTTTTTAAGAGGCTTTACGGACAATTCCGGCCTATCCCTCCCTCCCATTTTCCTTCTTGTCTAAATACTTAGAAATATAGATGTATAACATCTAGATTTTTTTTTGTAGAAAATTTATAATGGGAAAAGAGGTTAAAAAGGCCATAAAGTCTGATTAAAAATAGTTACGTGAACGGACATCATTGTTGGAGCTCCCGATATCCGTTCGCAGTAGTTTGACAAAATCCATCCTGCCCACAAAGAAGCGTGTTGAATCTCATATCACTTGTGTTACCTTACCTTGAACTATATATAAAGCCTATGGCAATTCTCCTCTCTCAAGGCGTCTTTTGAGAGTGAGTTAGGTCAGTTGCGTTCCTACCGTTTGTCGTCTAAAACTCTAACTGAGTAATGTGAGATGATCATGGAACTTCAAGGTATTATAAAAGGACCAAAGTAAAATAATGGTAAAAAAAATGAATGGGAAGGAAAGAAAAGAGGTTTGTGACTCACCACACAAGCACCTTCTCCAAGGACAGCTTTGAGGGCAAAGTCAGGAACAGGTAGCCAAGAAGGGCGGCCCATGACAGACCCTAAATGTTCACACATCTCCCCCAGTCTTACTGGATTTGGTGCTGTCCCATTTATTACTCCTAACAATGCCATTTTTTGTATTATTTAGTGATATATAGAACAGCTTAAAAAACAAAATTAGCCCAGTGCACGAAGGCTCCCGCTATTGCAGGATCTGAGGAGAATTAGATGTATCCTGCCTGTTTCCAAAATTTGAACTTGGGACCTCCAGGTCACAATGGAACAACGTTACCATTATATTCAAGGCTCGCCGTTTCTATGATGAACTAACAAAAAAGATGTTATTAATTACCTACCTTTGTAAGAAGGATTGGATAAGGCTTCATAGATTAGATTGACTAGGTCATCCACATGAATCCAAGAAAACCTACACAAATCAAATACCAAAATGAGTGTAGAAATTAGATATGACAAATGCAAAATAGTCAAGTGGTGTTAGTTCGGTTAACAAGGGGAGATGCTTCTTTTCTTGTCAACCAGGGTTCTACTCTCCTAGGAAGCAATTCATGAATTAAATTTTGAATTAAATCTTGAATGCACTAAGTCGATGTGGGAGAGTACACTCTTAAGATCGTCCGAGGAGGTGATTAGTCGAGGTGTGCATAGCTGACCCAGACACACCTTATCATAAAACCAAAAACAAATGCAAAATAATTGGAAAAATGAATGAAGTGAGTACCATTGTTTCCCAGAACCCAACGGTCCTCCAGCAAACATCATGAAGAGTGGTACCATTTTGGCTGCATAAGCCACAACACAAACCCCAGCTTAAACTATTAAAGATGACTTCACAATATAAATATAATAACACAAGGAACTATAAGAACCCAATGGAAATGTCTTGTAAAATGAAAATTGTCTTAGACTTTATATATAGCTCTGGCTCAGGTAACACAAGCGATGCGGAATTCAACACAAGAATGTCTTAAAAATAGACAAATAACTCTAGCTCATATACGAGCATACGTAGCATGTAGTGACTTAGGTGTTGTTTGGTTGGCAATTTGAGTTGTGTTCTCTATTTTGAAAAACTCACAATAAACACAAACAGTTTGTAAAAAAACAATTTTCACAATACTCAGAAACAACTATATAACTTTTTCATTTTTTTTAATTCTAATACATTATTTATAGATATTCTCTTTTTGAAAACAAAACTAAACAATTTTTCACAATTTTCAAACACTGATTTCGAAAACAAAACCAAGCAAGCTCTTAATATGCAGAATTGTCAATGAAAAAGTAACCATCAAATCCTTTCACGAATTTTGTATTTCACGTCTCCTTGAGTTTATTTTCTAACCGGTGCGTATGAATCCTTTCACAAATGTATGAATAACACGGCATTGTCATAGCAAAGTTGTGAGAAAGAGGATAAAAAACAATGAAAATCATACCTAAAGCGCCACCATCTTTTCCAAGGACAACGCCAATGCGAATGAGCGCTAATCGAACATCCTTGTTAACTCTGAGAGCTGTTGCTTCCCATTCTCTACATACCTGTAAAGATATCCATGTGGTGCAAGAACAGTAAATGAGGCCATAGCCACTTAACCGATCACTAGAAAAGTGAGTCTGAGATTATATTTAACATACTTGTTAAAGAGACCAAATCTCTCTCTCTCTCTCTCTCTCTCTCTCTCTCTCTCTCTCTCTCTCTCTCTCCTTTTCTTTTCCAGTTTGGTTCAGTAATAACTGAGTATATTAATAGGGTTAATTGCCTTTTACCGCCCTTACTTCGATCTTGTTTTATTTTGTCCCCCTCCACCTTAAAAACCGACACTTTACCTCTTTTTATTTTATAATTAATATTTTGGAAAACTAACTTCTTTTTTGTTTAACTTACGAAATATGCAAAAATGGATGAAATTAAATTTTACAGAAAAAAATTTACACGATTAGACAAAACCTTTTATTTAATTTTATCTTTGTTAAAAAAAGAAAAAGAAAGAGAGCTAGAGAGAGAAACAGTTAGTTTTTTTCGTCTCTTACCTTCAAATATTAAATTTAAATTAAAAGAAATAAAGGGAAATTTAGTTATTTATATTTTTTAAAACAAAATTTGATTTTCTCCCTTTAGTCAAGTGTAGAAAGGGGTGATATATAGGTTTTTAGAGTAGAGGGGTTAAAATGAAACTAGACCAGAGTACAGGGGGGTAAAAGAAAATTAACACATATTATTATGTTTACCTCAGCCAAGTAATCATCTCCAGAGGGACTTTGTTCATCAAATACTTGTGTTCCACTAGTACCTGCAAATTTGAAGAAGATTGAATAACTCAACACAGTATCATAGGGAGGACTGTAGGCTATATGTGTGTGTGTATATATAAGTGTGTGTGTGTGTGTATCCCTCAACTCAATCTAATATACGATTAGAATTGCATAATTGATGTGCCATCCCAGTTAGCCGCCACATAGAATTGTCCACCATATTATTAAACCCCAAAAAAAACCCGACAATCTACGTATTTACGTCAAAGTCATTTTTTTTCTATACGAATCAAATTTTTTTCTTTATTTTTTTGTTTAATAATATGATGACAGATCTATGTGGAAGCTAACTGGCTTACAATTTTTGAGATAATAGTCGAGATCACTAGCATTAATGTATAGCAGAAATCATTTTGCTCCTTTCTTTACTAAAAACCAGGTATCATCAACTCATATGAAAACATTATTCAAAGCCATGTTATTTCCTGTATGAACACTAGAATAACATTGAAGCCCACAAAATGCGGAAGCAAGTGAACAAAACCAACATGAAAATAGTAGTGGTTCTAAGAAACATACCATAATAACCAACTGCTGTTGCACTAACCAAAACTGTTGGCCGGAGTTCCGGCTGTGAGCCGTTTATTAGATCAACGACCTTCAGAATCAGTTAAACTTGTTCAGTGAAACAAGCAAGACGGAAATGTGCACTCATGTTGCAACATAAAGCTATTAGAAACACACAAAAAAAGGATACCTTTGAGGTGACTCTGATCCTGCTTTGTTTGATGTCTTCCTTTATCTGTAATGGCGCGAAAGAATCAAAAGTATATGAGTCAAGTGTGAGATTAAATGTGAAGTAGTCGTTTCATTTTGTTATAAAAGGAATTCAACGTTCATATTAATGTAATGCAGCACAACCTTGTGCATGAAAACTTGTTATAGAAGTTCTCAAACATCAAAATCTACTATCAAATATCTTACTTAAACCCGAATATAAAAAACTTTTCCTAATTAAATAGATAGTATCAAGGTTTTAAATATCGGCCGTTACGGATTCGTATCGGAAATCAAACCCTCCGATACCGTTACACGGCCGATTTCAGAGTCTAGGGACGATTCGCACTATATCGGGCCGTTACGGACCGATACGGTGCTGTAACGGCCGTTACAGCCGTTACGGCTGTTACAGCTCTATTTTCAGGTCCGACACCCATGTGAGCTCTAGTTTTTCAGCTTTCTTCAGAGAATCTTCCATATAATTGAGCAGAGGTGAAGAAAAAAATAGTAGAAGACGAAAAAAAAACTTACCAATTAGCAGAAAATCAAAGAGCTGATATCAATCGTGGCGTCGCCAAACCCTAACAGAAACAACTCGTCGCCAAACATAGCTCTCGCCGTTGCCGGAGACGTCACAGTCGCAACTCTCTCCGTCGCGTCGCAGCTCCTCGTCTTCGCCTCACTCCGTTCGTCTCTCTCTCTCTCTCCATCTCATTTGGGCGTGTGAGTGAGTGTGTCGGTTGATTTGGGTGGGTCATGGGTGTGTTTGGTTGATAATTAGGGGGGTTTGGAAATAATATTGATTTATAAAATGATAAATGACTTGTTTACAATTTAGTCCTAAAATTTTCTAACTTTTATTTTTATAGCTTTTTTTTTTGTCATTATTATTTATGACATTATATGTATAACTATATATATAATGGTTAATTTAGTGTTAATTAGCTTTAATTATAATTTTAGTAAATAGTATGAATTATGCTGACGCCAACTATGAAAAGCCCGAGCGCAATTCGTTTTGGTATTGATAATTTTATATGAGTGTATTGTTTTTGTAATATGATGTAGAAGTATATTTTACTCTTTTATTATGTTTGTGTAATATATTTTTATTAAGTATTGTGTGCATCATCTTATTCTTTTAAAATTATTAAGTACGACGGTTTTTTCGTCTTTTTTTTATCTTTATTGTGTTGTATATAACCCTAAAATGTCATAATATCTATTATAATGTGTTTATTAAAGGTTAAATGAGTAAAACAATTACTCTTATTGAGTTTTTGAGGATGTTCTGGTGATTTTAATAAATTCACGACCGTCACGGCCGATTCCCGTTACAGACAAGCCGATACTCCCGATACCGTTACACTGCGACCGTTACCGTTACGTAACCCGATACCGCGATTTAAAACCTTGGATAGTATATTGGTTAAAAAATATACATCATTCTAAGTGTTAATATATGCATATGGGTCTTGTTCTACTAGGTTAAATCTTAATCCTACTAGGAAAACCAAACCTTAATCCTACTAGGAAAACCTTAATCACTCTCTATATCTCTTTGTATATCTCTGTAAATTGTAACTTTCACACATATCAATATAATAGTCTTATATTCTCTCTCAATATTCCGCCTCTCAATTATTCTAACATTACGCACGCTAAACATTAAATTTTTCAAATTTGACAAAATAATAGGATTTAAGCTTAAAATTTCCCATAACACACCTCAGGAGACCATCTAGTACTTATAGGTGTTCCAGCCAAATTCACCACAGCATTGGAACCTTGGATGCTCTCTTTCCACTCGGGCTCTTCTGCAATTATGATTCCTGGAAAGTCCTTGGCTACAAAAAAGGCGAAAAGTTGAGAACTAAAATTCAAAATTCAGCAAATTTTTAGGAAGTTGAGATGAGAAATTTCAGGAAGGAAAAAGAAAGTTAAGAATTATTCTGAGTTGCTAAAGCAGGTGTACATTAGACCATATCAAGAATTTATATGCATAAATTTTGTAGATAATTATGAACAGTCATTACCTTCTTACCCGGAAAAGTCGACAGAGCTTTAGATCTAGACCTTGTCAAGACGCGAATATAATGATTATCTGCATTCCATGATTTTTCAAAAATAAAAAATAAATAAATAAAAATCATCAAATCCATGCAAGCTAAAGCAAAACATAAGTAAAAATAGAATTTGTGGTATTAACAACTCCTTTCCAAAATTCAAGCGCTTTTGATATGTGATGAAGTCATGGAACACATTAAATAAAAGATACCAGAGAACAAAAAGTTTACTCTAATTTTAGGTTGATACTTTGTTAGAACAACATAGTATATAATACACACATCATAGCCTAAGTGCATTATTTGTGTATGCGCTTTTGTACATCTTGCATGTTTCATTCTGTGAGATTAGAATTAAATTCTTAGATAAGCAAATATTCTCCTGAATTTGACCAAAATAAGCATATTAACACAAAAGTATTATAGAAAAATCCAAGTGAATTTACTCTGCCACCAACAAGGAGATATAGAATACAAGATTGTATTGAATTATATTTTTTAAAAGCGACAGCATCATTAACAGGATAATCGCAAAGCTTAAAGTTAAATTTTAGAGAAAATGTTTCATCATAAATAATATCAACTGGAACCACCAAAAAAATCCTGGAACTGTATAGTATGCACATTAAAAAAAGAAAAAAAAAAAAGAAAAGAAGTTTCACAAAGTTTGGCTAGAGGAAGAGATTGAAACCTGCATGCAGCCTTTGTACCAATCTTCTACCTATAAAACCTGTTGCACCTGTTATTGATACAGTCATCTGATTCGCCTGCAACATACTCCAAAAAGTAAATAATGGAGGAAGCGTTTTTGACTATATAAATGTGCTATGCATTCTACAAAAAACCACCCTGCAATTTTTTTTAAATGTTTACTCTATGATAATCATTTAGGGTTCTTCCAAAGCCGAAGGAGAAAAAAAAAAGAGACAATAACTGTAGAAACCCAATGAGCCTAGCTCAATTTCAAAAGACGCCTTGTAAGATGAGGATAACCCTGGGCTTTATATATAGCTCAGGATAACGTAACATAAGCGATGTGGGATTCAACACGCCCCCCTCACGAGCAGGGTTGATTTTTACAAACCACAGCAAACGGATATCGGAGGGCCCAACATCAATGTTGGATTCAACATTGTCAAAAACTAAACATAAACATTGATCATATATGCAACAGAGAATACCTGAAATTTTTTCAAAAGAACTATTCAAATAGAACAAGAGTTCAAGTTGAGAGATTAACATGTTGACATGAGAACTTCAGAATTTTGGAATTTCAGAGCATTTGAAGAGTTTAAGTGGCCACTTCAGACTCTAGACCAGTTTTCACAATTAGAAAATTGAAAGAGCAATATGCAGTTGTTGTTACCGGTGGCACCAAATATGCCGAGTTCGTTACCTCATTAATGCTAAAAAGATGGGTATTTCCCTGAGTAATGCTGAGTTAAACTTTAATACCAAGGTGGCCGGTTTCAAGGGCCTTCCGTTTTCACCCAATTGTGTGTATGGCATTTGACGCATAAGGCAATATTTCTAAGAACACCCAAGAGGCTGTGCAGGAGATAAGATAAATGTATGCCTTGTGAAAGAGGAATAGGAGCATTACCTTTAATTCAGCTGAATCAGAGTCGTTTTTGAGACACCAAACCCTTAATTTCTTCGGCACCGAAATCTAACAACAAGAAGAAAATTTAACATTCTTAGAATGATCATATACAAGTGCAAAAATCATCATCGCAGCAAATGATGAAACAAATACATAGAGGTAGTGTTCGAGAGCGCATCGAAAGTGGAATTCAGAACATAACCAATGTCGATTCACCGTTCTGACGCTTCATATCCGACTCTCGAACACTAGAGAGAAAATGCGTAAAAACAATCACAGGCATTGAATCTCCGGAACTGAATTGAGAAAATCTTCACAGTTTCCGACGATTCAGTTCCGACTCGAACACTACCGGAGATAATTCTACTTCGATTCAAACTTACCGATGATAGGGATTGTTGAGGAATGCGAAGAGATGCAGTGGAATTCGTCATTGTAATTGTAGCGACACCATGGAACTCCATTTTGCGGCACAAATTGCTCTTCCGGTTCTGAATGGGGGAAAGGGAATCAGATAGAGGTGTCTCCGTCGTGCATGATTTGAAGCCACATCAACTGACTCTTTCATATCCATCACCCGTTTTCAGACGAGTTGTTTACGTATATAATATAAATTTAAAAGAAAATTACTGAAATAGTGGTGTTTGTAACTTATTTACATTTTTAGTGTTACACAGGGTTCGGAACCCCAGGTTTGTGGGGCCGGCGGTATACCCGGGGTTCGGAACCCCGGGTATACAAAAAAAATTTATTTTTATTTTTTTGGTATACAGGTTTATACCCGGGGTTTGGTTCCGGGGAACCAAACCCCGGGTATAAACCAATTTAAAAAAAAAAAAAATCGTTTTTTGTCCAAGAAATTGTTAAAATTTTCGGCAACTTTAAATTGATTAACGGTGGTCTATCGATATTTTAAATAAATTTAATTTTTTTGTGCATAAATTAGGTTCAAAATACTACATAATACTTTTTATAACATTAAAAACGGACAAATGGATGAATTTTAAAAAATCGCCAAAGTTGGTCAGATGAGTTGTTTCGATAACGGCGGAATTTTTTTCGGCAATTTAGAATTAACAAAAGATTGCATGTCCGTAACAGAAATGAACTAAAAACTTAGAACACTAAAAACGGACAAGTGGATGAATTTTAAATAATCGCCAAAGTTGATCAGACGAGTTGTTTCGTTGACGATGCAATTTCTTTGAAAATTTTGAATTAACAAAAAATAGTTGTCTATCCGTAACAGAAATGATCCTGACTTTTTTGTATACAAACTACGTTCATAATGCTAAATAATAAAATCGAGAACACGAAAAACGTATAATATGTTATTGAGAGAAAATAAAACTTACGTAAAATAATAGAAAAAGTTTGGATGGACATAATTTTGTGCTCGGTGATCCGTTTGGGGCGATTTTTTTTTTGATTTCGGGTATTTTTTCGAGATCTAGGCGCCGCAAAAGCCGGAAGCGGTTTGGTCCAGTATTTTTTCAAATAAAGCCCGTTTGCACCTTCAATTTTGGATTCGAAGTGTTGAGTGAATAAATTTGTAATCTTCGTTGCTAACGTGCGTCTTATTTTGTTGATAAAATTGAAATATTTAAAAGCCAGAGTGATGACTCAAATCAGACCCAACTTTTAAAAAAAAATTTGCCCCCAACGGATCACCGAGCGCAAAGTTATGTCCATCCAAATATTGAAGAGCAATATAGTATTTTTTGAAACGTTGAAGAGTAATAAAATGTTATGATAATAACCATTATTTAAAAAAAATTCACTAATCCGTTTTTGGTATTCTCGATTTTATTATTTAGCGTTATGAACGTAGTTTGTATACAAAAAAATCAGGATCATTTCTGTTACGGATAGACAACCATTTTTTGTTAATTCAAAATTTTCAAAAAAATTGCATCGTCAACGAAACAACTCGTCTAATCAACTTTGGCGATTATTTAAAATTCATCCACTTGTCCGTTTTTAGTATTCTAAATTTTGTTATGTAGTGTTATGAACATAGTTTATATACAAAAAATTTGGTTCATTTCTGTTACGAACATGCAATCTTTTGTTAATTCTAAATTGCCGAAAAAAATTCCACCGTTATCGAAACAACTCATCTGGTCAATTTTGGCGATTTTTTAAAATTCATCCATTTGTTCGTTTTTAGTGTTGTAAAAAGCATTATGTAGTGTTTTGAACCTAATTTATGCACAAAAAAATCAGATTTATTTAAAATATCAATAGACTACCATTAATCAATTTAAAGTTGCCGAAAATTTTAACAATTTCTTGGGCAAAAAACGATTTTATTTATTTATTTATTTATTTTTAAATTGGTTTATACCCGGGGTTTGGTTCCCCGGGTTCTACATAGAACCCGGGGTACCAAACCCCGGGTATAAACCCGTATACCAAAAAAAAAAAAAAATTTGTATACCCGGGGTTCCGAACCCCGGGTATACCGCCGGCCCCACAAACCCGGGGTTCCGAACCCCGGGTAACACTAAAAATGTAAATAAGTTACAAACACCACTATTTCAGTAATTTTCTTTTAAATTTATATTATATATGTAAACAACTCGTTTTCAGACCCTTCTGACACTTGCTACCTCTAAATTATAGATGTATAATCACGTGGATTCCGCGGTTTGGACATGTGCACAAAAAACTCGTAGAAACACCAGTAAAAAAACGCGATTTAATTCAAATACAAGGTACTATTAGAGTAAGAGTGTTAGGAGATTTCAACTTAAAACCATATGATACTAAATGGAGTAAGTCATTTGATTTATATAGTGATTAGAGAACTCTCAAATAAGCGATATAGGATAGAAATCTAACACCCGCTCTTGAGTGCAATTCTCAGTTTGCACGAATAATTTGATTACAAGAAAATAATGAGAAATGTGTAATCTCCCGACTTGCACGGATGATTTTACTACGAGAGAATGAGAGACTCATAACCTTAGTTTTGGTACCATATTAGGAGATTCCAATTTAAAACCATATGATATTAAGTGGAGTAACTCTTTTGATTTATATAGTGGTTTGAGAAATTCTCAAATAAACGATATGAGACAGAAATCTAACAAAGAGATAGGCCTATGAAGATTCGGAATGAGACTATTAAAATTGATTTGATGACATTGAACATGACTAAAGGAATAGTCATTGATCGTTCATTATAGCGTAAACAGATTCATATAGCCAACCTTGTCTAAGTGGGACAAAGGGTAAGGGTTAGTTGTTGTTTTATGCACTTTGATCCTTAAACAATTATTTTAAGCAATTTACCCTATCAACTAATTCCCCCTCATTAAAAATTCAAAGTTGGGAGTTAATATTAATACTAAATAACTTCTTCTTTTTTTCACTCAAATGATAGTTAACATTGACTTGTAAAATATACATGAACGGGAGAAAATGACGATATTACATTGCTTGAGAAAAAATAGACCATCAGTATATCAAAACTCACACTATTTTAGAATTCAGGAAAGATCAAATATATACATTCTCACCCATAGAAACAATTTTTCTAACTATTAGAATTTCACATCGAATTTGTCAGATTTTTCATAGTCTACATATGTAACATTGTATCACAGCTAAATTCGGAAAATCTCGTTTTGCTTGTTCCCAAATGTTTGACTGTTTACCTTCTCTCTTCTGAATATTTGATCGTATCACATACAGGATGTGATTGAACGAGAAGGTGATTGTTAGTTTGTATCTAAAAGAAATTGTTGCACTTTATACCATATATTTTTAAATTGAAACACAAATATTATCGTCCACATACGCTCGTGAATTTCACCCGTTACTAATACAAAAACCATTTATGTAGCAAAAATTTGCAATTAAAAAGAAAATTTTAGCTTACAAAAGAGTGAGATTTATAAGTACTTACTTGAGTTTTTCAATTTGGTAACCCAATAGAATATAAGGATGGATTGGAATAGAACAAGAAAATAGTGGGGGAATGTCGAATTATCTTCAAAAAAGGGGGTGCCTCGTGTAAATTTAAAATACCAAACTGTTCATTTCCCGCTCTTCAGCTTCGACGATAAGAACGATGACGATGCAAACGTTCGACCGTTGCTTCCACATGAGATTTCTATTCTCGTTGAGCTAAGATACCTATTTCATCTTTCTAACAGATGTGAAGCACTAGCCAAACTTCTCACCTGACGATGTCTTTCGCCTGGATTGACCGTCGAAACAGGCCTTGGGTCCAAAAAGAGAGACCGAGCCTCACTTCCGATTAATGGAATAAGTAAAATGATGTTAAAAGAAGTAATATTTCACTTTCGCCGTTTTCAACTCCCATTTATCCTACACCTTTTAAGTCATTTCACAAAGTCGGACTAGAGTTAAGCTCAATGGGAAAATAATTCAATTGCCGCAATGCTCAATACTATTGTTATCGTCACCAACGCCGGAGCAGGCGGCGCCAATCCTTCGCGGCCTTGATAGCGAGCATCATTAAATGACAATATCAAGGTTTGTCACTCCTTCCAAACTCATCTTATTTCTATTTTGCATCTTCTTCATCAATTTGCAAACATATATTTTCTGAAGGAATTTTTATTTTTTAGACCAAATTCCACGCTCTCTCCTCAACAAATCATTATGGAAATGAGATTATTATTTAATCTTTTAACAAAATGTAGTTATTTTTCAATCATTTTATGAACATAAATGAACATGTTTACCCCTTATATATAGGGGTAAATAGAAACCTTAATCCCTCATTTTAATTAAGCAAATGTCAATAGCCCCATCCTCTCTCTATATATATATACCGAACCGCCGTTGTCTTCCATACGTTTGCTCTCATACATCACCGATCAATTTTGTCCCTGTACTTGACGAAACCCTAATCCCTTTTCTCCCCCGTGCTCGTCAAAGTCGTCGATCAATTTCGCCCCCTCCCCCCCGGTCGACGATGAACTTCGTCCCCATGCTCGTCGAAACCCTAATCCCTCTTTCTCCCCCGTGCTCGTTGACGTCGCTAATCAATTTTATTTATCTTCCGTCACCGATCAATTTCGTCCTCTCCGCCACCTTTCCAGGAAGCTAGGTTTGTGAATGTTTTGCACTGTGAATGTTCGATGGCCGTCGCCGTCCCTCTCTATTCTATCTCTTTTCCACCGCTAGATCTGGATGTATGAGAGCCGCAAGGTCGGGGGCAAAGAGATAAACATTCAAACAGATAGGCGAACATTCAGATCTCTCCTCCTTTCTCTCTCTAAACCAACGAGCTCTATTTTATCCTTTGTCAATTTTTTCATTTTATTTTTTGTGAATGTTTTATTTTCTGTTTTTTGTCAATGTTTTCAATTTATTTTTTTATGAATGTTTTGCACTGGAATAGATCTAGGTGAATATCCATGTTGAATGGTCATATGACATACCCATATCAGAATGTTTATTAATGGATGATGTGTTTTGGTGGATATTTAAATTTGGACTTGGTGTATTAAGGAAAATAATTAAGATTTGATCTATAAGGAATGAAGACATGCAATGAATTGTACGTGTTACCTTCCACAATGGTTTGATCTATAAGGAATGAAGACCAACGACGACTTGCATAAGGAATGAAGACATGCAATGAATTGTAATTATTAACTTGCCTTGTATGCTCATTTTCCTTTTATGTTTTTTCTTTTCTTGTAAAACATTATATATATATACTCATGGTTCTCTCAATAGAAACACACGTGAGTTTACCATATCTTTTGTACTCTTTTATGGTGAATGCTGATTTGTTAGATTTGTTTTTATGAATGTTTTACACTGTATAAATTATCCATATTGAATTATCATATGAACTTTCACAAATTCACATTTTTTTCCAAAAAATTCACAAATTATATCATTAGAAAGAAGATTTTTCTACATGAAATATATATATATATATATTTTGAATAGGTATTTGGTTCATAGCAGTCGGTTTTCCAAATGGTGGAGGATATATTTGAGAACTGTACACTTACCATAAATGAAACGGTTACACAGCTCGGATGACATGATTTTGTAAATACAATATCATTTGGAAGGTAAATGTTAGGGACTATTTTATAAGAACCAAAAAATTTATTGTTCTAGGTGAAATATTCATTTTATGAGTTGTATATCTCTTGAGAACTATATAATAAAATTCTCTTTTTCTGAATAATATAGGGTTTGTTTGATGTTTTTCTCAAATTTCTATTTTTGTTCCCAAAAAATAGATATTTGAAAACAAAAATATGGATGGCATTTGGTTAGTGTTCGTGCTTTTTTGTTTTTATTTCTAATAAACTGAGATGGAAAATCTATTGAAGTGTTTCGGGAATATAAACATATTTAGTAACGACCATTGTCCCGAAATTCTCTCTTAATTTATGAGAACGATTACAAGAAACATGTTTGATTGAAAATTTGTTCACTTTTTATTTAAATGTATTTGTAGCCGACGGGATGATGATGACCAACAGAATGGTAGTGAAAATAATTTTATGGTAGTGAATAAGAATCAACAGTTTTTTTATCTCAGATTCTAGAGGAATTCAAGAATTATTCTCAAAATTTTGGAAACAGAATCGTGTTTACCAAACGCATTTATGTACATTAATCTCAAAATTTTAGGAACGAAAATAGAAGGAAAACAAAACAGTAAAAAAAAAAAAGTTCAACCCACCCCCCACCCCAAAAAATATTGATTTTCATGCTGCCAAACACAGCCTTACGGTATTTATTTTTTAATTTCAAGCTGGCAAACACGACTTATCGAATTTCGGAATTTGGGGTTTTGATTTTCATGCTAAATTGGAGTTTCGAAATTAGAATTAGAAACAAAGGCATGCAAAAACCTAAAAAAATAATGCAGTGTTTGGTTTCCTGAAACTGAAATTAAAAATAAATGCATGCAAAAGCCTAAAAAATAAGGCCGCGTTTGGTTTTACGGAATTGGAGCTTTTGGAATTGAAATTAGAAATAAACACTTACAAAAACCTAAAAAAGTAAGGCCGTGTTTGGTTTCACGAAATTGGAGTCCTAGAATTGGAATTAGAAATAAACCCATACATAAACCTATAGAATTACAACCGGTTTATTTTCAATTCCAATTCCAAGACTTGAATTCCGTACTTCCAAACGCTACCTAATACAACAAACCCATCAAGGGTTTTACAAATCATGCTTTTAAATCCAAGAACATCATCATCTTTCAATTAAAAATTACAAATTTTAAACATTTTCAAATGGATTAAAATGAAAATCAGCTCATATAAGCGATGAAGACATACCGTGTTTGTTCCAGCCAAACGATCTTCTGCTCAAGCGTAAAGGCTTGAAGCTAAGGCCAAACAACTCCTTAGGGGCCTGATTTTTCTCTGAAAATTTGATCAATTTTGCAATAATCGAAGCGCTATCCTTTATGCGATTCATATCCTTTGTATCGCTCCATAATCTCCGAATCAGTTCAAGTCTTCTTCGTTTTGAATCCAAATTGATGCCCCATTTTCGATAAATTCTGTTTCTTTCTTCTTCGGTGAATCTTTTGTACATAAGCCTGCTTAGTAACTCGAACTCTCGACGAAGAGCCTTCTTGCTGCCACTCCCAAGAAAAAACAAATTAAGTATTTTAGGAGAGAATGATTTAATCCCAACGTAGTGTTTGGTTGCATGGAATTGGAATTAGAAATGAATGGTCTTAAAGATTTAGTTTTGTTTTGTAGACACCCAATTGGTCTCACTCACTCTTAAAAGACGCTATGTAAGAAAAGGATTGGCTGAGGCTTTATATATAGCTCATGCTCAGGTAACACAAGCGATGTCAGATTCAACACTCGCCCTCACGCGCAAGGTGGACTTTGACAAACTACTTCAAACAGATATCGGGGCAAGGGTCCAACATCAATGTGGGATTCAATATACCCCCTTCACGCGCAGGGTGGATTTTTTTGACAAAGCACTATGAATGGATATCGAGGGCACCAATGTGGGATTCAATAAACCCAACATCAGACAAGAGTACCGTGTAGCAATAAAGTCGGCCTAACTCACTCTCAAAAGAGACTTGAAAGAGGAGGATTGCCCTAGGCTTTATAATATACTATATATAGATAGATAGAGAGAGAGAGAGAGAACCTTGGATCGGAAGTGAGAGGATGGCGTTTGGAGAGTGTTTCCTTAAGGAACGAGAGTCGCCTGAGCTCAACTTCCATGTAAATGGAGTCCGTTGGATCACCTTTAAAGAGGAGGAAGAAGTATGTCCTGTGAACCAATGAGACATTGCAAGCTTGCCAAAGTTCAAGAATCGAAGCCTGCAACCTTTGAAACCGGAGGGGCCAATCTGATGCAGTAGTTCCTGGTGAGTAGTGGTAGGGGTACTCTTGCATTGGATCTAACTCTGTTGTATCATTCATAGTTATAAGCGATTTTGCAGCCAGTTTTTCCATCTCCTGAACCTAAATACAATCCAAAAAAAAATAAAAATCCATGTCAAGATAACAATATGCCCAAAGCTAATGAGAAAATCTCCCCTTCTCGGGTGGTTTAGGTGTTGTTTGTGTAGGAACTCAATGGGCCTCACTCACTCTTAAAAGAAGCATGAGAGAAGACGATTGCTCTAGAGTTTATTTATAGCTCAGGACCAGGAAATACAAGCGATGTGGGATTCAACATGCCCCCTCATGTGCAGGATGGACTTTGACAAACCACTACGAACGAATATCGGGAGAAAGGTCCAACATTGATATCGGATTCAACAGTTTGGTTGACGACTCTGATCCATATTCTTTGTTTTCGAAAACAAAAAGTTCAATTACTTTTAGGGTGCGTTTGGTTTCATAGAATTGGTGTCTCAAAATTGTGAATTGGTGTCTCAAAATTGGAATTAGAAATGAACACATGTAAAATATAAAAATAATCACATATGCTCCTTTCTAATTCCAATTATTGTGCCGGTTCCGTGCTGCCAAACACTGCCTTAGGGTGTGTTTGGATAAGGCATTTGAAGAAAGTATTTGATTTTGAAAAGAGATTTGTAAATTTTTTCTTAATGTGATTTCTTAAGAAAATTTTACAAATCTCTTTTCGAAATCAAATACCTTCTTCAAACACCTTACCCAAAGAGACTATTATTTTTACAATATAACTTGGAAACTATTTACAAAATAATTTTCAATAATTCTCAAAAATCATATATATATATATATATATATATACACATTTCTCTCACATAAATACAAAAAATAAATGAAGCCAATAATTGCTCATACTTTTTTCACAAAAAATAAATAAATCAAGCACATCACATCACATCACTTCACTTATAACTATAAGTCAACACATTTTCAATAAAAATCACATTTTCAAAATTTCTGAAAAAATACAACCAAACAAGTTTTCTCAATTTTTCAAAAATTGTTTTTGAAAACTGTTTTCAAATTTTTGAAAGGAAAAAAAAAAAAAAAAAACAGTTTTTCTTTTCTTAAACCACCAAACAAGCCATTAACAACTTCACGCAAAATTCTCACCTTATCATCAAGTAGTTGCTTCTCATACTGAAGCTGTGCCATCTCCTTAAGCCCCGCAACAAAAGAATCAATACTAGGAATATCTTCATCTCCGGTGTTTCTGTTCTTATGTTCTCTTAGTTCATCTAGTAATTCGCTACCAACAGACGACTGTGAATCACTTTCAGACAACCACGGATCATTTCCACCATAATTCACCTGAGGAAACTTCCAATGCTTCCTTCGAAAACTATTCTCGTACCCACTAGGTGGTGTTTTCTCACTTTGTTCCACTGTCTGAAATTCAGGCATTGACGATTCAGACATGAGATTTGCATTAAAATTGTGCTTTTTCATGAAATTCAAGTTTCTATCTGTCGGTGTGTTAGGGCTCGAGACAACAGATTCTGGGATTCTGTCATTGTTCGAGTCATAGGTTTCAATGCAACGAACTTCTTTGCACATTTCATCAGAGTTGTCTCTAGTTTCGTGTAAATGCTTCTTCTTACTGTGAAATAGAGTGGACAAGGCGAATTTGTTTTTGCTTGACAGTGATGAAGAAGGCCAATTGGTGTTAGGTTTTTGGACAGCAATGTCTGAATAAGAAGGATTGGTTTCAAAAGATGACTCTGATACTGAGCATTCATCTTCCCATTTGTTGTGTTCTTGCCATTTTCGATTGGGATTAAGACCACCCTGAATAAAGGAGGAAAAGAGTGGTAATTAAGGCCCTGTTTGTTTAATGTTTCTGTTCCCAAAAATTAAATTTCCTGAACAGAAACGGAAATATAACAAAAGTAAAAGAACGAATCTGTTTCTCTTTTGCTTATCATTTTAGGACAAATTTCTAGGAACAGAATGCAAGTGTCCCTGTATTTGTGTTTTTGTTCCACGTTTTCTGGGAACAAATTCAAAATCTGTGAACAGAAATACTAAACAAGCACCACTTAAGAAAACAAAAGAATTAGCAGGAAAAAAAAAAAAAGGAACCTTTGGGGCCCATTTGGTTGTCTAAGTTACTCTATTTTATGAATTATCCTTTCATGATGAATTACTTTGTATATTTCTTCATTTACCTATGATTTAATCTAATTTACATATTGCTTGTTTGATCAAAGAAACATACAATTATTTCGTTTTAGTTAAATTTCAAGTTATATTTTACTCCAATTATACGAGAAATTAGCATCTAAACTAGAACTAAAATAGTTAGATAGTTAATTGAAGTTCTTTTAATTATTGCAACCAAACGCTAAACTATAACAATTCATAAATTAACTAATTGAAATATAGAACAATTTGTGAATTGAAGGACAACCAAACGGCCCCTTAGCATTTCGTTTCATGGACTTCGTGTCTAGGAATTGGAATCAGAAATGAAGGCATCCCCTAGGTTATAGTTCC
Organism: Eucommia ulmoides; assembly: GCA_016647705.1. Lineage (NCBI taxonomy): Eukaryota > Viridiplantae > Streptophyta > Magnoliopsida > Garryales > Eucommiaceae > Eucommia > Eucommia ulmoides. Next base: position 47,480,038 of record CM028331.1, read on the forward strand.
CTGAAACCAAACGCTACCTAAAGGTTCTCTTATTACTAGTACAGAATAGAAAAATAAATACATACCCATTGCCTTGATGTTTGATTGCTTTCATTCGCTTGTAGTAAATCCTCCATTCGAGAGTGAGCAAGTTCTAGTTGCTTAGTTAACTCTCTTACATCATTCTCCAGCTGCAGATGGTAACCACAACATAAATGAGAACCAAATATTAAACAAAAAATACTTTTGGGCCATATATGCACAAATTCCGAAATTAAGGGTACATCTATGATCACAAGTGTTAAGCGTGTTAAAAATATAATGTCAAATAAAGCGCCAAATGTCTTTTTTAAAGTCTTTTTACTTAAAAGCAAAGTAAAAATTAGAAGTGTGTTTGACGACATAGATATGATATCTTAACGCCATTCATAAAAATGATCTCTTAATCTAAAAGAATTACATAATTTGTAGAGGGTTCATAAAAATTTGGATACAAAGATCGTCCAACAATTTCTTAAAATATAAAATTTTAGGCACAATTTGATAACGCTTTTTAATTTTATAAATATTTTTTTTGTTTGTCTTGCATTTTTCAAAATCAAGAAGATTGAATTTTATTTCTTTGATTTTTGTATATTTCAAAGGATTGATGATGGCCTAAGACCTCTCCACCAAAATATTCTCAACCCATCATTTATATTGACAACACCTACATATCATCTCCACGTTATCAAACACACTTCCGGTTTTTGGTTTTTACTTTTTAGAGTATAGAAATTTAAAAAGGCATTCCCAAATAGTGCCTTAGGGCACATTCGTGGTCATGAATACTAGTATTTTAAAAAAATATGTGGTTCACAAATGACAATGTAAGCAAATGAGGAGAGTACCTTTCCAATCTGTTGATCTTTCTTTCGCAACAATGGAAGATGGTCACAATTGGGGGCTGCTGGTGTTCGAATCTCACTCTCCAATCTAGACAATTCCTTCTGCAAATGCTTCACCAAGGCCTTATCAGACATCACAACATTGACCTGTGCATTGGTGGTCACTTCCTTTGCACAGCTAGCGAACAAGAGAGTGTTCCTCGATTGCTCCACGTGACTTCTTGCTGGGCTCACCGTGCAAATGATGGTTGTTCTCGCATTGCCTCCCAACGAGGGTTGGAGTATTCTTGTTAGCTTTGAGTCTCTGTAATTCACGTGCCCTTGCCTTCCGTTGCTACATTCATTAAAGCTCAGAGTTAAAGGGATTGAGTTATGATTTATGGTCTGTTTGGTTTTTTATGACTAGAAATTAGTTTTATTTTTTTTCCTGAAAAATGTTTTAGAAAATTTTGAAAAAAATTGTTTCATTATGGCAAACCAAACCTTTATAAATAATGTGCGAAAAAATAAACAATTAGAAATGATGAGTGATTAAAAAATTTAGAAAATTGGAGGCGGGATTGACTGAAACAGTATACAGTGTGAGAGAGGAGAAAGGGAGAGAAATGATTAACAAGTGTGGAGAAAGAACAAAACTAAAACATATTTAAAAAAAAAAAAAAAAAACTAGAGAAATAAAAAAAAAAAAACAATTAATAATGTTGAAATAAAGAAAAAGAATAAGGCCCCATTTGATATTAAGAATTAAAAATACTTTAACTTAGCTTGCTAACCATTTTAGCTTAGTTGACATGTTATTAGTAAAATGTAACTTAAAAAGTTTAATTAAACTAAATCAATTGTATGTTTTTTGTTTGACAATTAATATGAAAATTAAACTAAATCATATGTAAATGGGAAGATATCCAAATTAATTCATCAAAAATACGATAATTCATAGAAATAAGATAATTTAGAAACCTAACGGGCCCTAAGTGATGTGATTGATTGAAAATTGTGAGAATTGTTTTTAGAAATAGTTTTTGAGTTGTGTTGGAAAAAAAAACCGAGTTTTTTGCTCTTGAAAACAAAGAATGCATATCAGGATTCTTAACCAAACAGACCCTTACTGTCTTTGTACGAAATTTGAAACTGAAGCTGTAAATAGCAAAAAAATAATAATCCACTAAGCGAAAAATGCACAAGAAATCTATGTCCAAATAATGTTCAAAAATCTTTGTTGAGAGGATAAGGAATCTAGTGACCTAAGCTTGCGAATGACGGTTCCCAGAGTCAGTAAACTACGATTAATGTGAGAGCCTTCTTTCAATCTTTGCCCGACCGATAATGCCTGGGATGCACGCTCACTCCCCGCCAGATCAACAAAATTCTGTAGAAAAAAATCAACTAAGGCATGGCTTACGGTTGCTAGTTATCTTAGGGAATGTTTGGCTCTTCTAAGGAAATGAGAAGCTTCGGGATTGGAATTAGAAATGAACCATGTTTAAATTCTGAAAATTTGCATGGAGATTTCATTTCTAAATCCAATTATGTGGCCCAAATTCTATAATTCCAAACAAAACCTTAGGATAATGTCATCTACCACCTCCAACATATGTTCATCTATTTTACGTCTTATTTATTATTATTTTTAACTTTTATTTTTTTAATTTTTCATAATAGTTATAAAAATTGATCCGGAAGAAAGGTAATGGATATCCATACCACACTAGCGGCAAGAGTCGTTGACTTGTCTTTCCCTAAAAACTCGCGAGAAGAACTTTCAATTGTCTGAAAGACCCGATTACAGAGATGTGTGACTAAAGGATTCCAAATATTGCCTGCTAAAAAATCTTAAGGTAGCGTTTGGTTTCATGGAATTAGAGACTCAAAATTGGAATTACAAATGAACACGTGTAAAATTCTTAAAAAGATTGCATACATGCATTCATTTGCAATTCTATTACCAATTCCAATTCCGTGCTACCAAACGCCACCTAACAGAAAATTGCTCAAAGCAGAAAAGGAAAAGGAAGACCGACCAATTTAAGAATTTGATGAGATCTAGAACTTGCATCATTCAACGAGGTCTCTCCTATTTGTCTTTGAGCTTCAAGAAACCAACCCAAAACAAACGTCAATATTGGCAAATTTGGCCTTGTCATGCGTTATAAAATGGTCTAACCTTCACAAATTGACAGAAGCTCCTTGAGATGACTCTGATCCCTCAGAGTTTCTTCCGTGAGCTTCTCCACAATAACCCCTTTCTAAAAAAAGTGTGAAATTATAATGAATATCTACTTACTTTTGTTGAAACTTGAAACTGAAATGGGTCATGACAGTTACCTCTGGATCATCTAGAAGCCTAAGTTGAGTATTATCTGGGGCGAGAAGGTCTCTTACGACTTCATTATAGATCTCGATTGCAGAGAATTTCAGAACAAATGCTCTTTCTTCATGCTGTAGAGAGTTAATTTGAAGGGATTTAGAGGTCAAAGTATGTGAAAATATGGCGAAAAATCGACACCAAATTTATTGTTATGTTACCTTCTGGACGTATTCATATATATCAGCCACGGCGTAATCCGTTATCCCATTCATGGTATATGTCTTTCCACTGCTTGTTTGGCCGTAGGCAAAAATAGTTGCTGAATTGAAAATTTTTGAAAAGTTAAAACCATGTGACAGTGAGGTTATTACAAAAAAAAAAAACCAAGGGCATGAGTGTTGTACTTACAGTTAATGCCACCAACAACTGACATCGCAATCTCCTTTGTTCCTTCCTCATACACCAGCCTCGTCGGGCAGTCACCCCTAAATACTCTGTCTAAGCTCGAAAGGGAAAAAAAAAAAGAAAAAAAAACACCAAAAAAAAAGAGAGAAAGAAAAAGAAAAGAAGAGAGGAATCAATAAAAGAGATGAAAAATTTCCAAATAAAAGTAAAAAAAAAAAAAAAAAATTATGGCACATCAACAAGAATATATATTCATATAATTGTCAATTATTTCATCATAACACTAATAGATATAAGTCTTTAATGTATTGAGGAAACGACGATGGCTTGTTTTTGTCTCTATAATGTAATTCATGATCACTTTAGCATGCATTAAAGAGGCCCTTAGCTTGAATAGCCAGAAAGTTAATTTTATGAGAAATGATGCAAGAAAATGACCATCAAATGCCATGGATCATGAAGAAAACACAATAAGGCAAGCGCAAGCAATAACAAAAACCTCATAATCCCCATTTAGAAAGGGCTCCTTGAAGGAAAAATACATGGCAAAAGAAATACTATATTTGTGGATTCTAACAAGATTATGCTTTCACATTGCGATTATGATTCTTTTTTTTTTCTTTTTTGCAATGGGTTTTTAATGTGGTATTCTAACAATATTATACATCCACACGAAAAAACCCATTGTCAAAAAGAAATGTAGGGAATGAAGAAGACATATTCTTACCATATGTATAGGCAGTAGGAAAACCGGATCGCTCCTGAAGGCTGTTTCGGTACAAAATGGTGGTTTCATTGATGCATTCCCAATCCGAAACTTCATCCCTTGCAATCTCTTTCTCATTCAAAGGCCTCAATCTTACCAATACAACAACCTTCTCCTCCCCGCCGTTCATCTCCCCTTGCATTTTTTCCCATTTCATCAACTCTTGCTCACCAATTGCCCCCATTTTTCTTCACCTCCAGCCTTTGCTCTCTCCTAATTTAACCCCCTAAATAATCAACCCATGGCTAAAAATTCAAAAAAAAAAAGGAAAAATTGCATTATCTGCAAAACAAAAGCTAAACATAGAAAGTACCAAACAAAAAGCCAACACAAAAGAGACAAGTACCAAAGAATTTAATATCAATCATGGCCTCATGGGAGATTTAGTAATGATTAAGCTTTTTTACCTTAAATCTTTGGTCTCAAGTTTTCATTCAAGAGGACCCATGTATGATTGAAGGTCAGTGCTGATAGCTTTGCTTAACGGAGAAATGGGACCTGCTACGCTTGAAGACGAAGGAAGTGACGGTGATTTCTATGAAATTATCAAATGCCCCGTGAAACTTGGAATTTTTCAAACATGGTGGACCCCAATCACAGGCAGATAAACAAATAAATGTAACTGTAAATATCAGATTTGATTTGAATTTTATTTTTATTTTTTGTAATTTTGCGGAGAAGGAGAAAATTGAAGGAGATTCACCTTCCGTATCGCTTTCACGGAACGGTCAGAATCTTCTGTTCTTCAATTTCTACATCCCATGAAAATCCAAATGGAACAGCTAACATTCCTTCAAAAAAGATGAAGGAAAAAGAAAATCAAAAAATAGCAATGACAACAAATTGTTTTCAGGTAAGATGTAAATGTAACTCCGATTATTACGCTGTGCATTTGAAGGTATCGAATTAAATAGTAAAGAAATCTTCAATAACTGGCCATGGAAATTAGATAATTTACCTTTTTCAGACTGATCCGAGCTTGTTCGTCAATATTCAGGATTCTAGAATAGCGTTAGCGCCATTTTCTTCTCGCCGCCGTCGCTTTTGCGGTGCGGAGAAATGTCAATCATAATGTTGGCGAAATTAAACTTTGCGCGTCGAGAAACGTGACAGCGGTGGACGACAGGAAGAGTAGAGAGAGAGGGAGGGAGCAAAAAAGTTGGCAAACGGTGACAGAATAAAAAGTGAAAATTAGAGGAATCTTACGCTAACAGAGTGAGAAAAATAGAGATGGAGTTCATCGAGAAAAACCTCATTCAAGCTTCTAGCAGCAACCGCTCCCCTCTCTTTCTCTCTGTACACTCTCTCTTTCACACACACACACTAGGTAAAAGGTGAAATTAGGAAGATCTTACGCTAATCGAGAGAGAAAAATTGAGATGGAGTTCATGGAGAAAAAACTCAATCAAGCTTCTAGCAACAACCGCTCCTCTCTCTCTCTCTCTCCAAATCTCTCATTCGAGCTTCTAGCACAGCAACCGCTCCTCTCTCTCTCTCTCTCTCTCTCTCTCTCTCTCTCTCTCTCACACACACACACACACGCACACACATTCAAGCTTCTAGCAGCAACCGCTCCACCCCACCCCACCCCTCTCTCTCTCCCTCTCTTCAAATCTCTGGTTCAAGCTTCTAGCGCAGCAACCACTCCTCTCTATCTATCTCTCTCTCTTCAAAACTCTCATTCAAGCTCCAAGCAGCAACCGCTCCCCCCACTCTCTCTCATTCAAGCTTCTAGTAGCAACCGCTCCTCTCTCTCTTCAAATCTCCCATTCAAGCTTCAAGCAGCAACCGCTCCATCTCTCTCTCTCTCTTCAAAACTCTCATTCAAGCTCCAAGCAGCAACCGCTCCCCCTCTCTCTCTCATTCAAGCTTCTAGCAGCAACCGCTCCTCTCTCTTCAAATCTCCCATTCAAGGTTCAAGCAGCAACCGCTCCACTCTCTCACTCTCTCTCCCAAACTCTCATTCAAGCTCCAAGCAGCAACCGCTCCTCTCTCTCTCTCCCTCTCTCTCTCACACACATTTTCACACATAGTTGGAGCACAGAAAAGATTGAAGTCGTGGAGGTGGTAAAGCAGTTGGTTGCTGCAGGTGGTGGGGAATAACCAAAATTACTATTTTACCCATAGCTTTATTCTAAAAGATTAACGTTATCACGTGATCACGTGACGTATGCACTTGATTTTATTATGTCGCCACGTGTCCGCCGTGCAAACCTCATTTAATCCGTGGGCCTTAAGCCCGTGACCGACAATTCCTCAGGCCCAAAGTTTTAATTGGGCTAACAATAGCCCAATAAATGGGCCCGTTTTGAGAAGCCCAATCTGCATGTCACCTTAAGTTTCGGCCCATATAAAAATATCTATTTATTTATTTATTTTTTAATTTATTTTAAACAGAATAAAAAAAAAAAATTAGGACTTTTTACCATTTGTCCCAAATTTTAACGATACCCTCAATACAATAATTTTTTAAAAAAAAGACTGAACTATACACGCGCGGTTACATATAACAATTTTATATGTAAAATTTTGTTAGATGTAACAAAAATTATATAAAATACATGTAATTACTTACATGTAACTAATATTAAACTAATTTATGTATTCAATATTTATTAAATGTGATAAAATATTACATATATATATGTAATTGTAACATGTAACTAATATTATATAAATATATGTAATAAAAATATATGTAAAAAAAATAAAAATAACAAATTGTAACTAATATTCGTTATATATAACTAATATTCATTATAAAATCGAATTTACTCACTAAGTTTTCCCTACAATCCCTGCAATATCTCTGTTGGCCCAGTTATTGTCTGTCTCTATATCCTTCACAATTTCTTTATGATGTTATTTTTATTGGAACTCTTTAAAACACTCAATAATCTTATTAGTTACACAAAAAATATTAACACTTAATTGTCCATCAAAATCTCGGGATCAACAGTCTCTACAATCCCTGTAATGCAGGACTAAAACTCAAATGAAGTCCAACTTAATGAACAAAATCAAAACCTAATAATGAGAAAAGACTAATCGCGAATTAGACCCTAAAAATAGCCTAAATAATAAAAAGCTCAATAAGTAACAATAAGAGAAAAATTATAGTTTTGGTATGTCATATTCAAATTTATCAAATTGTACATTTAATCCCCTAAGGGTATGTTTGGTTGGAAGGGGGGGAAAAAAAAAGGAAAAGGGAAATAAAATAACAAAAAAGTTTTTTTTTTATTCTTTGTAGAGGGAAAATAATTTTTCTCAGTATGTTTGGTTAGAGGGATATAGAAGGAGGGAAATAATATTTTATGTGTATTAAAAAAAGAAAAAAATAATATATTTTTTGTTTAATTTACTATTTTACCCTTGCCATAAATGAAATAAATACTTGTTATATAAAATAAATGGGCAAAACGGTAATTTTGACTTTTTCTCTACTTTCTTTTCATTTTCCCCCCAAATTTGGGAGGAAAAAAAAATGGATCATTTCACCCCCTATTTTAATTTCTCTTTTTCTTTTCACCTCCAACCAAACACACTCGTGGGAAAAAATTAGTCATTTCACCTCTTATTTTCATTTCCTTTTCCTTTTCACTTCTAACCAAACATACCCTAAATTTCATATTTATTTTACTCTCACAAAATTAGAAATGTTATTAATGATTTTGAATAGAAAACATATATTGTCTTATCATTATTTTTTTATAAAAATCACCCACGTATCAAGCACGAAAATTATCCACATGGGTAAATTCCGTCAAAATAATGACATAACTAACGATTTAGATTTGTTTGACACGATTTGAATATTTTTATTTCACAGTACAATGTGTTGAAATTGAAATTAGAGATATGTGGATGAGAATGAATTGAAGGTCGCTTTCATTTTTTTTTAGGTATAGGTATATACCAGGGTATTCCCCGCATCACGATCGGCGGAGACTAATCCCTCGAGGTACAGTCGGGTGCCGAAGCGAGAACCTCTCCCAACATAGTACACTCCATACACAACCCCAAATTTCGATCCCTCGACGTTACTTAAAGGAATCTAAGCCTTTTCCGCTTGAGTCAAATCGTGTTGGTAGGTCGCTTTCATTTGTTCCTTATATAAAGAAGAGGCATAAATTTGTGGCCATAAATTAATGGGCCACACAAAATAAAACCTGGATACTCTCGCATGTCCTTGACTTTTTATCCTTTACTCATTTGATCGACACGTGTCTTCTTTGTTCATGCTTTTTATTGGCGGGTCCCTCTTAGAAATTATGAAAAGAAAATAATTTTATCTTTTATCATAATTATCTCATATGAAAACTCAACTAATATTTTAAAATAATTTGATCTATAGTTTAAAAATGTTGACATCTTGATATATATTTTTTTATAAAAATCAAAATTTTAACTCGTACGATTTATTTATTTTTTTAATTTATAAAAATTGCTGTAATTTTTTTATTTAAAAATTGCATTAAATTTTTCATGGCGTACAGTTACTTTTGAATTTTTTACGGTGATTTTGAATTTTTGAAAAATTATTACTGTATGTTTTAAAATTTTAATTTCGAAAACTATTCACTTAAAAATCATTTTTTTAATGACCGGGAAATTTTACTACTTTTTTTATTTACATTTCACATGTTTATAGTAGTGGGAAAAAATTATTCCCAGTTAAATATCGATTAAATATGTACTCTAAATATATTTTTTTTATAAAAAAGGGAACGATTTAACAATTATAATTTTATTAATTCTTAATATAATCATAAATAGCTTTATTTCAATTATTCATTTATTTCTTCAATTAAATATTTTAATAAATAAAAATAACTTATGTAAAATTCAAGATGATCAGTTAATAAAAAAAAAAAAATTACTGAAATTTAAAAGGTGAGTTGAATTCAGCATTCAAATCATTATCATATCGTTATTTTGTGTTGAATTCAATGGAATCTAAATACCAATTCAATATTGTACTGATAATATATACTTTTCCTCCAAAAAAAAAAGAAATTCTCCCAAAAATCACATTCCATAAAAACATCACTTTATGAAGTCCAGTAATTTTTTTTTACACATGAGATGATTTTTAAAAAATTATTTTTGGAATCTTGGGACCTCTCAAAAAGCCAAAAAAAAAAAAAAAAAAAGAGAGGTTACCAATATAATTATATTAATCATCTTTTAGTATAATTATAAATAATTATATTTTTATTGTTTATTTATTTAATTTAATTATATAAGAAATTAATTAAAAATATGGAAAATCATTACAATGTATTGCCAGTTTGTCTTCTTCCTCCCTCCAGCTTCTCAGAGAGCCAACTGCTTTTTTTGCATTTTCCCCATTTTAAAAAGAAAGCTCAAGCCCTCACTTTTGTCCTCCTCTCTCTCTAGTCTCTCTCTCTCTCTCTCTCTCTCTCTCTCTCTCTAGTTTCTCTCTCTAGACACCTCTTTCGTGTTTATCCAAGTTCTTGTTTACTTTCATGTTTATCTAAGTTCTTGTTTAAAACCCAGATGGGTTTTTCCTGATTGATCATCCATGGCTGTGAGAAGCAACAGATAATATAATATAATATTATACTTTTAGAGGGAGAAAGATAGAGTTATGAGAACGCTTTGCGACGTCTGCGAGAGCGCCGCCGCGATCTTATTTTGCGCCGCCGACGAAGCCTCTCTCTGCCGTCTCTGTGACGACAAGGTATATATATACATATATACATACATGTATATGCGTGTGTATGTGTAGTTCCTGACTTCCTGTGCACACGCATATATTTTGATTTTATGGTAAGATCTTGTCCGGACGAATTCACGCATATCTCGACTAATCACCTCCTGGACGATCTTTAGGGCGCAATCCCCTAGATCAACTTGGTACATTCAGAATTAAATTCAAGATTTAATTTTCGGATAATTCTCGAAGATAACCAAATCTTAATTGACAAGGACAATGATATTTCTCTTTTTGCCAACTGAATTAACACTTTTTGGTTCCTTGAATTTAAATAGTAGTGTTTTATATTGCGATGAAAAAGCTAAGGCTTGTTTATAGCCTATTTGAAAAAAAGAAGAAGTTGAATTCAACATGTAGTTAGTTAAACAAACAAAGAAGAAAAAAATAGTCGTTTTCAACTATTCGTGGTTAAAAAAATAATATTTTTTATCAAAATTATTATTTTTGTTAGATTCATGTCCCATGTCGATCATAGAAAGTTTTCAAAAAAGTTATCTTTCATACCGCATGGTTTTAAGTTGAAACCTCTTAACATGATATCAGAACCATTGTTATGAGAAATCTTCTCTTATTCCCTAAATCGAATCATCCGTGCAAGTCGAGGTTGCACATTTATCTCATAGTTAAATTATCCGTGCAAACTCCCTTGTTAGAAAATTGATATTTTGTGATATTTCACGTATATTATATACTTGATGATTTACGGGTAATCGGGTTCGCGATCGGTTCAATATAAGATATCCTACTTGCTCCTTGATTCCCTGAATTGTTGTATCTTCCCAAGGGTTCGTCATTCAACCATGTGCATAGAGGTAACATATCTCTTATTAGGACAGTGTTTACACACCTCGATTCACCAGATAGAGATGTGCAAATTACCAAAATACCCAACCCACCCGTGCAAATCCAACTGGCCCGACCCATAGAAATTTGATGTGAGACAAAACGGGTCCAAACGCGGGTTTCATTTGACCTATTTATCGGGTTTAGGGTTGGATGGCGGGTTTCACATACCAAACCCGTTGAGGACCCAATCCGACCGAACAAGCTCCTTATATAGTTTGTTTTAGGGTTTTCATTCATTTCACAATGCCCCGCCGCAACGATTCTCGCCTCTCTCCTGAATCTCCAATTCAATTCCTCGTACTCTCCACTCCTCAAGAAGCAATGCGAAGAACGAAATGAACGAATCGAAGACGAGGAAGATGCGATTCTCTAACCTTCGCCTCTCTTCGCCATTGTTGCTTGTTAGACATCTTCTCCGCTCCAGTCTTTTGCAATTCTTCTTATTCTCTTCTTCTTCGATTATTCGTCTTCGATTCTTCATCTTTTTTTTTTTCATTATCATTGTCTTGAGAACCTGAATTTTCGATTCCCATGAGCATCATCTTGATAATAGGTTTATTTCATCTGAAGAATTGGTGGAGAAGATGCTGGGGCAATTGTTAGGCATGAGCAAATATTTGTTTCTGTTTTCATTTTCTAAGTTTAGTGTTTCTGTTCTAATGCCATGTTAGTTTCTGTTGAATTTGTTTTAAGCTTTCTCATAGACCGATTTGTGCTTTGTTTCTGTTGAATCTATTGAAATGTTTTTTCTACTCCTAAATCTATTCTAAGCTTTGTTTCTTGCCTGTCTCCTGAATCCTCAATTCCTCGCTCTCTACTCCAATTTGGGAACCCGACCAAATTTCGATCCGAATCCGACAACTTCTGAAACCTTCATGATTGTGGTAGTAGATCTTTCATGATTTTAAACAAGTTAAGCGCACCTCCAACCTAAATAGGTGTTTTAATTAGCTAAAATATTATTTTCTGTCATGAATAGTGTTTTTTTGCCTAATAGATTTTTGGCGTTATTTTCCGACCATGTTAGTCAAATGAATTATTAATATTTTAATTTTGGCTAAACAAATATTTATCTGGTGGTTAGAGTAGATAACATTAATAATGAATATGTAAACTGGTGGTTAAAACTTCCTATCAATTTTTAACTACCCTTACCACCTTAGGTAAAAATAGCTCTTGAGATAGTTACAAGGTAAAATGACTTTCGTGATGGCGCTTGGGTGGACTTTAAATTTTTAAGTTTGGTTAGCTAAAATGGCAGTTATACCATTTGGCTCTTAAGATTGCTAGCGGGTTGTAGTTGCTCTGATATTACTTAAAATTTTGAATATTTTTTTTTTAAGTAATACTTATAATTTGAATCATTCTTTTATTTTGTTATTAAACACACTGCAGGTTCATTTGTGTAATAAGCTTGCTAGTCGACATGTTAGGGTTCGCCTTGCTGATCCCGTTGATGTTCCACGTTGCGATATTTGCGAAAATTCACCAGGTAAAAATAAATATATATAATTTTCTTCATTTTTTTTTTCTTATTTATTTTTTTCTGATTTTATTTTTTTTTTATTTTTTTTTAGCTTTCTTCTACTGTGACGTGGATGGAAGTTCCCTTTGCCTACAATGTGATATGATTGTTCATGTAGGAGGCAAAAGAACACATGGAAGATATCTTCTGTTGAGACAAAGAGTTGAGGTTTGTTAAACATTTTTTTTTTTGTAAATTATGAAGAAACAAAAATAATATTTTATTAATAATATGTTAGCAAATAAAAAATGACAGCCCGGTACTACAAATCTCCCGCTATGCGCGGGATCTAAAGAAGGGTCGAACAATTTAGGTCTATTGTATACAACCTTAAAAGACAGATAATAGTATTTGTCTTCTTTATAATCTAACCAAACAAACCCTAAATTGAATATGTTGTTAATGATTTCAGACAAAAAATAGATTGTGCTCAGTACGTGATATTTTAATGAGGATATTTTCGTCATTTATTACTCCACTAAATATAAGACGTTTTTTTTTCCTAACATTTTCCTAACATCGATTAGATTTCTCTCTTATTCTTCAGACGAATTGTTGTTAAAGAAATGTTAGGTGAAAATATTTTAAATTTAGTGGAATTATTAAACGACGAAAATATTTTTCCAGTAGAAGGTCATGTGTTGAATACAACCAATTTTTTGTTCAAAATCATTAAACTCGTTTTTAATTTTATGGGATCGAATCAAACTCCACGCCATACCTTTTCCATTACTAATTTTAGGATTTTTTACCTTGTACCCCAAATTTTGCACAATTCATCCAAACCATTCAGTATAATAATTTTTTGAGAAAATTTAATAATTCTGTTAAAAGTCAAAATTCACTGAACGACATAAAAGTCAGTAAAATTGCAGTGACTTTCATATAATACAATATTTTTTATTTAAAAAAAATTATTGTACCGCTTGAACTTCATTGACAAAAATTTTAAGTTCGTGAACTGTAGTTTCCGGGGGATAAAGAAGAGGTAGCATTGAAAACAATGGAAGGCACATCACATGGGGGCAAAGTGGAGACTAGATTGATTGATCTAAATGCTAGGCCTAGGCCTACACATGAGCAAACCTCAAATAACATGGTACTCAAAAATCATAAATCTTTAAGTGTGGTACCCAATGGATCCTTCAAAATGGAGCAAGACACAAGTGATTGAGGTATTTTTTATTTATTTTTTTGTGTTTTTGTGGCAAAGTATCTTATTTTACTTTTAATTTTAAAATTTCATACGCAATTGTAATTTGTGTTTTAATTCTGCGCATTAAAAAAAAACAGAAGATTAAATACACACGTTGTACTTTCACAGCTACATGTAACCAATTTGTGTGTAAAATATTTATTAGATGTAACAAGTATTACACAATATTTTTTAAAAATATCAATTAAAATCTCTTAAAATTTTACGCCCCTCAAATTATAAAAATATCTAACTACCTACCTAAAAAACAAGGGACAATTGGTGAAATATCTTTTATTTAAGCTTTAATTGGTCAAAAATCCTACATGCGATAAAAACTTTTAATTTAGTCTCATCTGTTTTAAAAATGCGAAAGCCTTACTCACGTGATAGCCACACGCTAGTTACATTTAACTATTTTCTCTGTAATATTATTGTATTTAATTACAAGTAACTATTTTTTTTATATATTCCAATAATATGTCACTTTTTAATTACATGTCAGACATGTGACTAAAAAGTTTGATATTTTTCAGTTACATATTTCAATAATATGTAATTTTTTAGTTACATGTTTTAACTTTAAAGTTTGATATTTTTTCAGTAACATCACAGACTATTATATATATATATATATATATATATATATATATATATATATATATATATATATAATTGTAATATGTAATTAATATTATATAAACACATATAACTAAAAATGCTCAAATATATGTGAAAAGTAACAATTATGAAATTGTAATTAACATTAGTTATATGTAACAAAATTTACTATAAAAATCGAATGTATTCATTAAAAGACTCCCTACAATCCTTGCAATATCCCTACAATTCCTGCAATACAGGACTAAAATATAAGTGAAATCTAACTTAAAAAATTATATCAAAACTTAATAGCACAAAAAGACTTTTCACAAATTAGACTTAAAAAAATAGACTTTTTACCAATTCTCCCAAAAAATAATCCCCAAAATCAATTTTCAGAATCTACCGCTGACCTTTATTGACACTATTTGTTGTGTTTCTTCTAGGGCAACTCTTGTCTCTGTCAAGCGCTCTAAGTTAAGAAGGATTACTTCGTGTTTCCAACTTTTCACAGACAAGAATTGTTTCAATTTGATTGTAATTTATAGTAATAGTGGAATTCAACTATCATTTCCACCATCATCTAAACAATTTTCACTTTGTAAAGTTCTAAAAATTGGCCCCAATAAACCTATTTGTGTGATTCAATGCATAATATTCCTATGAATGGTTTTTTTTTGTTACTATTGGTGTTTAATGCATGAAATGAGGACAATTTGGCACTAACCTTTTTTAGAAATTAAGTCTTCAAAACTTAAATTTGACTCGATTATCCGTATCCAAACATGCCACGTGTAGTTAACAGACAAATAAAACTTTTGTACTAACTCCACTATCATAGAAATAAGTAAACAATTCACAAAATTAAAATTTTAGCTCATCTAGTTCACACTAGGTCACACGTTATGTAAACTTTTTTCGTATTAGAGTGACTTTGAACTTCTCGAAAAATTACCGTAGCGCATTAGACAACATGGACTAAAATTTTGATTTCATAAACGGTTCATCAAAACCCTAAAATTCAAAATAGAAATAAGGATATGACATGCGAGGGACTCGAGCCCTCCTCTCAACTTGTGAAAATTTTCACTATTATTCCCTATATTTTTAGGGAAAAATCAATAAAACTCTGAAAATAAAACGCTCCTAAATTACAAAAATATCTAAATAAACTCCCTACAAAAATTAGTCTCCTCAACCAATTTTCTATTAGTTGCCGAACAAACCACACAAAGAAAACCATCAATTTTATTTGAATCAACTAACAAACTTAGAAAAAAAATTAAGGTAGTGTTTGGTAGCATGGAATTCAAGACGGAATAAAACATAATATGTTTACACAACCTAGGGCAAATTCTAATATAAACACTAAGGTGGCGTTTGGGAGCACGGGATTGGAGGCAAGAAATTGTATTTTGAAATGAACGTATGTAAATTTTTAAATTTTTACATGAGTTCATTTCTAATTCTGATTCCATGCAACCAAAAATTACCTAAGAACTTGAGAAGAACAAAAATGAAAAAGAAAATAATATGTATTTTACCCTTTTCACTGGCAATTCCGTTTCATAGAAAGCATGGCAACACGAGAAACAAGATTATCGAGCGATTGATTTTCCAAGCCACCATTTCCAACCCCAAAATCATCAAAATTCGAAACAAAATTTTCTTCGAGCGCATTTTCGTCCAAACCAAACAAGCTTTCGAAATTCCATATCGAAAGCCTACTCTCCTCCTCCGGAATCGACCCCAAAAATTTCAAAAATTCAAAATCAACCCCAGAATGAGAATCACTTAAAGCGGGAACAAGAACGCCGTTTCCAAAATTAACGGGAGCATTCTCAGTCGTTTCCATTGGTTGTGTTGTTTCTTCATTTGAGGGAAGCATTTCAATATCAACCGATTCAAGAGGATAAGTACGAGAAGGGCTACCTATATCTTCTTCAATTAGGCATGAATCCGCCCAGGCTATATCTTTCATTCGAAGATCCTCATTGATTATAAGAGAAGAAAACATCGATTCCAATCGATCATCAACCATTTGAGAAAACAAAATAGAATTACTCCTGCAGAAATTTCATAAAACAATCTTATCCCTTCATGTTTATCGAAAATCAATCTCAACCATTAATCAAAAGACGATTTCAATACCGTCCCGTGGATGAAGGCACCATTTCATGTCAAATTTTAGTCACCGAAATATTATATCTCCGTATGCAAATTTATCAATTAAATTCATCTGGTATTGATTTAAACCCTAAAACCTATATATATATATATATATATATGTATGTATGGACCTATTTGAATCTGTTTGGATAGAAAATTTTGTAAAATTGCTAAATTTTTTATAAAATAAAGGAAAAAGAAGAAGAACGGATCTTACATTCCTAATTATTTGATTCTCCTCGTTTAGACGTTAATCAGCTTAGCAAGTGCCGTGTCTCTCTACCTGAGGAGAGAAGATTGAACAAGAAAAAGAAGGCAAAGGAAAAAAAATTTAATATAGATGGGAAAAAGGGAAGGGAAAAATTATGTAGTTGCAGGATCCGCCATTGATGTGCAGCGAATCGGGGTTGGAACCATTGATCGGAGAATCGGCCACCGAATCGCGTTCCGGCGACGATAGATTCGTCGATCCATATTACAAGCCTTTCCATCACCGGAAAAATCAAATTTTATAGAGCGAAGACAGAGGATTGTGTTACATACCTCTTCGGCGTGTTCGTTATCGTCAATCCCCGGCGCCGGAGGCCCGGAGGGGAGAGGCTGATGACGATTCACCTTGAGTCGCCGCCGTCCGATCGCACCTTTAGGGTTAATCTCTTCGTTTGTGTTCCAAACTATTCAAAGCAATTGAGACTTTTATCCTTTTAAAGGGTAAATTACACTTTCATCCCCCAATTTGTAAGGTTCTGTTGATATAGACCTTATAATGTTAGGTCACTGCAATTTGGTCCTTCAACGTTTAACAAATTTATTTTAAACCCTTATTTTCTTTTCTCTCCATCAATGCATATTAATTCTAAACTTTTGATTGCGGATATGCACGTTGCGAGCGCTCCATCTAGCTGCTAGTCTGCGTTGTTTTCTTTTTTCTATAAAAAAATAAATAAAAATTCTAGACTTCTAGAAATTTGACTATAAATCACGGGCTGCATAAGCTAATATTTTAAGTATGTGGATCGTTGTCATATAGTGAGTTCTATATGTACAATAACTTTGAACTTCTGAAAAAAATTATTGTAGAATGTGATGTTGCCAGAAATTTCCAGCACGTATAGCAACTCCCCACGTGCTAAAAACCTTTACGTTTTCCTTGTTAACACGTGTAAAACCGTGAGTTCTCAAAGGAAGACACATGTGTGGTGTCGGCCAAAGAACCTCTAGCGTAAAAATAAATTAATCTAGTAATAAAATTGATTAATACACAGATTGAACAATAATTTAATACCAATAATACCTGCCCTTTATATAAGCTTGGAGATTATTCTATCGTTTCATATGAGAGGTCGTCTGTACGTGATACGCTCCTAATAGCTTGGTGGATAACCCATACCTCCATGATTTCAGGAGAGATATTTGTAACAGTCCCCATTAAATGTGGGTCGTTACAGTCAATCAGGTCTATCATGCACTTCAAGTGTAGGGGAGGTAATCACAACGGGCTGACCGTTACTCTTTGGTCCTTAACACCGTGGGCTCTGGTAGGCCCGTTAATGGACCTCTTTGTGAGGTTATTTCTCTTACACAGAAGATTGTCGATGACTTTGCCCCATTGGGCTTATAATTCTTCAGTCCAGATAACTCTTTGGATCTGTTCGTTTTGAATCGAATTTCTAACCCGGTCCGACCCATTTAAGACCACATGTCCATGTTAGTTATGAGCAAAAGTTTTCCCATATCAGCACGTAAACTGAATGAACTAAAATTTTAAGTTTGTGGATTGTCTCCCATATAGTGATTTTTATGTAGTACGGTAACTTTAGCTTTTTAAAAAAAAATATTGTAGTGTGTATTGCATGGACAAAATTTTAAGTTCGTGGATGGTTATATTAGGGGTGAAAATCGGTCAGGCGGGTCAGGAGAAGAGGTGTTTTGGCCCTTGACCTGAACATTTTTTGGAGAGTTGAAACCGCCCGACCCCGATCCAAAATATTTGAGCGGGTTCGGGTGCTTCGGATATAGGCGGGTTTTGGGCGGCTTCCGAGTGAGAAAAGAACAGAAACGGGGGGCAAATCATCGGAACCAAAAGGTACACCCCTTCAAATCATATTAGAATTTCAGAATGAGAAGCAAAGAATGAACAAATCTAAACAATTATAAATAATTATTATACAGATCTGAAATTGAGACAATGAAAAAAATACACATCAAACGATTCTAACCTTAGCGGCAGCGATGGCGAAGCTGAGAGAGAGAACTGATGGCGACGTAGAGAGAGCTTCGCCGGAAGATTGAAATTTTGGTTGAAATCGTCAGAGTCACGTACACAGATCTTCACCGGAGGAAGGGGCTACTCCGGAGGACTGAGATCGAGAGTAGAGAGACTGTGAGATTGAGAAAATAGCAGAAATAAATGAGAGAAGAGTGAGGCGGCGCAAATGCTAGCTAGGGTTATAGTTTTCAATATATAGTAAGTTTTTTTTTTTTGCTCTATCTTGTCAAGCTGGCGGGTCGGGTGAAAAAACAAAAAATATAAAGTGAAATCTAACTGAACCTGAGGCGGGTTGCCGAGTTTTTCTTTCGCCCCTTTATACTCTTAGATATATATTTCAATAAACCGTAAGGTTGCGTTTGGATAAGGGATTTGACAAATCCAAGAAATTTGTAAAATGATGGGATTTCGAAATCCCGTCATTTTATAAATCTTCTGTTTAGATGACTATTTGAGATGAAGAATTTGATCATGTAATTTTGTAATTCCCTTGTTTGGATATATTTGGATATGTAAAGTATTTGTTAAAAAAAAAAATTCCCGTTCTTTTTTGTTCTATGTTTTTCTCCTTCGACGCTCCACCAGGACCACCACTACCACTGTCTTCTACCGCCGTGCCATATAGTATGTATTTCTAATTTTCTACCTAAATCTCTTTAGGATTCGCCATGAACACAATGATTCAACTCAAATTTCACTAAACAAACGCCCAATTTATATCAAATCGACAAAACAAACATCGATGTTCTTGACGTTTCCTCTTTGAAACCACAATTTTCCAGCTCAAAAAACGAAGAAATTCATGCAATTTACAGACTTTTCTCACAAAAAATCAACAAATTGAATCGTTTGAAGAACCACATTTCAACCTACTTTCCCTAAAAAACCATATTAAACCTCAAAATCTTCGTCTCAAAAACCTAGAGAGAGAAAGAGGAGGAGGAGGAAGAGAGAGAGGACGAACCGTCCCCGATCGACGCCCTACGCAGCCGTCCGGCGTCAATACACAAGAAGAAGACGATGGATGACGAAGAAGCGGAAGAAGGAAGACGCGGCGCAGATCGATGGACGACGGGGTTGACGAAGAAGGTGAAGGAAGAAATAGACGTCGAAGAAGCAGGAGGAGGGTCACGAAGGAAGACGAAGAAGAGGCGGGATCGATTTCACAAATCCTTCGATGGAAGAATTTGGCAAATGACACCATGAAAAAAAGATTTCAAAATGACTCCTTTCACCCCAAAAAGGATTTTACAAATACCTCCCTACAACTATCAAAACAAGTGATTTGTCATAAAAGGATTTTGAAATCCTCTAAACAAATCAAATTCTTCCACCAAATCCCTTACCCAATCCTCATTTTTCTCTCTTCTTCCCTCTCTCATAGCCGATCTTTTCTTTTGCTTTGCCGTCTGCCTTCGCCGTCCCTCCAGATCTGAAATCGCCGTCTGCCTTCACCATCCCACCGTCGGATCTGAGAGCTTCTTGGTGATAGTCACGGAAGGATTTCTGGACCACTGGATTGATTCGCGAGACCTTGTGAGTTATCTTTCTCTTGCTCAATCGATTTTATCATGATGTTCTTATCTCTGACCTGTTTATTGTTCTAGTAGATTGGTGTTTGAAATTGTGTTTTGTTTGCTAAGTAAAAATTTTATGGATCGATGTGCGATTTCCATGCTTATAGTGTTTTCGATCTTGATTTTCTTCACGAACGTGATTAGGTTTTGTTTGCCATTACTGTGAAACTATTTTGCGCAAAAGGTTGAATTTCCTATGCATATCCTTCTTCTCAGTTCATCATCTATGCGTTGCTTACATTTGTTTTTGTTAATTTTCAGCAAGATTTTCCAATACACTGCCTCTTGTTCATTTTTGTTGCCCCGTTTAACTTGGTTACAGTAATGAGCATTTTTGTTGAATTTTCATCTCATCTTTTGACTTTTGATATCACAGGCTTCGAAGGATCCTTTGGTCACGTTGAGAAAATAGAAAGAAAATCTGATTTCCAAAACTCTGAGGACGGGAAAAATTGCATTAACGTTAACAAACACCTAACCCAAATACACAAATAATAGATACAGTACGATCGTGTTAACGTTAATATACAAAATTTCAAAAAATAAAAATATGTAACGCTAACACACACAAACAGATGGAAAAAATGAATTAATATTAATGTACACACATAAAATGAACATGAAAATGTGTTAATGTTAACACAGAGAGATCCAAAAAATGTGCATTAATATTAACGCACATTCAGCTCAAAAAAACAAAATATCATATACGGTGAGTTAATGTTAATGTGAACACACGGGAGACTAAAAAAATGAAAATACGTTAACATTAACACACAGAATTCCGAAAAAGTCAAAAAATTAACACTAAAATACACAATCCAATGGTGAAGATGTGTTAACGTTAACATACACTCAACTCAAAAACACAAATAGCGGATATGGTACGATCACGTTAACGTTAATATACAAAACTCCGAAAAATAAGGATACGTTAACACTAACAAAAACAAGCAGATGAGGAAGATGAGTTAACGTAAACACACACAAAAAGAATATGAAAATGCATTAACGTTAACACCGAGAAGCCAAAAAATATGCATTAACGTTAACGCACACCTAGCCCAAAAGACAAAATATCACATACGATGAATTAATGTTAAAGTAAACACACAAGGGCATAAAAAAATGAAGTTGCGTTAATGTTAGCACACAAAACTCCCAAAAAGCAATAGACGTTAACGCTAAAGCACAATATAGATATGAGATTCAAATGTGAGATTCAAATCGTAGTTTGTAATATAGGCAAGGTGTATTGTTTGAACATTTATGTAACATTAACATCCTTCACCTCCAATAACTAATATTTACGTTTACGTATCATTTTAAAGTGGACAAATTATTATTTTTTATTACATCATCGTGTAGATCTTTTTTTAGTTATTTTGATATTTTTTTTTTGAATTTTTCAATTTGTTTTATACTTGTGAGAAGAAATTTTGCAATGATAGTGTTTTCACCGTAAATATGAAAAGTTCATTTTTTTGTCTTGTTGCAAATGATAAAATAGCAGAATTTGTAACACAAGTGAACAGTTGGAGGTAATATTAGATATTTTTTTCTACAAATTCTATGAGGATTAAAAATTTAAATAATTGGATCAAATGTCTCTTTTCTAACTTCATTATCTTTGGGGAACTATAATTAATTATCCTAATTCTATTTGCATTAGATTTTAGTTTGCAATAAGCGTTTTAGTTGTTTCAATTGAACATGAATGTTGTATAAACAAATGTTAAAAGAAAAGAAAATTAGCATTGTTTTATTCTTTAGATTTTTTACTTTTTATACAATTTGGTTTTGTTACTCTAAAATGTGGTTTTAAAGTTATTCCGATTCTAATTGATAGCTATTTTTTTTTTCAAATTAATATATCTTTTTTAGTTTATACTTTTAAATACGGGTTATCCTTCCTCTTTCTTTTGTAACCATCCATGGAGAACAAACGGAAAAAGCAAACACTGGGCTGCCAAAAGATTGAAATCAAGAAGATAGAGACGAATAGCAACTTGTAGGTCAATTTCTCTAAACGCCACGCCGGACTTTTTAAGAAAGTACATGGAGGTGGAGGAGGAGAAAGAGAAGAGGAAGGCTTCGGCGGCAGTGGTGGTGGGCGTGGCTGAGGGTGGTGGTATAGGAGGCAGAGGAGACAAGTTTTGGTGGGACCAACCCACGGAGGGGCTAGGGTTACACGAGCTTGAGCAGTATGTGGCATCGATGGAGGAGATGAAGAAGAAGGTGGTGGAGCGGGTGGTGGCTAGCGCTTCGCCATCAAACTTACTCATCTCCGCCTTCATCGCGGATGCTTCAACTAAGGAAAACTCTTTAGATTTTGAGTAGGGAGGTGTTTTTGTCTTCACTTGTGCATGTTTTGTTTATTTGACATTTTGTTTCTATTGGATTGATTTTGTAGTTTGTTTCTTGATTATTTTAATCTTTAATATGATGGACTATGTATATATATATATATATATATGTATCATAATAAATACGAAAAATTTATATTTTTAAATATAAATTTAAATTAATCTTACACTTATAGCTTAATCTGTAATCTAAAATGATATGAGTAAGTTAATATTTAAAAATTTATACTGAAATCACTGCATACTTATAATTTTAAAGGGATATTTTAGAGTCGTCAATTTTTAACGACTTTAAATTGAAGACTTTATTTGTTGATTTTCATGTCGTCCAAAAATTTATTTTCAACCGCATTCGATAAAAGAAAGGAGAAGAAAAAAATTATTTGATAATTTTGATGAAAAATAGCCCATCAAAAAAAATAATAATTGAGTTTTCTCTATCTAATTCTAGAAAAATCCTCTACCCTCTTTTGATTTAGCAAAAGATGAGAGACAAAATCCTACGAAAAATAATAAAAAATAATAATGGAAATTGACCATTGCTAACTAGGATTAGGGTTTGCAACAAAATAAGCCAATACGCCTACAAATGGCGCATTAATGTACGTCGTCGGCTCTGTCTTGCGAAAATCTGATCTGTTATCCTCAAACGAGTCGTCTTCCCCTGGACCTCCTACAACAGCCCCCACCAATATGTTTGGATTAGGATTCGACGAGTTGAAATAAACTGTCCCGTCTTGACACGCTAAAACCTGGGGATGATTCCAGACCGAAGGAAGTGATGATCCGCGATGGTGAATCCGCTGTGGATAGTAATTACTATACCCCACCATGTACGATATGCCCTTTGGATTGTCTCCCAAAATGTAATCGACCTGTTTAAGTAACCAAATTTAACATATTTTTCATTATAAACAGTAACCTTATTTATATATGAATTGTATTATAATTGTTCTTAAATTACAGATTTGATAACTGATATGAAATAATTTCTATAAATGCCTAAAATTTATATTTGTAACTGATTATGAAATAAATTATGATTTGTAACTGATAATGAAATTAAGAGAAGTTTAATAACCTGTCCCTTGGCGATATGTCGAAGATGCGCAGGACTCACGCTAATACTGCCGCAATCGATAGTTTGGGATGACCGTTCGAGGTATTTGGCATAGGCCAGCATGAGGAAAGTGATTGTGGTGGAGTGTTGAAGGTTGCTACCCCCCGGCTTATATATCAATCCACCAGGACTGTACTCGACGTGAGGGTAGGAGGATTCAGGTACTAGCGCACACATGAAGCTCTCGGCTGAGGATTTGTAGGATTGTAGAGAGTATTGATTTCCTTCGAGCACTTCCTGCATTAAATTCATCAATATATGGTCTCAGTAGGAATGACAAGTTTAATTTTAGGCTGATTTCACTAAAAACCAAAACAAAAACCGTTTAGCATATATCAAGCCTAAAACCAAAATCAAAATTGACCATTTTTTCAAAAAACGATTTTAAAGCCGAACCGTTTAATTTTATGCAAAATCAAAACCACGAAATTGTGAAACTGCTAAGGTTTTTAAATTTTATATAAAACTAAAACTAAAACCAAATTCACAAACGGTTATTTTTTATATACAAATAAAATATAACTAAAATATCGAAATAAATCATAAAAACCCTAAAATTAACTCAATTAACTTTATCATATATATAAATAAAAAGCGTAATATATATAAGAAAAATATATTTAAAATACTAGTTACGCGGTTCGATTTCATGGTTACTATCTCAAAATCAAAACCAAAACCACTTTGATTTTCAATTCCAAAATCAAAAGTGTAACCAAAACCATTTCATCTGTTTAAAACCAAACCATTTGGTTCAGTTTGATTCAACTACTCGTCGTTTCGGGTTGAATTGTTATTCCCAGTTCTTAAAACGTTAGTACGAGCATAAATTTTTGGAAGCAATTTTGTTCTGTTCCCGAAAATTTATTCCAAAATCTGGGAGTAGAACAGTAACATTTGACTAACCTTGGCGACAAGAACATTAAGACCAGCATGTTTATTGTCCCAACCAAATTCATCAATGTTTTCATCTGCCCCAAGGGTTTTCCCATTATTTTGTATGTAGTTTAGGTAAGAATCACCATTGGAAGCCCTCCTTAACCATGCTGCTCCCCACAATAATTCATCCTGCAAATGAAATTACCATTTAGTCCTTCATTTTTTGCCTTCCATTTTTTAATTAATTATAAATTAAAAAAGTTAAAAAGGAAAAATTATATTTTTGGTCTCTAAAATAAGGGGCGGTTGTTTGTATGGACTCTGAGATTTTTTAAATTATTCATTTGATCGCTTTAATTTTGTATTTGTTTTAATTAAAAACGTTGTTAATGATTTTAGATGAAAAATTAATTGTGCTTAGCACGGTAACTTTCTAATGGGAATATTTTTATCATTTTATCACTCTACTAAATGTAAGACGTTTTTTCCAACAACGATTCTTCTGAAAAATGAGAAAAAAATATGATTCTTGTTGAGAAAAAACGTTTCAGGTTTAGTGGACTGATGAAATAAAAAAAAAATCTCAATAAAAAATCTGGTGTCGAAAACAACTCATTTTTTGTCCAAAATAATTAATAACGTTTTCAATTTTACAGAATTAAAATAAATGTGAAATTTAATGTGCCAAATTAAAATTAGAATAAAATTAAAAGGAGAAGTTATACTTGCCTGATATCCATCAAAATCACAGTAAAATGGACAGACACCATCCCTAATGTTTGCATTATCGCTATAAGCACCCCGATAAGTATCTGCAAATTCAAAAACCCTAATCGCCGTCTGGAGAAGAGTGTTGGAATAACCGGAATCAGACGACCGGAAAGCAATGGAGGTAGCCGCCAGAGCCGCCGCCGTCTCACCGGCGACGTCGGAGGCCGTGTTAGGTGCATCCACTGCGTAAACAGTTCTAGCAGTGTCCATATCTTCTGGTCTCTCCCAACAATTGTGATCACTAATAGGGTCACCAACCTAAGATAAATAAATAATAAATATTAGATATTTTTTGCCCTTTTTTAAAATTTTGTAACTAATATTAATTAGATTAAATCTATCTAATTAGTGTTAAATCTACATTTAATATTATGATTAAAGTCAGTTAAAATATTTAAATTAAAGCATAAATCTCTATAAATATGATAAAAAAAAATTAAAAAATATTATATAATAAATACCTAAAAAAATTCAATGTGAAATATTTTTTCCCAAATTTTCAAATAAAATATAAACTTTGTGCTAAAAAAAAACCTATTTAAACGAGTTTTTACATGAAAAAAAAATTAATTAGCGATTCACCGATTTAATTAGGGTTGAATTTATATTAAATATTAAAATTAAAATTTATTATATTCTCTATAAATATTATAAAAATTATAAAATAAATACATAGAAATAATTTTTTTAATCCAAAATTTCAAATAAAATATTAACTATGTGACCAAAAAAAACTATTTAAAAAAGTTTAAAATTACTAAAACAAATAAGAAAAATTAAAGTTGCAAATGGAAATTACACTTTCCTCCCCCTAACACTTGGCTAATTACCTCACGATACCAAAAATTATCTTTGTCTTTATTTGAGAGTCAATTCAGATTGATTAGCAAATAGGTTTCCTGAATAGAGACCCACGCATTTGTGTCCACAAATCCAATATTAGATTCATTTCGTTTTTTATTATTTTTTTTATACCTACGAGTGTCCCTACACCCATCAGACTAATCTTGTTTAGAGCGCATAGATGTCTTTTTTAACAGATATTTTTCCGTAGACTCGAACTCTTGATTTTGCAGAGACCCCTTTAATTGCTTTAACTCAAACAGACTTTACCACTTGAGGTATACTTTATTGGTATTAGAGTAGGTTCATATAATAATTATTTAATATTTGTGGGGCCTAAAGTGTCAAATTGAATAAAACCAAACCCCGTGGACTTAGAGTGCCCCCCTCACTCACTCACGGGCAACTCTCACCATAATCAATTTGTTTTTAACGATATTACATCGATTTTTAAATTTATAAAAAAAAAAAAAATAATAATAATAATAATAATAATAAATATATATATTAATAAATCAAGTTTAAAAATATTTTAATAATTTAATTTAATTTTTAAAAAATGAGTGATTAAAATTGAACTAGTATATTCAGGCATGGAAAATCCCGCGTAATTTAAGAAATACAAAAAATGACAAAAGTGGACCACTTTATAAGTGAAATAAAAAAAAAAAAAAAAGCGGGAATTATATTTGTTAAAGAACACATCTTGATCATCCATCCCTCTCAAATTAATTTGAATCATAAATAAAAAAATAATTTAATAATTTTTTTTAAGGGGATGGTGTACATTATCAATATATTAAAGTGAAAATTATTAGATTAAATTCGAATAAATTATTTATGTAAAATTAAAAAAAAAATTAAATCTATTAATATTATTAATTATAGAATGAATATACGAAAAATTATTAGATTAATTTCGAAATAAATTATTTATAATTTTATTTTAATTCTCTTAATATTAATCAGAGAATGAATATATCAAGTTGGTATTAACTACCCACATCATACTTAACACTAAGCAATAATTAAAAAAAAATTATTATGTAAATATAATAATAAAAATAAAAAGATTATATAAATAAAAATAGTCAAAATATGCCGTAAATTTACCAAAATACCCTCACCGGCGATCACACATTACCTGCACATAAATACGGTTGGGAACAGAAACCGTCTTGAGAAGGTAATCGGTGGCCCACCTGACGGCGACCAGAGCATTCCTCAACTCGTCGGCCGGCATCGAATCGCCGAACTCAATCACACTCCACGACAGCAATGTCGTCGTGAACGCCATCGGAAACCCAAACTTCACGTTATCTCCGGCGTCGTAATACCCGCCGGTCAAGTCTGTCCGGAACGTACCTGAGCCGTCGCCGAGACCGGAATGGTTCCGCCACTTCATCCGCTGGTCCGCTGGCAAGTACCCCGACCGCTGGCCCTCGAAGAAGAGTATGGATTTGGATAATGCGTCGGCGTAATCGTGATTGGAGGAGTTGCAGTGGGGGAATTGGAGAAGAAGAGGAAGGAGGAGGAGGAGGAATGGAGGGGGGAAGAAGGATTTCATGGTTATTGAGTTATGGGTTTTGGGGGGATTGCTTTGATGAATCACGGGTGGGCTATATATATATATATATATATATTGTTTGTGTAAATCCCACATATATATATATATATATATAAGCAGGAAATTAGGTAAATCTTGACAAAAAAATATTTTCAAATATTTGACTGTTATATAATTTTATTTTAAAAATAAAAAAATAAAAATTATTTGTTTTTTAAAATTCAAAATTTCAAAATAAAATGAAAAATCAGCATTATATATATATATATATATATATATATATGTAAATCCCATTTATGCAGGCAAGAATTTTGGTAAATCTTAACAAAAAAAAAAAATCTAAAATATTTGACTTTTATCTAAACTAAATCTATCTTATTTAAAAAAAATATAGTTATTTCTTAAAATTGAAATACATATATATATATATATATATATATGTTGGAATTTAGTTTAATCTTAACGAAAAAAACATTCTAAAATATTTGACTCTTATATAAATCTATTTTATTTAAAAATAAAAATAAAATAAAAAATTTAGGTGTTTCTTAAAATTGAAAAATTCAAAAAAAAAAAACTATATATATATATGTACTCACGTAAATCCCATTTATATATGCAAGAATTTAGGTAAATCTTAACAAAAAAAGATTCTAAAATATTTGACTCTTATATAAATCGATCTTAGTTAAAAATAAAAAAATAAAAAATTTAGTTGTTTCTTAAAATTGAAAATTTCAAAAAAGTGATATATATATATATGTGTGTATGTAAATCCGATATATATATGCAGGAATTTAGGTAAATCTTAACAAAAAAATATTCTAGAATATTTGGCTCTTATATAAATCTATTTCATTTAAAAATAAAAAATAAAAATATAATTGTTTCTTAAAATTGAAAAATTTCAAAACAAAAATAATATAAAAATCAGAATTATATATATGTAAATCCCATATAAATATGCAGGAATTTAGGTAAATCTTAACTAGAAAATATTTCAAAACATTTGACTCTTATCTAAATTTATCTTATTTTAACATAAAAAAATAAAAATAAAATAATTGATAGTTTTTTAAAATTCAAAAAAAAAAAAATCACCATTATATATTAATAAGAGAAAAAATTTAAAGTCATCTACGAGTAAAATCTATCCAACGGGAACTATTATTTTATTCTTATGTATACCGTTTTAATATAAAAAAAATTATCTAATTGAATATAAATATAATATTTAAAGATTTTATTTAATCGTTTTAGAAATAGAGGTGTAAATTTTTTTTTAAAATTAAAATGGCATTTAATCTCAACCGTTTGATATAAAGTTGATCCAACTGTTCAAAATGTCCAAAATATAAAATATGTAAGAATATTAAAAAAATTACAGTTTATATATAAAAATATTATCTTAATTTATCCTATTAACAATAATTAACAACAATCTCTCCTCTAAATAAGAGAAAAAAATCTATTCTATAAATCCATTTTTTTATGATTAGATCAAACTTGATCCAACGGTCTGGATTTATTTATAATATTTTTATCCGGATTTATTTATAATATTTTTATCCTTAACAAATCTCCCTCAAATCTCTCGTATAAAATTATCCCTAATTTTTATCCCTAACGAATCTATTACAAATCTATTAATAAACTTGAATTTTTATTGAACGTTTTTTGATTAACAGCTTGTACTAATTTAAGGGGAATAAATGATTGGACGAGTTGACGAAAGATTTTTGCCTTTCGCACCTTTTCGCACCTCATTAGAAAGTGGTCAAGTTTAATTATATTTTATACCTTTTAAATTTTATTTATATATTTTACTAGTCAATTTTTATTATTCATTATTTTTTAATATTTAAAAATTTGCAAATCAATATAATCCTTTTAGCTAATAAATATTGGATTTCTGACATTTTGTACCCCTAAAGTTTGACTATTATTTAACTTTGGTCCTCATAGTTCCAATTTGACACCATGAAGCTCCGTAATCATCTTACTTCAGTTCAAATCAATAACTCCATTACAACTTTTGGACGGAAACCAACCAATTGTCGTGTACCAAACTATTTTTAAAGGGGATTTTATTGACATCTTAAACCTCTTTCTTTCTACTTTATAATTTTCCTAAATATATATATATATATATATATATATATATATATAAAAATTACGTTATGTGTATATTTTTGAGTATTTGGGTTGGAAAGAGAATAAGATAAAAGAAATAGACTGAAATTATTCATAAATTCTCTTAAAATTAATCACGTGCATGTCACGTGTTTATATATTATATTATATGTATATATTTTTAGGATTTAGGTAGGACGGAGAATGAGAGAGGAAGCTGAAATTGTCCATAAACCCTTTTAAAATCAATCAAGTGCATGACATATGACTATTTTCCGTCTAAAATTATAATAGAAATTCGTGTAGAGATCACGAATTTTAACTATAGTGCGATGATTAAAAAAAATTAAGACGTTATATGTTCAGATAAAAACTATAGAGATATTAACAAATTTTAAGGTGTTACGTGTTCAAATTAAAACTATGAAGATCAAAGTGAGATTTTGGTAGAAATTCTCGGACTTGTTTCCGGTCCGGTTAATAACTCAAACCCCCATAAATAAAGTGTCGACACGAGTGTTGGTGGACTGATGAGATTCACATGCAGCCCAAATTAACACTTGCGTTTCTTTTGCCTTTTTATTTAATATTTTAATTAATAAAATGGGGGGGTGGGGTGGGGGGGTGGGGGGGTCCTGTTTGTATTTAACATTGAGGAAAGTGGAAGGTAAGAAATGGTTCAGCTTTCGTTAACTCATTTATAAATCAGACAGTTAATGTATGACCATTGGTATTCTAATTTAATTAACTCTATAAATCACAAATTAAAAGAAAGTAAATATAATATTTAACCAGCCACAAGCCCGATGGGTCCTAGTGCAAAATTTCAGCTCGGAATTGTCAAAGAATTGATCGTTGATTGCGAGACGCTTGAGGACGCCAGTCTCCAACCCCAGAACTCAAACTCATCACCCTCACCTTACCAAAAAATTACATGTGGAATCTGATCGGACCAACTCGAGGTGTTGATCAATTATTGACACCAACAATATATATATATATATATATATATATATATATACACGCGTATATATTTCAATCTTTTTATACAAGCATAGGGAATGCAATGATATCTGACAGACGGATTTTTTTTTTTCTTTTTTAGTTTTTCCTTTATCCATTCGTTGTTGCTTCATTGAAACTCAAGCTAAAAGACTACATTAGGAAAAGGGTTCAACTATTTAATATCTAAAAACACAAAATACTCAATGTGTGTGTGTATATATATATATATATATATATATTATTCTTCTTTTTTTAATTATTATTATTGGGTAAAATGCATTCAGGTCATCAGTTTACGCGCACATTGACTAATCACCTCTTCAAAAAATCTAAAAAAAACACTACCCCATATCCTCATATTCTCCACATTGTCCTGGTACATTTAAGATTTTACTCCTGAAATACTCTTTAAAAAAATCGAACTTGACAAAAAAAATTAAACACCTCTCCTTATAAGCGGTACTAATCCTCTTGGATCTTCACCTTAT
This sequence comes from Eucommia ulmoides, assembly GCA_016647705.1. NCBI lineage: Eukaryota > Viridiplantae > Streptophyta > Magnoliopsida > Garryales > Eucommiaceae > Eucommia > Eucommia ulmoides. The sequence goes on from CM028331.1 coordinate 47,511,482, forward strand.
TCTTCTCAAGATTGATTGGAAATCAATATTTTCTTCTTTAATATTTTGTTCTTTATTTGTCTTGATGTCAAAAGAAAACAAAAACAAATTCGGTGATGCGTCAGTAGAAAAGAAAGGATATGCAATTTAGTCCTCTATTTTATTATTTTTTGGTTCCCAGGTATCTCCGTAAGTCGGCAGAACCTAATCCCTCGAAGTACTGTCAAACGCCAGAAGCGAAGACCTCTCCCAACAAAACACTTTTCATACACAATCCCCCAAGGATCGAACCCAGAATAGTTGCTTAAGGAGTTCAAGTCGCTTCCGCTTGGACCTTGGTCAATTTAGTCCTCTATGAATATTGGCATGAAAATCAAATCTGAAATTGGTGTAAAAATATTTTGTATGCATTTAATATTAACAAATTCACAAAAATTGGATTTATAGAGCCAAATTAGTACTTAGTAGTGGTTGCCAGATTTTGGGTTTCCATCCCAAAAATCCAAGAACAAAAAAAAAACAAAAAAACAGAAACCCATGTACAGTAACATCAAACAAACAAAGGGCTCCGTTCAGAAACAGAAATAAAAAAACGAGAACAAAAAGAAAAATTATTTGTACTCCTAGAAACACAAGAACATCACAACATTCAAGAACATATATATGTCCCGACCCTAATACAGCTCAATCATAACATAGTTCAAATGACACTACAAATTCAATATCCCATAAAGTCCAAACCGAAAAAAAACAAAAAAAAAAAAACAATCCCACATTATGAAGGAAAAAAAAAAACAGAACAAAGAGATCCAAGAACAGAAATTTCCGATTTCAATTCGATCCGATTTCATCAGTACCTCCTAGGAAAGCGGTCTATAAACCTTCCGGAAGGACACTCAAACGCCATGTGTCCTCTTCCCCCGCAATTGTGACAGATCATCAACGCCGCACAGTCCCGGCTCATATGTCCCACCTGGTGGCAGCTCCGGCAAACAATGTCCCTATAAGCACCAGCACCACCACCACCACCATAACCCCCGCCATAACCGCCGCCGCCGCCGCCGCCACGACCAAACCCGCCTCCTCTCTCCTCCATGAAATTTCCCTTAGGACAATCACGTGCCACGTGGCCGGAGATATTACAGGAGTTGCAGATGGGGTCGTTAGGACAGTCGCGTGCCAGGTGGCCAGTTTTGCGGCAGTTCTTACAGGCCTTGTCGTTAGAGCAGTCAGCCGCCATGTGGCCAGGCTTGAAGCAGTTGTTGCAGAGCCTCATGTCACCAGGGGGCAGATGGGGGAAGGCACAGTCACGGGCATGGTGGCCCGCCTTTCCGCAGGTGTGGCAGACATCCTCATTTGGGCAGTTTCCGGCAACATGGCCGGGCTCACGGCAGTTCCAGCATAGTGATTTTGTGGTGCATTCCGATGCCAGATGCCTGATTTTATATATATAGATTTCACATTCATATCAAAATAGAGAGGAAATAATAATGCTACTAGTACTAGATTAACCTGATTCATTATCAAAGGAAAAATGGTAGATGAAAAGCCATTCCAAATACCGAAGAGTAAGGGGCGCGTTTCCCTGGTATTTATGTTCCCAGATTTTTTGTTTTTGGAAAACTTGAAACATGCAGGAACAAAAGATCTGTTTTCTTCTGTTTCTATACATTTTCAGAACAAAAGTCTGGGAACAGAAGCATATATATATATATTATCTTGTTATCAGATTTCTGTTTCACATTTCATATCCATTAAAATACAAATACAAGTAGTATCGGGAAAAGAGGGCCTAAATTAGAACAAATACAACAATGAACGAAAACAATTCATATAATTAAATCTGATTCCGTTCTGTTCCCAGTGTTGTGATGGATTCCTCAAAAAAGTAAGCCTTTAAAACCGACATTTCCATGCTCCTAACAACTATAGTGTCGGTACTTCAAAAGCCTCACAATATACATTCTGAATGGAGTCTCCGATATTACTTCTCCAGTTCTTCTAGACAATGTTTGGTTTGAAGGGAAGTTGAGGGGATGGAAAATGTACAAATGAAAATGAGAGTAAAAAAATAATAAGGTAATCTCAATATAATATCCTTTTCCCTTCATTTCCCTGTTTCTCTTATATACCAAACAACGTTGAAAATATTTGCCTAGTTCTGCTTCCACTGTACCAAACAAAAAGGAAGGATAATCATTTTCCTTTCTTAGACGATGTAAATTGTGTCCATCCTATACTTCCCATCTTTCGTACCAAGTGGATCCTTAGGGTGCGTTTAAGTGAGGTATTTAAAGAAGGAACTGGATTTGTAAACTTATGTTATGTATCCTATACTCTAAGGTGGCACTTGTTTAGTGTTTCTGCTCCCAGATATCTTAAACCGTTCCAAGAAATTGGAACAATAAAATTGTAGGGGTGATCGTAAGCCTCTTCCAACCCCAAAAGCTCACTCATGAGGAGAAATTTTTCTTCACACTTATAATCTAACTACCAGACTCTTCCACATCCAATATGAGATAAATCCAACAATTTCCACCTCACACATCGGCCTTTTGGTTGGCTAACTCTCAACTAGTCTCTCCCTTTGTGACTATTGGACCAGAGTTGTTGTAACCTAGGCTTTGATATCAGTATAGAGTGGTCTTCGATCTCTCTCAACCCCAAAAGTTAACTCATGATATGAGATTTTTTCAAAAGTTAACTCATGAGGTGAGACTTTCCTTCACACTTATAACCTAACTACCAGACCCTTCCACATCCAATATGAGATAAACCCAACAATCTCCACCTCATACATTGACCCTTTGGTTGGCTAACTCTCGACCAGTCTCTCCCTTTATGACTATTGAACTAGAGTTGTTGTAACCTGAGTTCTGATACTAGTATAGAGTGGTCTTCGATCTCTCTCAACCCCAAAAGTTAGCTCGTGATGTGAGATTTTCCCTCAAACTTATAACCTGACCACCAACCCTTCCACATTTGATGTGTGATAAACACAACAAAAAGGACTAGGGGAACAAAGGAATCATGTGTATGTTCTGTTCCCTGATTTCTACAACAAATAAATGGAAATAATATTTTCGGGTTCTCAGCAAAATCCATATAACCGAAGAAACATTCATCATACTTAACGCAATCAAACGCAAGTATTAAATGATTTTTAATGAGGGCACAAATTTGTAGCATATGAATGATGTAAAAACAAATTTTAAACGTGGAAAAAATGAATAACAAGAAACCTTACCCAGGAAGACGGCAATTGTGACAGACTGCCACGTTAGGGCACTCCCTAGCATAATGACCAGGCTGTCTGCAGTTCTTGCACAGTGAGCTTTGGCTGAAAAAATAAACAAACACCACACTATGAATGATAGTTATGCACAAGGAAGACAACTTTTTTATGCCCAAAGGCACTCTCTAGTGCAACGTCAAGTAAATTTTAAGTTGATAAGATGGATTTCTGTCGACTATAAACAATTTTCCAAATACTCAGCCTATCAGATCAACTACTTTTAATATTGAATTTTAATTAATTTACAATTTACAATTTTAATTTTAAATTATTATTGGGTACAATGGTATTGCTCAATTGTGACCTAGAGGGCCCGGGTTCAAATTTTGGAAACAGTCTCTCTGTATATAGCGATAAGACTGTGTACATCTGAGCCTTGAGACCCCGCAATGGCAGGAGCCTTCGTGCACTGAACTGCCATTTACTAAACATAATCTTTTCCAAAACTAAACCAACTTTTCACAATTTTCATCCGTTTTCGAAAACCAAAACAAACAAACCCCTAAAATAATTGTCTTATTTTTCTTTTTAGGATGTTCCAAATTAATTGTCCAGTTTCCTTTTTTAACAAATATATTTATCACTTTTCCAAACTAACCCTCTTCTCGACCACCCATTCAAATTTCAAGCAATTTCAACACTTCTACCCATTTTCCAACAAGGGAAATTAGATAAAGTAAAATATATTCAACCATTACCTGAAACATTCATGTGAAATTGAACATGACAATTTTTTAGGAACGGAGGGAGTGTTTATATAGATATTTACAAAATGAAAATAGTTCAATACATTCTACAGTATGAGATTGAGAAAGCCTCGTGATGTGAAAACAACAAATTCCATTAACAAAGAAAACATGTGCATTACACATCAGACAATGTCACCAAAGACAAAAGACATTGAAAGATAGGAGGACAAACCAAGAAAGAGGATGGAAAACGTTCAATTTTTCTGCTAAGGTAGTGACGTAGTGTTTGGTAGCACGGAATTGGAGGTCAATGAAAGACTTTCATATGAAATTAGCATTTTGTCTTTGCAATAAATTTCAAAAAGCCAAAACAGTTGGGATGTTTGCTCTATTATTATGTGTACTTTCATATGAAATTAGCAAGAATTTAAAAACCCAAGTTGGAAAAATAAATCATGTTTGTATTCAAACATAAAGAAATACCTAAATACAAACTCTTTCTTCCATGAAGATTAAGTTCCAATATATATATATATATATATATATATATATATATATATTTATTTTATTTTTTATTTTTTATTTTTTATTTTTTTTGAACTATTATTTTCTACGAATGTTTCTCGAAAATAATTTAGGTCAAAATAGCATGCATGAATTTTGGAATCCCTCAAAATATCAAACCTCAAACAACAAGACTATAAATGCCCATTTCAAAAGTCAGCAAGACAAAAAAACATGTAAAACCAATCTATAAGCAGGACAGAAGGACAGATCATGCTAAATGCTAAACTCCTAAGATTTTGAGTAAAATCCAAATGTGGCAGCAATTAATAATGTTCTTCAAAATATCCTCATCCATTCATATGGAAGACCATTTAGATAGAGACAACCGTAAGTTCCAATGACCGACTGTTGCGGAATGCTAATTCAAGCACCCAGCCGCGTCCCCCACCAACAGGTGATGCATAAAATAATCAGCCTGAATTTTTTTTTAAGAAAAATATTGAGAAATAGAACAAATTAAAAACCTGAACCCCCGTCGAGAATCTCTCTTGTACGGTGCATCGCGATACGAATGGCGTTGAGTACGGATCTTGCGATCCGACGGGCTCCTGCTCCTGCTCCTGCTTCGGCTCCTGCTGGGTGAACTCATGTTTAAATTCTACCCCTTAACACCAACCACAACCACCACCACAGCTGCAGCTCCCACCCTGTCCACCACAACCACACACCGAATACCAAATCCATGAGTCCAAATCAAACCCATGCAACCCTTCATAAAATCAAACACCTTACACCACATTCACAATACTACATAACACATTCTTTTTCGAAAGAAAACCACCCCAAATCAACACCAACTATATTCTCATCAAAGAATAACCAAGTTCTTAGCAATCATCCTCGGGTTTACAAATTTCAAACATCCCCTGCTTAAGTCAATTGACCCCCAGAGAAACCACATATAAATAAATAAATTGAAAAGAATTATCCACTCAAACTCCAGCTTCATATTAGGAAGAAATTATCTACCCCCATAAACACCATCTAAAAGCATGTGTCATGTCAACAAACAATAAACTAACTTTACTAATTAAAAACAATTCCACGTCCCTTAAGTAAAATACACCAGGTGTATCGCTCTAGAGACTAAATTCACTACACATATGTACGTGAAATAGATTAAACTCCCGTTAGCAGAACAAGAAAAGCTCATAAAAATCAGATCTCACTCGGAAAAAAACACTTCCACACCATAAACCTCGAATAATCCACCTCAAATCGTACCGAAAACAGCGATATCGTAAAGTTAATCACCAATTCGGAGTACAATCAAGCAAAAATTGACCAGAACAGAAGAATCAAAAATCGTACCTAGGTTATTTTGCATCAAAACGAAACTGCAATTAAATCAGAAAAGGAGGAACAACCTGCTTGATAAGCTTCGAAAACGGCCTGGCCGGAGAATGCCGCCGGCGGATTCGAAGAATTCCGTGATTGAGAAGCGAAAGTACAGCGCCAAACAAAACCCTGGAGGATGAAATCTGGAAATCCGGTCGAGCTTTGTATGAAGCGAGGGATAGGGGAAATGGAAGCTGGATCCAATATGTAGACAATAGCGATGCCCCCGTGGGAGATGTGGTTTTACCAAAATAGCCTTGTTGAACTTTTCTTTTTGTGCAAATTTAATGGCTAATTTCATTTTGTACCCCTTAAGTTTTGGTCTAGTCTCACTTTGCCCCCTTGATATTTTAATTTGTAGAAGAGAATTTTGCTCTTTGCACCTCTTTAAGTTTCGGATAAATTTCCTTTTAGTCCCTATACTTTTAATTTGAACACATCAAACCCTTAAGTATTCAAATCGTATTAAGTCAATCATTTTGTCAATTTTTTTATGATGAAATTCACTCACGTGAGTGATTTATTATTTGACACGTGGTTGATTTGTGTCATAAAAAATGATGTAGTTATCGATTTGGACTGACTTAATATAATTTGGATACTTCAGGGTTTAATGTGTTCAAATTAAAAATAGAGGGGTTAAAGTGAGATTTTTCAATAACTTTAGGGGCACAAACTGCAAAAAAATCTTTGTAGAATTATCCTTTAGTTTTTTTTTGTATCGATTTAGTCCAATTGGCTGATCAGATCAATTTTATCACTTGAATTAGTTATCTCACTCGCACAATTGATGCAATTCAGTCCAATTGACTTATTTAAGTCAATTTTATCAATGAAACCAGACACCTGACTTGCACATAAAAGAAAAATAATGCAATACATGAAATATTATGTCGCATTTTACGCCTTGAAGTTTGAATGTCGTTCCATTTTCCCCTTATTTTCAGTCAAAAAATTAACCAAAATCTGTCAATTGGATCAAATTGATATGAAAACAAATTTGAAGGGGTAAATTAAGACAATTAAAACATTAGTTAGTGAAGTGAGATTGCACTAAAACTTCAAAGTGCAAATTGTAATTTAGTCAAATTTTATCATTGAACATTTTTAAAACATGAATATTTAAATTTTAATCCAATATTGTATTGGTCATTTCTAATTCACACATGTGATATTTTGGTAATTATCAACTTTCAATGTTTATTTATATCTAAATTCATTGTGATTCTTCAATTTGATCATTGAGAATAATTTGGAAATTTCATAAAATAATCTAAGGCAATTTCGAACGATTGTCGCCAACAATCTAGCTCGCTCGTGGGAAAGGGATTGTGAGAGAAGACAGGGGAGTTAGACAGCTATGAGAGAGGGAGAAGAAATGGCGATGATTTGGGAAAAGGCGGCTGAAGAAATATTAGGGTTAGAATAGTAAATGGTGAAATGAATTAATCTTAACCATCCATTTTATTAAGAGAATAGGATTACAGAGATTGACAATTCTCAACTCTTAAGAGTTGTTTGTCACTTCTAGTATTTAAGATAAGATATATACACATGTTTTTTATCGTTTTCAATTGTGCACTTGTTTTGCCTCCCACGTCTGTGATTTCGATAGTATTTCTAGTGTATTTTGATTTGTAATAGTTGTTTTGGTGATTTGTGCTGGTGGAAAATTCAAACCCAGAAATCTAGCCGATGTTTCACAATAATTGGGACAACGTTGTTTGGGCAAGATTGCAATCGCAACCTCTCAATCTGCAACTATGACCTACCCTAGATTCATGGTGTTTTCCCTTAATTTCCGGGAATCATATCCTCAAATTCAAGGGACGCCATCGAACGTTTTATGGGGAAATGAAAATGGATACGAATGCTAATTTTTCATTCATTCTTTTTCTTCCATTTAGGGTATGTTTGGTTGGAGGTGAAAAGGGAAATGAAAATAAGAGGTGAAATGACCATTTTTTCCCTCCCCAGTGTGTTTGGTTGGAAGTGAAAAGGAAAAAGGAAATCAAAATAAGGGGTGAAATGATCCATTTTTTTTCCTCCCAAATTTGGGGAGAAAATGAAAAGAGAGTTGGAAAAAAAGTCAAATTTACCCTTTTTTTTCTTTATTTTATATAACAAATACCTATTTCATTTATAGTAAGGGTAAAATAGTAAATTAAATAAAAAAACATATTAATTTTTTTTCTTTTACAAAAGATAAAAAAAAATAAATTATTTTTCCTTGTCCTTTCCCACTCTTTCAACCAAACATTCCCTTAAGGTTTTTTAAGTCTCGGTGACGAAGGACAACAATAATACCACATCTGAAGCGAAAAATGTTGTTATGGTATAACATGGCGACTAGTCACTTAATTCAAGTTAGGCTTGTACTGTGTTTTAGATTTTTCCATTTAATTTTGTCTCAAAACTTCTTAATTTCATGTGTAATGGTCATGTCACAAGGACTTGTGTTCTAATTATCTTGTAGAGATTATGTATGAGTTTATTCATAATTCAGTGTTGGATCTAATGGTTATATACAATCACATTTTTTGAAAATCGATACGATTTAATTGGATAAATTATGCTAAGCGATTAATTTATCCGAAAAAAATCTTTATGACTAGTCATATAGATAGTTATAACACACCTCTTAACACACTATAAGTGTCAAGGAGAGAGCACATTTATGATCCGTTACATAGGTAAATTATAATGCACTTTTTGGTATAATATAAATATTACGAGACTGACACATGATTACAATCTAATAATTCCTGTATTTATCTATTGTCTAGTACATAGTTTAACCGCATTATACACCTATCAGATCAATTATTTCCAAAACGAAAACATAAATTTTGATTTGATGCATGATATTCATATAAAACATAGACTGAATTTCGAGAATAAAAAATTGTTTATGTTCTCAAAGTAGAGATTTGAGAATAATATATTAATTTATGCTTCAGAAACCAAAATATATAAAAAAATATATATATTTCCATTCTCAAACGAGAAATACAAACGTCAAAACAAAAGGTATATTTTTATTAAAAAAAAAATGAATACGCTAATAATTATTATTTTTTTATATGAAAATTTTACACTGACTTTCATGTAATATATAATTGTAAACAAATGCGGAAACATAAAAAACCAGAAGCTTACTTTTCGAATTTGAAATACTCGTTTATAACCCGTTTCTTGTTTCTTCTCTCGTCGGCAAGAAAACATACTACTAGAGTATTTTTCGATAATATTCACACACTCACTAACTAAGACCACTTAAATTATCTGTAATCTGATGGGGATAGAAGTCTTAGAGTTATCAACTTATATTTATAGAGAAAATCTCAAAGGATATATTCGTTCCAATGGATGTCTGTCGAAAGTGTATGTTCGTGTCTATCGAATAAACATGATCTTTAAGACTAACAGGTGCACCAATTCACATGGTGACTTTCCATAAAACATGAGGCTCATGTGGACGCTCCACAGGTCAACCCGACAAACTCTATAATCTAACAATAATAATTTTGAACTTTTAAAAAATTACTGTAGCGTGTATATTATATTAATATTGATTTTATTTTATGTTTATAGAGTGTTGATCAAGAAAATCCCCCCCAAAAAAAATCATAAAAATAACCGAAACGGTGTCGTTTTATCCAATATACGTCTATTCAACCTTATATAGTGAGAAAAATTGGAATAAATATGAAACCGCGTGAAGCGTGAAGGATACAAAACGGGCTTTGCATTCAACTTTCTTCCGCCATTTTCATCTTCCGAGCTTCCCTCCTCTCTCTCTCTCTCTCTCTGCCTTGCTTTTGTAGAGGGAGAAGTATATCTTTGCGATGAAATTTTGAATCCAATCCTTTCTCATCTTTATCGCGCCCATGAATTCATTCAACAACACTAACGACTAAGATCACAGCGTCTTCAATCGGTTTATCAACTCTTTGCTGTTCGGAACTACCGGAGGAAGATTCATAGTCGAAGATCGGCTGGATCGAAGTCATCCATGGCGTCACGTAATCGCGTAACTCGATTATGGACTAATCCGACGATGTGCAGGTCGATATTACCGCGGATCAATGCGTCTAGAGGATCTGCTCATGTAGATCGGCTTTTATTGTACGGTTTGAATCCAAATTCTCATGTTAACCGATTCGATCACAGGCAGATATCTCAGCTCTCCAAACCTAGCGGAAACCGTGTTTTTCTCGTGGATACATTAGCACTGGTGAGTTTTGATCCGTGTTGAGGATTTGAAACGAAAATGAAAAATGTGGTATGATTTTTCCGTGTTGAGTATGCTGTTTTGTTCATATACTGTGAAAATATGTTGAAGTTCAATATAAATTTACCAGGGGTCTAGTTACAGCAAATATAGTTAAATTACTACTACTATCATGTTGAAACTGGTAAGTTTCTTCACTCACTGTTAAGTTTTGCTTCTTAAATTGAGGAAGGGAAATGAAAAAGAAAAAATGGGGTATGATTTTTACTTGTTAAGTGTGCTAACTTGTTCCTCTATTGCGAAAATATGTTTGAAGTTCAATTTCAATTTACCAAGAGCCTAGTTATAGCAAATACAGTGAAATTAATACTCCTATCATGTTGGAGTACTAGGGGATTCAAGGCACTAATTGATTATAATACAAAATATAATTTAATTTAATTTAACGAGTATGAAATTTTTCGGGCGGGAATTGTTTTCCCCAAAGACTTCTATAATCTAATCTCATCTATACAAAATGGGATATGATTTTTCCTTGTTAAGTATGCTAACTTGTTCCTCTACTGCGAAAATATGTTTGAAGTTCAATTTCAATTTACCAAGAGCATAGTTATAGCAAATACAGTGAAATTAATACTCCTATCATGTTGCAGTATTAGGGGATTCAAGGCACTAATGGATTATAATACAAAATATAATTTAATTTTACGGGTGTGAAATTTTTGGGCGGGAATTTTTTTCCCTAAAGACTTCTATAATCTAATCTCATCCATACAAAAATGGGATATGATTTTTCCTTGTGAAGTATGCTAACTTGTTCCTCTACTGTGAAAATATGTTTGAAGTTCAATTTTAATTTACCAAGAGCCTAGTTATAGCAAATACAGTGAAATTACTACTCCAATTATGTCGGAGTACTAGGGGATTCAAGGCACTATATTGATTATAATACAAAATATAATTTAATTTAACGGGTGTGATATTTTTGGGCGGGAATTTTGTTCCCCAAAGACTTCTATAATCTAATCTCATCTATACAAAATGGGATGTGATTTTTCCTTGTTAAGTATGCTAACTTGTTCCTCTACTGCGAAAATATGTTTGAAGTTCAATTTTAATTTACCAAGAACCTAGTTATAGCAAATACAGTGAAATTGCAACTCTTATCATGATGGAGTACTAGGGGATTCAAGGCAATATATTGATTATAATACAAAATATAATTTAATTTAACAGGTGTGGAATTTTTGGGCAGGAATTTTTTTCCCCAACAACTTCTATAATATAATCTCATCTATTCAAAATGGGATATGATTTTTCCTTGTTAAGTATGCTCACTTGTTCCTCTACTGAGAAAATATGTTTGAAGTTCAATTTTAATTTACCAAGAGCCTAGTTATTGCAAATACAGTGAAATTACTACTCCTATCTTGTTGGAGTACTAGGGGATTCAAAATATATTGATTATAATACAAAATATAATTTAATTTAATGGGTGTGACATTTTTTTGGGGGGGGGGGTGGGAATTTTTTTCTCCAAAGACTTTTATAATCTAATCTCATCTATCCATTTTCCTCAAATGAATCCCAACTCTTAATGAAAAGACATTAAAAAAAAAAAAAACTCTTGATTTGTTATGTAGATTGAAACCAATTTTCTATAGAGGAATTTCCTTTTATACATTGGGTTTCTTATTTTGGCAGGTAAGGAATCCATTTTGGGAGGGAATTTCTCTCCCAAAACTTTTATAATCCAATCTCATCTCGCAATTTTCCTCAAATCAATTCTAACCCTTAACGAAAATACACTATCGAAAAAAAGTTCTCCTGTAAAGGGTGAAGCAATTTGTGTTTCTTTTTATATATTGGGTTTGTTATTTTGGCAGGTAAGGAATTTAGAAGCTCAAGGAGTACCTTCTAAACAGGCGGAGGCAATAACATCGGCAATCACGGAGGTTTTAAATGATAGCTTGGAAAATGTGGCTCAAACGTTTGTTTCAAAAGATGAAATGCAAAAAGTAAGAGGGCATGCCATGTTTTGTTGTTTCATTACTTCATTAGGGGGGAGTGGGATATGTTGATTTTCCTTCTAGACCAATTGTAAGTTAGGAAAACAGGATTTCCGAGTATTTTTTATTTGGGTAATTTTTAAACAACGTTTCAGAAAACGGGATTGCGGGATATGTTGATTTTCCTTCTAGACCAAACTATAAGTTAGGGAAACAATATGTTCGCGATTATTTTTTTGGGTAATTTTGAAATCATGTTTCAGAAAATGGGATTGGGGGATATGTTGATTTTCCTTCTAGACCAAACTATAAGTTAGGGAAACAGGTTTTCTGAGATTATTTTCTGGTTAATTTTGAAACTATGTTTTAGAAAACTGGGTGGGGGGATATATTGATTTTCCTTCTTGTCCAAAGGGAAACAAGTTTTCCAAGACTATTTTTTTTGGGTAATCTTGAAACCAGAAAACGGGGTTGGGGGATACGTTGATTTTCCTTCTAGATCAAACTATAAGTTAGGGAAACTTGTTTTCCGAAATTATTTTTTGGGTAACTTGAAAACCTCGTTTCAGAAAACGGGGTTGGGGGATATTTTGATTTTCCTTCTAGACCAAACTATAAGTTAGGGAAACATGTTGTCCGAGATTATTTTTTGGGTAATTTGAAAACCACGTTTCAGAAAACGGGGTTGAGGGATATGTTGATTTTCTTTCTAGACCAAACTATAAGTTAGGCAAACATGTTTTCCGAGATTATTATTTTTTCCCGATAATTTTGAGTTGTTTTTTTGTTTAATGGGCTTAAGCTTGTGGGGTTCATGTTAATTAGACATTTTAAAGAGGGATTTAAGCTTTTCTTACATTTTTTTTGGGGTGTGGTAATAATTGGTTAATGTTGTGCTTTTGCGTCTTTATAGATTGAGATGGCTCAGGAAGCAAGCCTTTCCAAGTTTAAATCTCAAGTACAAAGTTCTCAGGTAATTGTTCGTTTCTAGTAATTACTGGTGCCTGAAGGTATACTTTAATATTATTTTATTAAGAATTAATATTATGTAATTTAAAATAACATTAGGATATATACACACACGCAAGGGATAAAAGTATCTTTTCAATGGAATAAAATTATTAAAATTTACTCCACATATAGTATAATAAATTTCAGACGTTCTATTGATAACAAATAATATGTGGAGCTCACACTGTCCTGATTGATGTTTGGTACATGGGATTCGAGATGAGATTGGAATGACCACGAGAATCGTCATTCCATTCCCACGTTTGGTACATGGGATTAAATCCCATTCCCATTCCTAAGTATTCCATAATCCCACAAATCATGGGGTTAAACAATACGAAGATTAATTTGGTATTAGTTAATCCTAATTACATGAGATTAGATTTTAATCATTTATCAGCTAAAAAACGAGATCAAATACTAACCAAATATTTGAATTGGAATGAAATTTAATTAAATTAACTATTATACCATTTGAAAATTTTATTAAATTACTATTTTACCCTTTGATGTCATATCAATACCACATATAATTTTTTTTGTCGCCAAACATAGGAATGGTAATGATCATTCTATTCCATTACAATATTAATTCCAATCCTATTATCTATCCATTCAATTCCACTCAGTTTCAGTGTACCAAACGCAACGTAAGTGTTTTTAGTTTTTATAAGCAAACATTGAACTATGACAATTCATAAATTGACCAATTGCAAAACATTATAATTTGCTAGGTGAACGACAGCCAAACGGCCCCTAAAGTTTTCTTCTCCTTCCTGTCCTTAGCCTTCTAACTTAACTGCCGGTTAGTTGTGACAAGAAATGATGCTGAGGCTTAAACTATTCTATTACGAGAAGTGATTTGTAAATTTTTCTTTAAGGGTGCGTTTGGGGTAAGGTATTTCATTTTGGATGAGGGATTTGTAATTTTCTTTTCAAGAAATATGAAAAATTTACAAAGCCCAATTTTGTCTAAGTATGAAGAAAAATTTACAAATCGTTTCTCGAAATGGGATATCTTCTTCAATTATCTCACCCAGCATACCATAAGAGTGTGTTTGAAGAAAGAAAGAACGAAAAATTTACATTTTCTTTCTCGAAATACCTCTTTACCCAAACGCACCCTAAGAAAATGTACAAATCACTCCTCGAAATCAAATGCCCTTTTCAAATACCTCACACCCAAACCGACGATTATTCTCTGCACTCTTTATCATATGGTTGATAGTGAGTATGCAAAACCATGGTGCAATCTCATATAGGCATATCATGAAAATTGTGAAATAAGTGCTATTTGTACTTCGAAACATGGAGTTCGCATTTATCATGAAATTATATATATTTGACTATCGTGCCCGTTTTGACCAACCAACTTGTTGGTAAGGTTCATCCGTTGCTAGTGTCAAAGAGGAATGTAGAGAGTGAGTCTCGAGTACAATGGTAAGATTGCTCCATTTTGACCTAGAGGTCATAGGTTAAAATTTTAGAAACAATCTCTCTATACAAAGGTTCTGTTTTTGAATTTTTTATTTTTTTTGGCAGGAGAATCATTTTTCTTTGTTGCAACGCGAGACAGAGAAGCTTCGACATGATATAGAGAAAATGCGTAGTGAACTAAGGCAAGCAATTTATTTATTTTTCGGCTCGAGTACTATTTTTCTCCTTATAAATCAAGGCTCTTTTTTTATTCGAAACAGGTATGAAATTGACAAAGTTACCGCTGGGCAGCGTTTGGACTTGAATCTTGAAAGAGGGTAATCAAATAAATTAAAACTCCATTTTATTTTCCCTCATTTTTTTTTTCCTCGGTTCGGCCTTTCTGAATTGGATTTTCTTTTGTTTGCGCCTGTAGACGCATACGGGATGAACTTGCAAATCAGAATGCAGAAACAAATAATCTCACTAACAAGCTTGACCGGGTAAGCTTTCATGATTAGGTTTTTGAGAAATGAAATTTGTTTCTGTTCCTAGAAAACTTTGAACAAAAATAGAAATTTTGGGAACAGTTCTTTTCTATTCCCAGAAGTTTGTTTTGTATTTCTGTTTCCGATTGTTCAAGTGGGAATGGGAACAAAATCACTTTAGTTTAGAACTCAAAAACAGTTTTATGAAAAGTTTGAAAATAGTTTTTGAAAATTATGGGAACAATTTTGTTGAATCTGTTCTACTCCCAGAAGTTTGTTTTGTATTTCTGTTTCCGATTGTTCAAGTGGGAATGGAACAGAAACTCTAAGGACCTGTTTGGTTTAGAACTCGAAAACAGTTCTATGAAAAGTTTGATAATAGTTTTTGAAAATTATGGGCACAATTCTGTTCTAGTCCCATAAGTTTGTTCTGTATTCTTGTTTCCGATTGTTCAAGTGAGAATGAAACAGAAACCTGGAAACCGAAACACTAACAACCTGTTTGGTTTTGAACCCGGAAACAATTTTCTGAAAAATTTGAAAACAGTTTTTGAAAATTATGGGAACAGTTCTGTTTAATTCCCGGAAGTTTGTTTTGTATTTCTATTTCCGATTGTTCAAGTGGGAATGGAAACAGAAACCTGGGAACCCAAAGACTGAGGACCTGTTTGGTACTTGAAAACAGATTTTGAAAATTATGGGAACAATTCTGTTCTATCCTGGAAGTTTATTCTGTATTTTTTTTCTGATTGTTCAAGTGGGAATGGAAACAGAAACACTAAGGACATGTTGGTTTAGATCTCGAAAACAGTTTTCCGAATAGTTTGAAAACAGTTTTTGAAAATTATGGGAAGAATTCTGTTCAATTCACGGAAGTTTGTTCTGTATTTCTGTTTCCTACTGTTCAAGTGGGAATTGAAACAGAACCTGGAAGCAAAAACAATAAGGACCTGTTTGGTTTAAAAGAAAACAGTTTTTGAAAAGTTTGAAAACAGTTTTTGAAAATCATGGAACAGTTCTGTTCTATTTTAACAGGAAATTCATGCATTACGGGCTCAATTGGAAGCTGCAAAGTATGATGTCATCAAATACTGTATCGGTACACTTGTCTCGATCTCAGCCGTCGGTTTAGCCGTGCTTCGGATCCTGCTGTAAACTACTGCCTTTAGCAGCTTCTCTTTGCCAGAAATTCCACGAACACTTCATTTTTGTTCCAGGTTAGCAAAATACAATACTAATTCTTTTCTTTTTTTTGTGCAATTTTTTTCCCAATTATAATTAAAATTGCCTAATTATTTAAATTCATAATCTTTGCTAGAAATCAATGATACTTCTAGGTTAGTTACTCATTAGGACACGTGTCAGACATTCATTGGTCGAGTCGTGTCAGATATGATATACTGATGTATTACACGTGCCTTAAAACTTGCATGACTTTTAAGTAACTCATAAATTTTCATTATACAATTAAAATACAATAACTTGTGATGATTACAACATACTATAGGACAAACGATGTATATTGTGGAGATAGATTAATCTTCAGGGAGACACTTAGGCCCCGTTTAATAACGCAATTAAACATTTAAAACTGAATGCATTAAGTACTTATCAAATTAAGTGCGTTTGATAATAAAATTAAGCAATCACTTAAAAAATAAGTATCACTTAAAAAATTATTCAAAATTTTAAGTGACGTGTGATTCATTTAATTTTTAGCACTTATCACTTAAACTCATAAAATATCTAATTATCACAACTAGTATTTTATATCAATATTGTAAAATCTCACAAAAAAGCTATATACAAAAAATTATAGATGAAGAAAATATTAAAATTGATAAAAAAAATAGAGAGAGAATATTTTAGAAAAATAAAATTTTAAAAATTAATTCAGGAAGAAAAATTTGTACAAAGATAATTTTTTTGAAGTTAAAAGTATTAAAAAATTGGAAACTTAACATATTCAGCATTTAATAAATTCAACACTTAACTCTATCAAATGATATACAGATAAGGCGGCATACAGTTCACCATTAGTAATCACTTGTGTAGTGAAATCAACTTGGAAAAAAAAAAAAAAATCACGTGAGATACAATTCAGTGATATTCTGGGAAGTCTGGTGTCTAAGTATTTTATCAATTCATCTTAACCATTTATTTTCTTCAAATTAATTCAAGCCGTTACTGAAAAGAAATTTTCAAAATAAATTACTATGAAGCCCTCTAAAGATATTTACATGTGTAGCAAGTGACGATCTGCCGACCGAAATTGAATTAGAAAACTTTAGGGTGTTGTACGTTTAAATTGAAACAACGAGAATCAATATGCAATATAGGTCAAACTTTAGGGGGTGGAAAATGTTAATTCCAAATATCATGAAGAGTGTAGTGATTTGTGAAATTTAAAAATTTTGAGCCACCAAACGTGGCGTACAGCGCCTTTATTGAACAACCAATAATTCATTGGACTCACGTGACATGTGTGGTCTCTATGTGGGTGATGATAATGGGCCCATTTTAGCAGTTGGATTGGACCTTATATGCAATAAATCCAATTATTGGGGGGTGGGTTTTACAATTTAGAAAATTTAATCGTATTGTTCCGTAAAAAAAAAAATTTGAGAGAATAATATTTTTATTTTCGTGATCGGGAAATTATTTTTTCTCATGTTGTTCAGTCGGAAAAGAATAAAAAAATAATATATTTTAATATAATTTATTATTTTATTCTCGTATATCGTAAATATAAATTAAAAATTTTATTATTAAGGATAAAATTGTAATTTTCTTCTTCTCTCGAAAAACCCTTCTTCATTTTCCTTTCAAATCAGTGAGGAAAAAAAAATTGCTTAGAAAATTGTGTATTTTTTATTCATTTTTTCTTTTCGTTTTCTTAACCCTTTTCCAGAAATTCAAAATTACTATAATACATATAAGTTATTGTAATTTTTTCATGTAAAAACATGTAATAATTTTTATGGCGTACAGTTATTTTTGGACTTTTAACAATAATTTTGAATTTTTAAAAAAATTACTGTAACGCGTGGATTGCATGGACTAAAATTTTAATTTGTTATACTGTTTTAAAAAAAAAAATCTAAAATTTATAATTTTAATTTAAAAGGAAAAAGGAAAGGATAGTAGTTGAATCCCTGGCCCCTTGACTTTATTGGCCATGACACTAAAGAAAAGTAGTAGTGAAAAACTCAGCAGCCACTGAACTGGCCACCATTCAAATCTAATAGTGATAGATTTTCCTTTCTATTTTATAATTCTTTTATTTTATTTTTTTAAGTCATAGATTCATGATTCATATCTTAAATGAATTATACTTAAAAAAATAAAAATGGGTATGGCTTAGTTAGCATGCCATTTCATATATATTTTTATATTTATTCTTAAAATGAAATTTTAATTCATTTTTTTAATATAGAAACAAATTGTTAAGGGAAAATTATATTTTCGGTTCATAAAGTATGGACGTGTCTGTGTGAATCTTGAAATTTGTCAAATAGCATCTTTGGTCTCTTAAATTTTACATTTTTTTCATTTCAATAAATTAAAAAACGTTCGATTTACATGAAAAAAGGACTGTGTTCACCATCTAGTCTTGTAATGAAGATATTTTTTCCATTCCACTAATTCTAAGACGTTTTTTCTTAACAACGATTGTATAAAGAATAAGAGAGAAATATATAGCGTTGTTACAGAAACACGTTTTAGATTAAGTGAAACGATGAAATTTCGAAAATCACTCTAGCAATGACGTGTTGAGAACAATTCATTTTTGATCAAAATCATTAACAACATTTTCAATTTTATAGGAATCAAATGTATAATTTGATAAATCTCAAAATTCACATAAATATATTATATTGTCTTTCAAATTTGTAATAAAAAATTAGTTAATAATATATTTATATATAATAAAAAAGGTACAAAATATAATTTAACAGCTGGAAAATTGGAATTGCTATATAAGGTGTAAAAGTTTAATGCCTAATTTTTTATCATAAAAATGAGAATAAAAATAAAAATATGAAATTGACTATTTCATGTTGTTAACTTAAGCCAATCTATTTTAGTGCTAATTATTGCAAGGATTTATTTTAGCATGTCTTTTAAAAAACAATAATTAAAACATATAGGTAAGATCTCTTACCTAATTTTAGCTAACATCACTTATATAGATAGATAAACCCCCCTTGTATGAAAATGAAATCCCATAATTAAATATTTTATTTTTTAATTAAAAAAAATAAAAAATAAAAATAATTGATGATTAATCCCAAATAGTGGGTGCAATTTGTTATCACTCCCATTTAAAACATAAATTTTGATTTAATCCATTAAATTAATTTTTATTTGCGTATTAGTCTCGCATGTGCTCACATCAGTGTAATATTAGTTATAAATTACAAATTACATATAACTATGTTATATCTACTTTTATAATATTTGCTATATATAACAAATATTTTACGCATAATTTAGATACATGTAACTATGAGAGTGTGTAACGCATGTTATGTCTTCTGCCTTTTCTTAATGTCCGAGACCAAAATATAAATTGCAATTGAGTATAAAAGTTTTTAGTCAAATATATTAATTATTACTCCTTACTCCTTAATTTAACTAAACCTGCAAATAAATGAATTACAAAATTAATTAAAAATAAGAAAATAAATATTAAAAAACCTGCCTATAAAAATCTACCCCACCACCAAAATTGTACATTTTGAACCGGAATAGGTCAGACCTAGTGAACCGGTTTTTAAGCCCCCGGTTCGCCATTAACGCTACTCTATATTATCTCAATAACTCGGAACTGTAGAGGTTGAACCGGATTCCGACAGCCCTGATACCTCCTTCTTCCGCCGCATTTCCAACACTTTCCGGTGGCTGTTCGAGTGAACGTCGCCCGAGAACGTCGGACTGCAAGCCGGTCTATATTCCGGGAGGAGTCGACCGGACTTGAACCGGACGCCGCAGGCGTTACAGAGCGTTTTGGCTCCCAGTGGACCGGTTCGCCACTGTGGTGTCTTCTGGACCTGGCAGTGACTGCACC
Organism: Eucommia ulmoides; assembly: GCA_016647705.1. Classification (NCBI taxonomy): domain Eukaryota; kingdom Viridiplantae; phylum Streptophyta; class Magnoliopsida; order Garryales; family Eucommiaceae; genus Eucommia; species Eucommia ulmoides. The sequence goes on from CM028331.1 coordinate 47,531,579, forward strand.
GCCGCTGGGTTTGGGACCCAGAACCGGTTTCCGGCGCCGGATTCTTCTTCCTTCTCTGTTTTTTCGCCGGCGGCTGACTCGTCACCGTGAAAGATGACTCCACGAGCTGAACTGGGCTGGAGAAAACCAGCGCCGGCGACGACGAAGACCCGAATGAAGACGAAGGCGCCGCCGTGTAGGACAGCGACGGTGGCCCTTGGGACCAAACTCCTCCGTTTTTCCTCTGACGTTTGCTTCTGGTTTTCACCGGTACCGGCGTCGGAAAATAACGGAACAAAATTTTCCGAACCTCCGATTCCGACCGGCTTCCCTTCACACTTCCGGCCGGACACAATAAAGAAAGCTCCGACGCGGAGTCGTCCACAAATTGTGACAACCATTCGAGGTTCTCCAAACCATCGACCTGCAAAAAATTATTTATTCAAAAAAAAAACAAAAAACCCAAAAAAGAAAAAAGCTCTGTTTTTGAAAATTACCGGAACGGCGAGGTCGCCGGCGGGGATGGGCCCAAAATCACCAGCGACTGGAAAAACGCCGGAGTCCGAATTATTATCCTCATGGGTTCCGACTTCTTCTTCATCATCATCTTCTTCGATTTCTCCGACCGACCCTTCTATAAAATCCTTGTCGGAGAAGTCAAGGAGGTCGTCGACGGAGAAATCATCGGCCGGGACTGTGTTAATTCCGGCGACCCATAAATCATCGGCGGATTTCATGGTTATCTCCGGCAGAAAACTCGATTTCAAAGCTCTTGCTTCAATACACTCCATTTCTCCCCAAAAAAATTGCTCCTGAGTCCTGATTTTAAATTAAAAATATTTTTAAAATTTCAAAAAAAATTATTAACTTCTTTTCACAATAATCTAGTTATATATACATACATATATATATATATATATAAATATACATATATGAATTTATATATATGTATACCTGTGGGAGAATTTGAAGGATGCTTGAAAGTTGTAGGATATAAGGAAGAAAAAAAAGGTTTGGTTGAAGAAGAAAAAGAGGAGAGAGAGAGATGCTTGTTCTTGGGCGAAACTAGTGGTGATTTGATGGTATTTTTTTCTTCTTTTTATTTTCCGTTTTACTCTCTTTCTATCTCTAACATTTTTAAATAAATTACACTTTTCACCCCCATGGTTATGATCCATATTCTTTATTCTACCTTTACCTTTTGATTTCATCTTGGCTCCCATAAAAATTGTTCATTTAGGACTACTTTTTTCCCTTCCGAATTAGGTGTTTAAATACAGTTTGTAAGTGGGATAGTTAGCGGGAGGTACTAATAATGACGCTATTATTAAAAACTCAAAAATTAAATAAGTACTTTAGTTTTAGTCTAATTTATTAGACTTTATGAAAAAGTTTCAATTACGGTTGTTTCGACAATCGCTACCCACCCACCAGCACCCACTAAACTTCGCCTGTCGGTCACTGAAATTTTGGTCACAAATCGTCGAATTTTTTTTTTTAGTTACATTTAACTAATTTTTTAGTATCATCTTTTGATATACAATTTTTAGTTACATTTAACTAATTTTTCAAATGTCGATTGTCGAAACATTACATGAATGTAGCTAAAAATACAGTATAAAATGTAGCTAAAAAATATACTAAAATATAACTAAAAGATGTAACTGAAAATGTATTATAAAATAAATAAAAGATACACTTATAAAAAAAAAAAAATATCTGGCAACGATGATCAGACTTCTGCGACCAGAGGTCTGAGAGGGGTGACCAAGGAGGGTGTTATTAGTGGTCGATTACACTCTCTAAGTGACTATTCACCAATTATCTCTTTATAAATCTTAAGATGCTAAAATTAAAAGTTTGTGCTATAATATAAGTGAAGAGTATAAATATAGGGGTAGAAAGTGCAATAAAATCATTATAATTTATTTCGTGCTTTTATTTTTGTGGTGTATTAATGGACAGTTACGTATTCTTAACATTTAGGTCGCAATGAGTTGGCCATTTAGGACCGAATCCATTCTATTTTCGATTTTTCTTTTTTTTTTTTTTTTTTTTTTACATTTTTTAATTATTTTTGTTTTTTATTGAAGAAAATTCGAAATTCTAACCTGTTGACTGAACATGGGGTCTGGTGAAACTTCCAATGAGGGTCAAAATGGGAAAGTCAGTCTACATTGGGAAAATTAACAAGTAATAATAATCATAGGGGTAATTTTGTCTTTTATTCTTGAAGTTTAACTAAAATAAAATTTTGGTCCCCCCCCTCTGGTTACTGTTTCCGTTCCCTAATTTATGTTCTCTCTCCCAAAATTTTGAGGATTAATTTATAGAAACACGTTTTTGTATCTAAAATTTTAATAGTATTTCTTGAATTCCTCAAGAATCTGAGAAACAAAAAACTATTTATTCTTGTTCACTCTCACAAAACTATTCCCACCACCATCTTGCCGGCCACCGGTCACCATCATCATGTCGGCTGAAAAATATTTATACTTATTGTCATACGTTTAAAGAAAAAAAAAAAGAACAAATGTTACAACCAAACGTGAAAAAATTTCAGGACAAGGGTTGTTAACAAACATATCTCAATTTTCGGAATACTTTAGAATGAAAACAGAATTCTTATCCCAGTTTATTAGAAGTAGAATCAGAAAAGCAGACACACTAACTAAACGTCACCTTAAAGTTTCTCAATCATACCCCTTAAAATCAAGTTATTATCCCCATTTTATATTTTTATATATATGTGGGGGTGGGGTGGGGGGTTTAAGTATGTGCGTGTGTGTGCAGGTTTTAAAGGAAAAGGAAGAGTTTAGAAATGCTCATAAAATTTGCTTAGAAATAGTTTGGTGTAGGGTAGTAGACTGTTTATTTTCTATTTGAAATTGCGATAGAGTTATTGATTTAGACCGAAGCGGAATGATTATGAAACATTAGGGCATTTATGTGTTTAAATTGTAACCATGGGGACCAAAATGAAATAATTGTCAAATTTCGAAGGTGCAAAGTGTCAAAACATCTAATTATAATTACGAGGAAAGATGATTGTGATGTGAATATTCCCGGTTTTGCTGTTTAAATTTGATGTAATCTAAGTGGAGGGAATGATTATTATTTTCTATTTTTATTTTTTTAAATTACTTCACATTAACAAGGATTGATAAGAGAGGAATATTCTTTAAACAATTTCTATAGCTAATGTGTGTGTGTGTGTGTATATATATATATATATAGGATTTATTCAATCATCATAAATTAAAATACAGAAATCTCCACTCCGCAACTAGCGACACGCTACAAATACCAGCAACAACGGTGAGGATTAGGAATATCAGTGTAGGATTGAACAAAGACCTTCCGGTGTGAGAATAAGTTAATATGTTCTGAGTTGAAAAAAGAATTATATCTTCTACTCACTACTGAAATGTATAAATACTAAAACTCATACCTGATTTTTTTCTTGATTTGGGGCTAAATTAAATTTGATTAGCATCCAAACTAATTTTGATTAGTAAACGTATTGACTTGGCCTAAGGTAGACCCAACAACTACCTACACGGTCCTCGGTGGACTTTGCAACTGCCTAAGTAAACTCTAGGGCAGAACTGAAAGCTCATAGGAATGATAACGGGTCGGTTTTGATATGGTTTCGATAGAAACTAAAATTGTAAGGAAAATAACAAATTAAAAATCAAATCGTAAATCGCCGATTTTCTAAAAGTTGTTTTTTAAAGCGAATTGTTTAGTTTTATATAAAATTAAAATCAAACCCGTAAAATACAAGCCCATTAAGTATTATATATATATATATATATATATATATATATATATACTTCAATATCATCCGTTTATTTTTCTCAAATTAATCTCGATTTAAAAAAAAATTCCTTATTTTAGGATTCTAACATTATTAACTTTGCATATGTATGTTTGATCACATCTTTCAATAAAAGCATATTATTTTAATAAAATTGAGACGAAAAGAGAAAATATTTTAATAATATGGATAAAGAGTATTAGCATGAAGATTTCTTGAGGGCCATAATCTGAAATAATTATGTTTGAACTTTAATTGTTAAAAAAAAAAAAAAAACCTAAAAAGCTCACTCTACTACTACCCATTTTATGGAAATTAATAAATTAATTATATTTTTTAATTCTAAATTTATTTTTTTTTCTTTTAAGTTTTTAAATAATTTTTTAGTGTGTTAGTTAAAATTAATTATAATGAAACTTAATTTAGCCCTGTGACTTTTGAAAGGAGCTGTTGAAAATGAGTTGTGAACTATTTGGTAAATTTATTAAAAAAAAAAAAATAACTATTGAAAATGAGAAACACGCATTGACCGTTCGGTAAATATTTGTGAAAAAACATTAAAAGACTATTAAATTATTAAAATAGACATATATTTTATTTATTTATTTATTCCTAATATTAATTAAATATATAAAAAAAAAAGATATTTATAAAATAAATATTTACTTGTGTTAACTTATCATTAATGTAAAAAATATAAATAAAAATATCTTACATGTCGAAAATTAAAATTTAAATATGGTAAAATAAATAATTTAAATATCTTACATCTTATTAGAAAAAAATAAAATAAAATATTATTAAATAAGAAAAATTAAATATTATTTCGTAATAATATTACAAAAATAAAGGTAACCTCTCATACAAAATGTTATCAATTAAACAAATTTCTTTCGACTTTTAAAAACACTTTAAAAAGTAGTCCATAAATAAAATAAAAAAAAAAAAAAAAAAAATTGGTCCACATGTGGCTTATTTAAAAAGCTAATTACCGAACACATTTAGGATCCACATATAAAAAAACTGATTACCGGATACATTTAGGATTCACATGTGGCTTATTTAAAAAAGCTAATTACCGAACACATTTAGGATCCACATATAAAAAAACTGATTACCGGATACATTTAGGATCCACATGTGACTTATTTAAAAAAGCTGATTACCGAACACATTTAGGATCCACATGTTAAACATTGCAATAACTTTTACACTGTATAATTATGTTTTTAATTTTAACAGAACTAGTTGCATTCTCAAAAAATTACTGTATCGTGTGGATAAAATAAACAGTGAACCGCAAATTTGGGATTATGAAACAAAAAAAAAAAACACCTTTTTTTAGTAAAAAAAAAAAATCATTTTTTTTTTTTAAATGACCATAGTGTCCAAATTTTGGTATCCAATGTGATTATGAAGAGTCATGTGAAATTGTGGACCCAAAATTAATTTATTTATTTATTTTATTTTATTTTACGTTATAAGAGGAGGGAAAGGCAAATGTCTTTGCTTCATGCGTCTAGGCGCGACGATTTTTCAAACGTAAAAGCGGCCTTTTTCTTTATTTTTTAGATTTTGGTCTTAAAAAATAGCTTTTTGACACTTTGCACCCCCTAAACTTTGACCATTATTACCTTGAAGTTCAATTCTATAATCATCCTACTTCAGTTCAAATCAATAACTCTATTATAATTTTGGACTGTTAGAAGAATCTAACTTAAAATCATATGGTGCCGAGTAGAGTAACTCATTTGGTTTGTATAATGGTTTGGATACTCTTAAATGATCGATGTGAGACGTAAATCTGATATGGACGACAAATAATCACCTGCCACGCTAGTTGGTGCCAATTATTTTGTGGTATTTTACAAATTTTCTATAACAAAATCTCTCTCTCTCTCTCTCTCTCTCTCTCTCTCTCTCTCTCTCTCTCTATATATATATATATATATATATATATATATTATGTTGTATATTTCCGAGTATTTGGACAGAAAGGATAATGGGGGAGGGAAGGAGGAAGTTGAAATTGTCCATAAACCCTCTTAAAAATAATTAATTGTTCGTCAATAAGAAACTTTAAGGTGTTATATGTTTGAATTGAAAAGTGTTTTCGTTTTTATGTTTCTACTTTCAACAAACTGGGATGTGATGGGATGAAAATTTTATTTCTGTTCTGAAATATTTTGAAAATAAAATTATGTTTGATAACGACTTTTCTTTTAATTTATGAGAACAGCAACAAAAAACACGTTTGGATGCAACATTTTTTTTTAAATGTATGGTGGCCTTTTGGATAGTGTTGGCCGGGGCAGTGTGTTGTCTAGCGGGATGATAGTGAGAATATTTTTGTAGAAATGAATAAGAATTAATATTTTTTTTATTTCTCATATTATTAAGGAATTTAAGAAATAATACTAAATTCCTCCTAAAATTCTGGAAACATAAATTTATTTACCAAACGTATTTTTGTATATTAATCTCAAAATTTTGGGAGCGGAAACAAGAATCAAGGAATAGAAACAGTAACCAAACGGGGCTTAAGTCTTTAAAGTATTGATTTTGGTCAAATTTTAGAGGGTACAAAGTGTCAAAAATCCTTAAAAAAAAAAAAAAAAAAAAAAAAAAAGAAGGATTGTTGGACTCTTTATCCTAAACCGAAAAATAGACAGCATTGCCGCGTTGATTGCGCCGCCCCCTTCTCACTAACTGCTACAATGCGCGTGAGGTCCCATCATTCGTGGGATTGAATTTTATTTAAACGTGACTTGCCGGCAACTATCTCAAATAGGGATAATTGCTTTTTGATCCCTCTACTTTGACCTATTTTTACTTCAACCCCCCTATACTTTTAGTAGCCTCGTAATCTCCTAAAAAACGGGACATTCGGTGGGAAGTTTCTTATTTCACCCTTAATTTGTAAAAAGTCTCAGAGACGGAAGAAACTTTTGTTTTAGTCTTACCTATTTTAAAAAAGCGGGAAGCTCTACACACGCGCCTGCACACGTACGGTTACATGTAACAATTTTGTGTGTAAAATTTTGTTGAATGTAACAAAAATCACACAAAATACATGTAATTAGTAACATGTAACTAAATGTATATAAATATATGTAATTAATATTAAACTAATTTCTGTGTTCAATATTTGTTAAATGTCACAAATATGACATAGATATATGTAATTGTAACATGTAACTAATATTATATAAGTACATATAGCAAAAAATACACAGATATATGTAAAAATATATTAGTTATTAAATTGTAACTAATATTCGTTACATGTAACTAATATTCACTATAAAACTGAATTTATTCATTAAGTTCTTCCTACAATCCCTGCAATACTGGACTAAAATTCAAGTGAAATCCAACTTAAGGAATTAAATCAAAACGTAATAATATAAAATGATTAATTGTGGATTAGACCCTAAAAATTGGACTAATCACAGGTTTTTCCCATTTTAAATTTATAAACGTAAAAGAATAAACATTAAGTGGATTGAGTAGTGTACTGAAATTTGAAAGTAGTGGGTTGAGAGGTCGCACAAGTTCAATCTCAATTATTCATCTTTTAAACTTAAATCTGATCAGTTAAAATGTTTAATTTCGGGGACAACCGTCGCCCCGTAGTTCCTTTTATGCTTGCTCCTTCTAAGGTTGCTTTTGATTAAATTTTTTTAATTCTTAGTCTTTATAAGAAAAATAAACAAAAAAAATTAAGCAAAATAGTATGCTTTTTTCTAGGTTTTCTAATTTTAAGAATGTTTTTTTGTGGTCAAAATCAAATTATTCTTGTATTTTTACTATTATTCCAATTTTTCTCAGAATAGTCGAACAAACATAAATTTGAGAATAAAAAATATTAGGCTAACCTAAGACGTAGATTATTATTTTATCCAAATTTTATCTCTCGTGATATGCGTAAACTGATCCGGGAAATTTTTAACTATCAATAATATATACATATATATATATGTGCGCGCGCGCGTGCGCGCTCATATATATATATATATATATGCCTGTGTGTATTCCTCATAGTATCAAATGGAATTGGGGAGCCAAAGAATGGGCCTAAAGAATTAAACAGGCCAAGTTTAAAATTTAAAGCACATTGAGATGCATTTTGGGCTATAAAGTAAAATGACACTATTGCATATTCTCCTATTCAATTATTACCAAGTTTTGTTCAACAAACTTTATGAAGACAAAAATTGCCCTCTTGATTTCTCAAAATTCCATTTGTGTCCCTAAATTCAAATTACTAAATCAACCTTGGATAGTCGTGTGGGTGACATGACAAGTCGTTTGGCGTGCAACGGTTCAAGACACAGGGCAAACCATGTGCAAGGCACGCAAGGACAATTATGGGAAGTTTTGGACAGTGTTGGTGGACATCAAGGTGTTGCAGTTGCTGGACAAATGTTAAACGTGTCACATTCTGGTGGTTCTGATTTCTAAGAGACGAGGATGTCAAATGCATCATCTTGTTTCTTTAAATTCAAATGATATGTTTAGGGTTTAACAAAGAGTTATGTTCCTGCTACACTTAGTCGGAATATGTGTTTTGTTCCTTGTTCATTGAGTGCAATAAAACAAGACAAACCCATGATCGTTTTTTGTTTTTTTTTTTGCGTGTGTGGGGTTTTTGTAAACACAATGTATATGTTGGGATAAAGTTTATTGACTGTTTGGATCACATTTAAGACATTACAGGGTCAAAATTTTCAAGTTCAATTTATATAAAAGTGGAATTTAAATTCTCGCTTGTATTTGAAAGTCTTAAGTTATTCTTTTTAACCATAGAACGAGTATATTTGGTTTTGTGTATTTCTTTAGTCATTAGACATAATCCAAATTCAACTATTTTAATTAGTTAAATAAATTTGATTTAAAAAAAAAAAAAATGTTTGATGACACAATTCAATACTTTAAAATGAAATTAAATACTTATCAAATTAAGTATGTGATAATAAAATGTAACACTCATCTAAAATATAGGTATCACTTAAATTATTCAAATTTTAAAATATTGCGCGACTCATTTTTTTTTTTTACTAGTTCTTACTTAAAATCATCACACGTTTATCTATTGAAACTATTATTCAATATTAATACTATAAAATTTTCAAAAAAATAATATACAAATTATTGTACGTAGAGAAAATACTGAATTGAGAAAAATAGTGTAAGAAGATTACAGAAAGAATATTTTTAGAAAAAAATTATAAAAATTATTTTAGGGACAAAATTTATACAAAAATAAATATTTTGAAGTTAAAAATATTTGATATGTATAGGCCCCATTTGGTAACCGTTTCCATTCCAGAAATTCCCATCCCATTCCCAGATTTTTGGGAATTATGTTTGGAAATAACGTTTGGTAATTTTTGTTTCCATTTTGATTTCATTCCCATTTGAGAATTGTGCCCACTTTTTTCTTAAGAATTAAGAAATAAAAAAAAATCGTTTCTCATTATTCTCATTCCATTTCCAAAATACTTTGTCACTGTTCACCCGCTGGCCGCCCACCGCCCACCGCCATCTGCCGCCGCTGGCCATCGTCCGCTGCCGCTGCCGCCGCCGCCGACCATCTCCAGTTACCGTTCGCCAGTCACCGTCTGGCCGAAAATTTTTCGGCCACTTCCGCCGCCGGCTACTATCACCCACCCGCCACCACTGTCCGGCCGGCGCCGGCGCCACCGCGGTCAGGCCAAAACAGAAAAAAAAATAAAAAAATAATAATAATAATAATAATTTTAGGATAAAATCGTTACCAAACACAATTCTCTTCCCAAAACAAAAAAAAAATATCATTACCAAACGCAATTCTACTCCCAAGAAGAAAACAAAATTCCCATCCCATCCCACTACTGGAATGGAAAGAAAAACGGTTACCAAACGCCACCTTAGCACTTACAATTTCTGTACCTTGGTCCTGTTTGGTTACTGATTTTGTTCCCTTATGCCTATTCTCGCTCCCAAACTTTTGGGACTAATGTACAAAAATGCATTTGGAAAACACATTTTTGTGTTCCAAAATTATGGGAGTACTTTGGTATTGTTTCTTGATGTCCTTAAGAATATGAGAAACAAGAAAAATGTTGACTCCAATTCACTCCCACAAAACTATTTCCACCACTACCTCCCAGCCACAATCACCACACCGGTCACTATATATTTTTTTAAAAAAAGGAATAAATGTTGCAATCGAACATGTTTCTTGCTTCGGTTTTTATAAATTAAAAGAAACAATTTCAGGACAGTGATTATTACCAAACATGTTTCTATATTCTGAATATTCGAGAATAGAAATATAATTTTCATCTCATCCCATCGCAGTTTATTGAAAGTAGAAACAAAAAAGATAACCTAAAATTCAACACTCATAGTATTATAAAAAGCCATAAATGTAAATAATTGAAAATTGGATCATTTTTTTTAATAACAAAATCATTTTGCTTGCAAAAGTAGTGTCCGTACTTCAAATTAGGAGTTTGTAGTAAGCAATTAGTGAGGCCTATTTTTGGGGTATACTTCTTCGGATGCTCATGTTAAGGGACGGACTATAAATACGGAGGTGGTGGACATGTAATCCTCATTTGCTAGTTTCAATTTCAAAGCGATCCTCCCAATTCAAAAATCTTCACCGGCCGAGCGTTTTTGCACACAAATTTCTCCGTCCGACGAGACGTGGCTCCGACGATTCCTTCGAGGTGCTCCGATCATCCGATTTCTCTATTCGAGTCCGGCTGTTTGTGAATGGAAGCAATTAAGAAACAAGCTACGAGACTCCGGGAACAGGTGGCTCGTCAACAGCAGGTACTCTGTGTGTGTGTGTGGATCTTAATATACGTCAGATTGATCTTGGATTTGTTGTTTTTGCGGAAGCTGGAGATCGATGTGCATTTGAATTTTGTCCGGTCAATACGGAGATAAGAGATCCGTGGATTTGGTGATTAATTTGTTTCGTTTAGTCTGATTCGAGTACGATTTGTGTTTTTCCGTCTATTTTAATTGAATGTTACTGGATCCGGAACATTTTTGCTGTTCTTAGGCAATAATTCGAGCATTCAACGTGTTTGATTTGGATGAATTGTCAGTTTGATTTGAATTAAGTTTTCTACGTGTGTGCGACAGTGCGAGTCTATATCTGGTTTGATTAGGTTATATACACACTCATTAGAGGAGGTATTTGGAACTAGAGTTGAACATCAAAACTTACATCTCTGAGCAATCGTTCGGTATGGAGTGGTCGTAGAGTTGATTTTTGTGATGGATTTTGGAGGAAGCTGCCTTAGCTTCCTTGATTAAATTCCTACCTGGCTATCATTATGTTTGATGAATGAACCTAACTCGTAGCTGAAGAATCTTCTCTGCTGTTACCGTGCTCTCTACTCAGTTTTAACAGACATGCTTATAATTCAATGCTATAATCTGTGTGTTTTGACTTGGTTTGCTTGTTGTAGAGCTATAACTTTTTAATTTCGGCTCCTGCATTGTGTCCATCATCTGTCGCTGAAATGCTTACCTCTTAGATTTATCAATGATTTGAGAATTTTCTTCTGTCTCTCCACTTCCCCAAAGCCAAAAAGAAAGCTAAAACAATGAAAAACAAACAGAAAGATAAACGTGTATTCAAATTTTCAGGCGGTCCTCAAACAATTTGGAGCTGGTGGATATGGAGGTTCAGATGGTGTTATTGCCGATGAAGCAGAGTTCCTGCAACATCAAAAACTCGAGAAGCTCTACATATCAACACGTGCCGCCAAGGTTTGTCTCTGTACCTCTCTTTGTAACCATAATTATTATCAGAAGAAAATTACTATATTCTCCCATTTACTTTCACAGCTTATGAATGTTTACTTTAAAATTTCAGCATTTCCAAAGGGATATTGTTCGTGGTGTGGAAGGTTATATAGTTACGGGGTCCAAACAAGTTGAAATTGGTGAGTTTGCAAAGCTACAAATCCATTTGATTTGCAAACGCAATTAAACCGAGTTTATTTATACTCTCTGTTTCTCTCCAAACAGGTACCAAGTTGTCAGAGGACAGCCGTAAATATGGTGGTGAGAACTCATGTACAAGTGGTAGCACATTATCCAAAGCCGCTCTTAGTTTTGCAAGAGCTCGTGCTCAGATGGAGAAGGAGCGTGGAAATATGTTGAAAGCGCTTGGCACCCAGGTTTTAGTCTAACCTTTTCTTCCCTTCTTAAGGAAAATATATGAAGCTTTCATTACTAAAATATATGAATGAACCAAGCTTCTTGGTAAGAGTTAATGGCTAAGATTATGTAGATATAGGTGGCGTTTAGTTAGTGTTTCTATTTTTCTGTTTCTACTTCCAATAAGTTGGAATGGGATGTGATGAGAATTTTGTTTCCGTTCTGAAGTTTTCCGGAAATAGAAACATGTTTGGTAACAACAATTTTTTTGAAATTAAAAGAACAGAAGCAAGTAGCACGTTTAATATATATATTTTTTTGCCATGACTTTTTCAAACCAAAACTTGAAGGAGCGAGGCATCTTGTTTCTTTATATTATTTCTTTCATTTTTATTTTTCAGGTTGCAGAGCCATTAAGAGCCATGGTAATGGGCGCTCCACTCGAAGACGCTAGGCATCTTGCTCAACGTTATGATAGAATGCGACAAGAGGCTGAATCTCAGGTATTATATTTTAAATTTTTCTTTAATTTATTTTATTATTAACAGGACACATTGATTTCCAAAAAAGTTCACATTATTATATCTAACCATACACTGGCCATTGCTTCTATAGCATTGGGCCTGTTTGACAAATAAGTATATATATATATATATAGGCTCGAGTAGTGAGAAATTTTTTTTTTTTTAAAAAAAATCAGTCGCCTTATTTTTAAATTTAACCTAGATAGGCCATTGAAGTTGCGAAGCGTCAAGCCAAAATGAGAGAAGTGATAGGAGGTCCGGAGATGACTTTGAAACTAGAAGCAGCCGAATCAAAACTACAAGACCTGAAATCGAACACGGCTGTGTTGGGGAAGGAAGCCGCAGCTGCAATGGCTGCTGTTGAAGCTCAACAACAGAGGCTCACTCTGCAACGACTAATTTCCATGGTAATATATGCAAAAACAATATTTAGATCCATCTGATAACTAATTTTCAATATCAATTCATATTTTTTTTAATTCTTTTTTTGGGTTTTGAAGGTTGAATCTGAACGTGCGTATCGTCAGCGAGTTCTTCAAATTCTTGATCAGCTTGAAGGAGAGGTATGCAAACTCGATCTTCACCGAATCCTTATTACATTAATAAAATTTCAATTTCAAAAAAATATAACCAAATTAAGATTTTTGCAAATGAGATCGGATTTTAAAAATTCGAAATTTCAAAATCCAATCATTTGACGTCTCTATGAAATTCTCAAGTTCACGCACTCTTAATCAAAGTCTTTTAAATCAAATTCTTTCTTTAAAGACCTCATTTTTAGTGTGTTTGGGCGAGGTTTTTGAAGGAAAATTAAGTCATAGTCCACGAGTTTATTTTCTAAATCAAAATAACTAAACCAAACGGACCTTAAGGTAGTGTTTGGTCGCACAAAATTGGAATTGCAAGTTGATGGAATTAGTATTCTAAGAATTTAATTCCATGGCATTACAATTCCATTGTTTGGTAATATGTTGGAATTCGATTATAATTTCATGATAATCCTAATTCTATCATTTGGATCATCAAATCATTTGATAATTAACATTAATTATTTTAACATTTTTTTTTATTTACTTTCTAATACCAGAAGTAATGATTAATTTTTTCATGCACATAAGCGTCGGGGTTTTTCATACATATAAGTATCGGGTGTTTTCATTGAAAAAACAAAAACTATTTATCTTGCGCCCAATTTTTAAAGAATTGAATCTGCAATTCTTCACTTGGGTTATGGAATTCAGATTAAGGAATTGGACTCTAAACCATGGCACCAAACACACCCTAAAGGTGTGATTTTATTTTTCTTGATTCCAAATCGGATGACACGCTAAATATTATTTTTATTTTTTTTGGGGGGTAATTTTTTAGATGATATCGGAGCGACAAAGGATTGAAGCAGCTCCTGCTCCAAGTACAGAAAACATGCCTCCACCTCCATCATATGAAGAATTAAATGGTGTATCCACTTCTCCAATGCATAATGGATCAACTGATGGGATGGGCTACTTTCTGGGAGAAGTAAGTTAAATCCACCACTATTTTGATTCAAGTACTTCTTCCTTCTAGTGAAGGGGAGCCTTAGCGTACCAGTAGAAATTGTCGTCATGTGACCTGGAGGTCACGGGTTCGAGTCATGGAAACAACCTATTGCAAAAAAAAAGCAAGATAAGGCTGCGTACAATAGACTAAAGTGATCCGATCCTTCCCTGGACCCCGCGCATAGCAGAAGTTTTGTAGTATCTGATTGTCTTTTACTTCTTCGTTCCAGTCGTTTAATCTTTTTCTTCGTCTTGTAGGTTATGTATTCATACCAAGCGGAATCTGATGTGGAGCTTAACTTGTCCATCGGTGACTACATTGTCATCCGAAAGGTTAGTTTTTTTTTTGGGTAATACCTTTTCTGCTTAATAGCAAAAAATAAGTAATTTTAGAAGTTTCATTTGTTTCATACTCAAAAAAAATGTAAGAAACGTGCTTCTTTTAAAAGCAAAAGGTGGTTTTTTTAATTTTATAGTGTAAGAGATAGATTGACTAGAGCCTTTCTATTCATTTTTTATGATTTTTTTTTTTATTAAGAAATTATTTATGGGGATTGTTTGCTTTTAAGTCACAAGTATTTTTTCGATTTTATATCGTATTTAAAAAAATCACCATCCGGTGTCTTATATATATTATTTTTATATTTTGAGAGATCACTACGCCTTCTATGGTCTCAAAATTTCTCAACCATCAACGAATTCTATTTTTTTTTTTTTTTTTTTTTTTTTTCGGATTTGTTGAATTCCACATCGATGTTGAGCTCTCCAATATCGTGAGGGGCAAGTTGAATCCCACATCAGTTGTGTTACTTGATCCTTAGTTATACATGAAGTTTAGGACGATTTGGTTCTTAAGATCTTTTGAAAAATATATATATATATTGGTTCTTAAGATCCTTGGTTTTTTTTTTTTTTTTTGTGAGATTCACATTTTGTTTGGTTTGCAGGTGTCGAACAACGGTTGGGCGGAAGGCGAGTGCAAAGGGAAAGCGGGTTGGTTCCCGTTTGGATACATTGAAAGACGGGAACGCGTTCTTGCTAGCAAAGTTGCCGAAGTCTTCTAATCTCTCCCCTCTACCTAAAAGCCAGCTGCCAGCCTCTTCCTCTCCTCCTCCTCCTCAAATCCTTATGTGAGCCATTCTTCTTCACTACAAATCTCTACATGTACAATTCTTTTCCCATTTCGTTTCAAAATTACTCTTTGCTGTTTGAGAAAGGCTATTGACTCTCCCAAGATATCTACTTGCACTCCCAAAATATATATATATATATAAATGGAATTTTGAGTGAATAGTCTACAAAAGTAAAATTTTAGTCTATGTAGTCCACGCGCTACTGTAATTTTTTCATAAATCCAAAGTTACTGTAGTTTTTCCACGTAAAAAGTATCTTCTATGTCGTCGTAATTTTTTACAGTAGTTTTGAATTTCTGGAAAAATCACTGAAGCGCGCCTGGAATGCGTGGATTGCAATTTTAAGAAAGAATTGTTTAAATAGTGGGGAGTGGAGCGCAAGTTGATATTCTGGGAGTGCCAATAGGGATTTTCTCTTTGGGTTTTGTTTTATATTTTTGGGGGACTTAGACGCCTTGTCTGTGATATATTTTTGACACATTATTAATTACTGAGTGCTTTTGTTTGTATTTTTTTTATGTTTGAGATGTATAATTAATTATTACATGATTAATATATGGTGTGTTAAATATGATATTTTAAAAATTGAAAAAGATAAAAAACAAAAAATAAATAACATTTTTACAAATTTTAAAAACAATTTTATGAATTTAAATATTATAGAAATTAGAAATGGTTTATTAATTATTAATAAAACAAATAATAGTTAATAATGTCAAGAAAATAAACATTTAACAAATAAATAATAAATTAGAAAACGTTTTTATTATATACTTTTGATATTAGTAGACAATTAGAAAATAAACGTTTAAAAATAAATAATAATTAGCCTTGTGATCTTAAAAATTGGCCACATTTTGAGTAGTAGAATTTTATTTTATTTTTTAATTTGCATTTTTTCGTTTATCACAATAAAGCAATCAATCAAATTTGGTTCGTCGGTAAACATTTGAGCACAAGAAAACTGAAAATGGGGGTTTTGTTTCATAAGATATCGAAACATCCAACGTAAACAAAAAGGTCGATTCATTTTTTACTTGGAAAAGCTAATTAACACATTAAACATTTGCGACACAAATTAATATTTTAACCTTCAAACATGGCCATTTTTTGTAGAAAGTACATCTTTGTTTCCATGCAGGCCTCTGCAAACACAAATAAAACCGGATCAAGAAAAATAGGAAGCCGAGAAAAGTTGTTTCATTATTGTTTTTTTTTTTTTAATATAATTTTTGCTCAAAATAATTAAGAAATTGTAATCGTTCTAATTTAAATATTTTGCAAGTTTATATTTGTATTTGAATAGATGCGAATTGGAAAAACAGTAGGATCAGATGAAATCCTTATAGAAGTGTGGAAAAATTTAGGAGATATTGAGATAGAGTGGTTGACTAAACTTTTCAATGACATTTTGAGGACTAAGAGAATGTCTGACGACTAGAGAATAAGTATTTTAGTGTCCATCTATAAAAATAAAAATAAAATGTTCAAAGTTACACAAATTATTGGGACATAAAACTTATAAATCATACTATGAAACTTTGGGAGAGAGTGATAGAATATAGAATAAAACATGAAACGAGCATAGAAGATAATCAATTTGGATTTATGTCCAACCGATCAACCACTAAAACTATCTATTTAGCTCAGGAGATTAATATGTGGAGTTTTAATATTCTTATTAAAAAGAATAATATGTCCTTTTGATATTATTGCCTTTAAAAAAAGGCCAACTTTACTAATTTTTCATTGTAAGAATATTTTCTAAAATTAATGATATAATTTTAGAAATAGATAATTAATAAATAAAAGCGTTTTTTTTTTGTAAACAGTGCACGTAATTAAAATTTTAGATCATACAGTTAACATTCTACAATAATTTTTTTAGAAATTCAAAAGTCATGTAATACATAAAAATTACTATAATTTTTTACATGAAAAAAAAAATGTAGTAACTTTGGATTTCTGAAAAATTATATGGGTTAAAATCTTAATTTCATGGACACCAAAAACCCCCCCTAAAAGTAATTATATATTTAAGTTAAATATATTCAATACAAGTATAAATAAATAAATAATATATCGCTAAAATCTTGAACATTTTTTATTAGCACTCAAAAATGATTTTATAATTTAGAATATCTCACTTTATTTTATTTTTTGGTACAAATCTCCGGTATCTTATAACCACATTGGGTTTCGACTAATCTGGATCGAGCCAGATCAGATCACAAGGGCAGCAAAGCTCTCCCTACCGAGTTTTAACTCAGCTGCATTCCTAACCCTCGAACCAAGGACCTTGGTTAAGCTATAACAGTCTCTCGTTAAGTGAATATCGCACTTAATGATATGTATGTATGTATGTGTGATCTTAAAAGAACTTACACAGATTGCTTGCTCTGTTGGCAGATAGATAAGCCAGAAGGATAGCCAGTATGATGAAGACCACCACCACCTACATTCATTCAATAATTACATCAAAACTAAAGCACATTTTTTTTAATTTTTAATTTTTATTTTAAAATAAGGATAAAAATAAAAAAGAAAAAAAGAAAGAAAAAAACTCACCAGAACAGAATTATATCTTGGTTCACCACTCAGAATGTAAGATTTCCTGCAAAAAGAGAACAATGATGTTTGTTAGGTGAATGTGCGGTATAAAAAATTTACAGACCAATAAAAAATAAAGATTTAGAATTAAACCTAAAATTAAATTTATAAAATTATAAAAATATAACATTAAAAGCAAGTAATTGTGATAATTTGAATATTATGAAAATTATTTTGTAAATGTGTTTTTGAATTATGCGTTTTTGAAAATGATGAGATTTTAAAATTCTAAATTTTTAAATCCCATCAATTATGTATTTGTTTGGATAACTATTTTAAATGAATAATTTCATTGTTCGGATAAACAAGTGTTTACACGCAGAATTTTGAAATCCATTAAAAGGTCTGTTCGGTTTCATGGAATTGGAATTAAAATTTCCATGCGTTTATTTCTAATTCCATTTCGGAGCCAAACACTACCCAAGAGAAGAAAGTTTGAGCATATACCTTCCGGTCAAGGTGCCGGATTCTCTGCAGACTTTCTGAATTGCATCCAGCCGGTTCAATGTTTTTGTAGCATTCGGATCATTTTTATCCACCTATAATGGCAAATAAATAGTCGAAAAAAGGGGAGGGGGAGGGGGAATGTGTTAGAAGTAGAATTAGCCTAAAGACACTATATCGATTTTTAAATTTGTAAGTGTTAAAAAACAGTTAATAAAGTACAGATATGAAACTTGGAAGAGTATAAAGTAAAAACGTGAAATTTTTAAGCGAGAATTTTTCCTCCAAATATTTCATCTCTTCATCTAATTTATAGAGTCGGTTGAGTAATGTAGATAAATTTGACATCAGTGTTGAGAAATTGTAGAAATTCAATCTCAACCATTCATCTGGACCGCTAAAATATCTTTCCGTTATGATTTCTTAATAGACTATGGATTCTCCATGCCTAAAGGCACTATATTACATGAAGTTAATAATATATATATATATATATATATATATATATATATATATATATATATAACTTAAAGGGTTCAAAGTATAATTAAACTATTGAGTGGGTTGAGTGGAGTGAATAGGGTAGAGAAGTTAGAAGTTACTAGATTGAGTGATTGCACAAATTCAATCTCAACCATTCATCTTTTAAACTTAAATCTTGACTGTTAAAATATCATTACATCCTAATTTATTAATAGTTTATCTTATATTCAATAAATTAATTTATATATTTCTTCGTTTACTTATAATTTAATAAAATTTACAAAAAAAAAATAAAAAATACAATTCATTTAGTGTAGTTAAATTTTCAGGTATAGTTTTTTTTCAATTATTTCTCCATTTGTCTATGATTTAATCAAATTTTTACCATTTGCATTGTATATTTAATTGCATCCAATAATTTTAGAAAAAAAAAAAAATTGTTGAAGAGTGAGTGTTGTTAGGGTAGTGTGGAAAAACATGAAGAAGCAGATTACCTTGGACTTGAGCATGCAAGAAAAATCAAAGAAACCACCATACACATCCGAGATTGTTCTTGTCCTATCAATTACTTTTGCCGTCAGACCTAATCAAAACAAACCCCTAAAATCATTAGAAGAATGCCCAAATATATGCAAAACAAACAATATTTAAAAAAAAAAAAAAAAAAAAACGTTATCAAATAGTGCCCAAGTATTTTTATGAACAGAAAGTTATTTTACCGCGTCTCATTTTTACGACCCCCCTGAAGACTTCAATATTGTTGTAGCATAAAGCTAGCGTCCCAATCGCCATGATCTGGTAAAAACACCAAACATCACAGACAAATTTTCACTTTCATATGAACATAACACCCTCATGAAGGATACAATTCAAAATAGGAGCCAAATACACACACACATATGTATGTATATATATATTGTAGAAACCCAATGAGGCTTGACTTACTCTCAACAGACGTCTTGTAAGATGAGGATTGCTTCTAGATTTATATATAGCTCAGGATCAGGTAACCCGAGCAATTCAACATACATATATGTGTGTGTGTGCATGAGAGCGCTAAGTAAAACAATGTGCTAAGCGGAAAATAAACCATTTTGAAAAGCATTTATGTACCTGTGGAATAGCACAAAACCGGAAGATAGCAGGATCACGTAATTCTGACATGTATATCAGACAATCTTCTACATGTATCAAAGCATTTGTGACCATATCGTTCAGACACTGCACTGCCTTCTCCGAGTTCTCCTCGTCTTTTAAGTCCTGAAGCAATACAGCAAAAAGTACCCAACATTGATTCACAATGCATTACAAGATGTGTTAGAGGGCATTTCTACCATTCTCTTATATTTAGGGTTTCGGTGTTGTTTTCCTATTTGGTTGACAGAGAAGTTGAGGGCATGTTTGGTTTAGTTTTCGAAAATAGTTTCCGAAAATTTTGAAAACAAATTTGGAGAACAATTTGTGAAAGTTGTTTGGTTCAGATTTGAAAAAGTTGTGAAAAAGAGAATATCTTATTAATAATGTGTTAAAATTTTGATAAGTAAAAAGTGATATGATTGATTGAGATAGATGTTAAAAAAGAGAGAGAACAATGATTTTTGCTAAGTGAATATGTGGTAGAAAAATATATATATAAAAAAAAAGATGTAAAAAAAAGTTGAAATTAAATTTTGAAAATTGTGACACTTGTTTGTAAATGCCTTTTTGAGTTCTGTTGTCAAAAACAAAAAAAAAATATATATATATTTTGAGTTTTTGAAAAGTGAAAACAGTATCCAAATTCTCAACCAAACAGGGCCTAAGCCTTCTCATTCTTTTTCACTCGTCTTTTAAAAATTTCATCAATGGATTCAAGTAGCCAACCCTACATAAGTGAGACTAAGGCTTAGTTTTAAAAATTTGATCAAGTAGGTGTAAGAGAAGAACCTCGAGTTTGTTGACATATTTACTCCAAATTTGGCGAGGCCAAAACATCCGCGATTTTGGGATCTCGTTTATGTCCTCCAGATAATCTCGAATAATGTTCGTTTTCTGCAATTAATAACGCAAAAAATAAATAAATGAAAATCGTATTTCTAAACACAAGGGAAGATTGAAAATGGAAAATGTCACTTTTTAGGGCGGCATTGGAAAAGAAATTACCTGAAGAAATAAACCCATTGAATTGGAGATGGAATCGGAAAACAATTTTTCAGTCCCGGCAGCATGAAAAAGCTTTGACAATCCTAATCCAACAAGTCCGGCCACATAGTGACAATACTCGTCATAGTCGTCAATTGTTTCCACCTGCCAAGAAGATAGAAAACGTGTATGAGTAAGGCTCTGTTTGGTAGCATTTTTTTAAAACTACTTACTATAATTAAAAATTGAATAAAAAGTATTTTTACTTAAAAACACCATAAACAAATAAAAAATATGTTTGACAAAGTAGAGATGATATCTTAGTGTTATACGATCTCTTAATCCAAAAGAATTCCGTAGAGGGTTCAGAAAATCTAGGTGGAGAGGGGTCATATCCTAGTCTATCAATCTCTTTAAATATAAAAATCGAAGAAATTAAAAAATAAAATAAAATATATATATATATATAAAGAACAACCCAGTGCACGAAAACTCCTACCATTGCGGAGTTTAGGAAGGGTCTGATGTAATCAACCTTATCCCTGTATATAGGGAGACTATTTTCAAAATTTGAACCCGGGACCCCATAGATGTATATATATTCAAAAAGCAATTAGTTTTTTTCGAATTCACAAAAAAATCGGAAAATGTATGAAGCATCCTCTCGTGCATATACTACGTTCATACCTCCTTGCATATAAATTTTGCCATGCCTGCGCCCATTCTCTCGGTAATATCTTCAATTGCCTCCTGATAACTGCAGAACATTGTGTGTAAGTTTCTCTTACAACATCGATATATATATGCACATATGGAGAGAAAAATTTCAAAGTCGCTAACCTGCTTCCAAGCTCCAGAAAAGCGGTTGAAACATGATGGAACTGATCCATGAGAACTTTGTATTCCTTTGTACCACCTTACAAAAGAGGCAAGAACAAAAATTAGCAATAAAATCCACAATTTGAAAAAAAAAAATAATAAAATAAAATATTGGTATCCTATCAGGTATTGAAGGGCTGCCGGCTGACAAACAAAACAAACTCTAATTCTCATCCAATAAATTGGGATAAGAATTTTTTTCCGTTCAGCAGTATTCTGGGAATAAAACCATGTTTGGTAACAACCATTTTTCCTGAAATTGTTTCTTTTAATTTATGAGAACAGAAACAAGAAACACGCTTGGGTTGCAACATTTGTTCCTTTTTTCCCTTTAAATTTATAGTGGCCAGCAGGGTGGTGGTGGCCAATAGGTGATAGTGGGAATAGTTTCTTGGGAGTGAATAGGAATGAGTATTTTTTTGTTTCTCAAATTCTTAGGGAATTCAGGAATTACTCCCAAATTATTTCCAAAATTTTGGAATAGAAATGGGTTTACCGAACGCATTTCCATAGATTAACCCCAAAATTTTGGAAGCGGGAACAAAAATCAAGAAACGGAAACAGTAAACAAACGGGGCCTTACCATCCTACATGTAAAAATAGGAAAAACGTGATGGAGAAGTAACAAATTCAAACCCCTGGCCAACTAAAAGTTCTGGCGAAGAAGTGAAAAGGAAATGAATATAGGAAAATGGAAAATGGATTTGTTTTTAACACCTGCATCTATAAAAGTAGTATACCAATATTCATCTCTCTCTCTCTCTAGGCAGTGTGGTAAACGCAGGTTTCAAAAGTGTGGTAGGAGCCATGTGGGGAGGGGGGATGGAACTCACATGAAAAGTGCCATTCACGATCATATATGTGGCGATGAAAAGCCATCAGTATCGGTACTTTCACTTCAGTGGATATGCTCGTATCATCCTCTGGCAAAAGGGAAAACACAAAAGTAAATGAGATGGGAGGTGATGTACAAACTAACATGGCAAAAAATTCAAATATATGTGTGAGAATAAATTTCGTCAAATTCAAGAGAGAGTGGCAAAATTAATGCAGAAAATAACACAACAGGCCGATCACAGTATAATTAGGCATAAATTGAAATGGCATAGAGAAAACAAGAGCTTAAAGATAATAGAACATACCAACAGTGTCAAGGGCTCGAAGAACCAAATAAAAGATGCATACCTGCAAAATGGGAAAAATAAGTGCATGACTAATCAGAACTCAACAAAAAAGACTCTCTTTCATTTTCTTTTCTTTTCTTTTCTTTTTGGCTTGCCTGTAAATTACTTTTTTCTTTTTCTTTTTTTCTTTTTCTTTTTATTTTTTTTGGATAAGTAATTTAGTAGGCAGGAACATCTATGTGGGACTAATGCTGTGATGTTGAGTTCTCTAAGGTGGAACGGCACAAGGCACTGACACAACACGGTGCATAGTCATGGATTTAATCCCTTTTCCTCTAGAAATTGCCATGTTTAAGTAAGTGCCTGTGTTAAAGGAAATGCTAGATTGTGGATCAGAGATGGCAAAGGCAAATGATGGAATCTGAAGGATCTTGAGAGAGAAAAGTAAAACACTTTCAGTACAATAGCCCTTGTGTATTGTTATGAGGTTCCAACTTAAAACTATATGGTGCCAAATGGAGTAGCTCATTTGATTTATATAGTACTTTGGAAACTCTCAAGTGATCGATATGGGACAAGAATCTAACACTCACACCCGCCCTTAAGTGTAACCCCCGGTTTGCACAGATGATTCGATTACGAGGGAATGATGAGAAATGTACGACCCCAGGTTGCACAAATGATTTGTATACGAGGGAACGAGAGATTCATAACCTTTGCTTTGACACCATGTTAGGAGGTTCCAATTAAAACCATATGGTGCCAAAGTGGAGTAACTCATTTGATTTATATAGTAGTTTGGGATAGGAATCAAACATGTATGAATCAGTATCATTCACCCCCCACTCCAAAATCCAAGATCTGCCGCCACTGAAAAGGTAATGAGAGTACACAAATTGGAAAAGAACTGAATGTGTAACTTCGTCTGTATCACTTTCATTTCATCCACACGAAGGTTCATCAAATTATGAAGTACAAAATGAATATGCAGAGGGATTTAAATGGCTTTTGTATGGATAATTTTCTATACTGAAGTACCTCCATGTGAACTCATAGTGATATATTTTTCAGCGATTATACCACCATCATCAACAATAACGCTAACAGTATACAGAAGAAACAAACAATTATTACCGACACAGACCGATCCATGTGACTTAATACAGCCGGAGGCTTGATTATTGCTTTTGTCAATTTCATAACCGTAGAATTGACAGACACGCCACAAATACATCAATACAGATGCATTTGTGCACGCATGCAAATGAGCAGGCGTACAAAAAAAAAATATTCACAAATTCGTTGGAGTGATGAAGAGATATCCATAGAAATGCGATTAACATCAACTTACAGCGTTGCGAAGCTCCGTTCCGAGCTGTTGAATGACGAGTCCGAAACTACGGGAGACCTTGTGGAGCATGGTGTAACAGAATGCCCAGTGCGGCTCCGGAGGGATCTGCTTCTCCGCATGCTTCACCGCCCTCTTCAGCTTCAACAGCGGATACAAATCATCCGGATGCTTCAGCAGCGTCCCCAAACTCCCCATCCTTCACAGTTCGCGCTCTGTTTTCAAATCAAAACCAAATCAAATCAAATAATTCATTCAGATTAAACAAATCAAACGCAGATTCGAACAAAATCGATGCGGAGATCCGATTTCTCACACTGTAGAGACGAGAACTGCTTCGATGACTGTCCAGAAAGGCGTCTGCGAAATGGAGATTAAAAATCGGAATCGGAGACTCAGTCGTTGATTTCCCGGAGTAGATTTCGATATTTATAGATCAACGTCTTAATCGGAAACGCCCAAATTTGAAAAGAATTGGTGAAGATAATATTAAAATATTAATGGCGCAGGAAAGTGAGGTCGGGAGAGAGAGAGAGAGAGGCGATATGCGTGAAATGGTGGGGAATCCAACTTTTAAATCGCCTGAATTGTTTGACGGAGAGAGAGAGAGAGAGAGAAAGAGAGAGACAGGGGTTGGTAGTTGGCACAAAGGACTTTTTGAATGTCAAGGCGTCCATCGCCTTCGGCTAATTTAATATTATCGAACCATTTTTAATAATTTCTTCTAACGTTTCCTTAAATTTATATTTATTTTTAGTATCTCTACATTTAAATTAAATCATATTTTTTTACTAATATTTCTATAAATTTTTTTTTATGCACATATCCAAACCATCATAAACGATTTTCTCTAATTTTTTCTTCGATGGGTGTTATTCTTAAATTCTCTTTGATAATTTCATTTTTAATTTTATCTATTCACGTCTTTCCACTTGTCCACTGAAACATCCTTATTTCTGTCACCCCAATTTTCTAAATATGATTTATTTTTATCACCCAATATTCACAACCATACAAATTCAAATCAAATCTAGAACAAATGTGGTGCCTCTTCCTTGTTAATGATTTGCTCAAAATCTGGTCGTCGCGCCCACCAATGAACAACATCTGGCCTAGTGACGAAGCGAAGTTAAGACGACAAAGTAACAAAGCGACTACGGCGACGATGCGATAGCAACAATGACAAAGCAACTATGGCGATGAGCAAGACAAAAGAGAGGACGGCGGAGGCAAAGAGTGAATGGTGGACCGATGTCTCTTTTCTGGTAGTCGTGGTCTGGTAGAGTAGGAGGAAAAGAATCAATGTAAAAGGGTAAAATGGTCAAACCCAAAAAATTTTGGACTCTTTAGTAATAAATTGCAAAAAATAGAGAACAATTGTGTGCAAAAAAAACTTATGGGATCATCTGGTAGATTTAGTCTATAACCTAGTCTTTTTGGTATTTTTCCCATTTTTTAAGCGATTTTTTATGATCTCAAATATTTCATAAGTTTCAACTTAAAACTATACGATGCCAAGTGGAATAACCCATTTGGTTTATATAATGGTATGAATATTTTTAAAAAATCGATGCGGGACATTAATATAACATCCGTTCTTAAAGTCTCGATTTGCACGAATGATTTGATTACGAGAGAATTATGAAAAATATGCACCTTTTGATTTTCACGGATGATTTGATTACGGAGGAATGAGAGATAAATTCTCCTAATCTCTATCCACACAGGGTAAAAGACCAGCTCAATCGGGCTATGTGACTACTCCTTCCAACAAGTATTTTTTCACAGATTCGAACCCTTGACCTTGCAAAGGTCCCTCAACTGCTTTAATTCAAGTGTGTTTTACCACTTGAACTACACCTTGTTGATAAAACTCAAAATTATATGATGCTAACCGAAGTAACATATCCATCCAAAAATTTAAAATCTATGCGAAATAAATTGGGAGACTTTTTGAGAAATTCCAAAATTTTAAAAATAACTTTGTAAGGACCATCTCATGTGTAAAAAAATCATTGTTACAGGACTCCATAAAGTGACATGAGATGAGACTTTTAGGCCCCGTTTGGTTAGTGTTTCCAACCAAACCCAACCCAAAATTTTTGGGTTTGATTTTTGGAAACGCATTTGGCAAACACAAAACTCAACCCAACCCAACCAAAAAAATAGGAATTGATTTTCAAAATCCTAAAGAAATTGGAAATAAAAAAAAGTTGTTTCTTTTTGTGCCCAAAAAACTCAACCCAAAATTCTCAACTTCCGTCTTCATCTGCCGGCCAACCACCACCATCCGCCGCCGCCGCCGGCCACCGGCCGGCGATCGACCGCCGTCTCCGGCCACCGTCCGGCAACCTCTGCCGCCGCCGCCCGCCGCCGACGTCCACCTCTGGCGACTGTCACCGGCAACCTCCGCCGCGCCGCCGCCAAACACAAAAAAAAAAAAAAATTAGTTTTAGAATAAAATCGTTACTAAACACATTCTATTCTCAGCACAAAACAAAAATTGTCGTTACCAAACGCAATTCTGTTCCCAAAATTCTCAACCAAACCCAATTCAACTCAACCCAACTCAATCCAATCCATTTCAGTTGAATTCAAAAAAGTGGAAACACTAACCAAACGCCACCTACCGAATAAATTCTAAGGGACATTGTCCTCAAATATCAGTAAATGGCTCGTGAATATATTGTACATTTTAACATGTAGTAGTCTCCTAACAACCGTTGAAATCAATGTCTTGAGGTCAAGTACCCATCATCCAAAAAAATTGTGTCGGCAAAATCTCTTGGATGCTCAAATATCAACTCACACATTTGTTTCTACTTGTAATATGAATAATTGACTCATAATGCATGGCCTACCTTTTATTTTTATTTTATTTATTATTTTATCTAAATATCAAATTTATTTATTCTTTGAGGTGCTATTCTTTGTTACTTTGCTTAGTATTCCCATATTTGGATGCGCTATTTCTTTAATTAAAGGATAAAATGAGTCTGAATCAGCTTACACGTATCTCTACTAATTATTTTCTCGAGTGATTTTTAGGGCACGATCTCCTACATTAACTTGTTACCTGTCTTTTTTTTTGTTACATTTGTTAGGAAAGCGAGTTGAACTCTAGATTTTTCACAAGAGACGCTATATACATATCCACTGAGTTACAAGTTTTCGGATACGAGGTACCTTCTCTTGCCATGGGACTAACATCTCCTGCGGTCTTTAATTATTTTAAAGAGGATAAAGTGTGTCCGAATCAGTTTACACGCACCTCTACTAATTACTTTCTTAAGTGATTTTTAGGGCACGATCTTCTATATTGACCTGTTACCTGTCTTTTTTTTTTTTTTTTTAGTACATATGTTGGGGGAGTGAGTTGAACTCTAGATTTTTCACAAGAGACGCTAGATACATATCCACTGGGTTATAAGTCTTCGGATACGAGGTACCTTCTCTTGCCATGGGACTAACATCTCTTGTGGTCTTTGTTTTGTCATTCGAAAGTGTATTTTAATACATTTTTTTATTGTGAAAATATATTTTTAAAAAATATAGAAAATAATATTAACTATAAATTAAAAAACCCTAAATAAAATAATTTTTTTCATTTTAAAATATTAAAAAATAAAATAAAAATAGAAAGTACCAAGTTTTTTTTTTTTTTAGGTTCAAAATTTTATGTAGTAAAATAATGTCTCTCACTATTTCTCATTATATAAAAATAATTAAAAAAATTACATACAAATCACATTTAAATAATAATTTTTTGTTATTATTTATCTTCTTTTTTTTTCAAAATTTTTTTTAAAAAAAAGTATTTGATATTTCATAATCCAATTAAAATATATTTTAAATTGATATATTTTCCGTGCATTTAACGTGGATAACGTGGATAAGCCATTTAGTGTATGGAATAAAAAAAAAGTTTTAGGGGTAAAATAGTAAATGTCTAGGGGTAAAAAAAGTTTAGTAATTAGTTGTGTCGTGTCATTTAAATACTATATAGAGTCATGCGTCCCATCCATTCCTAACAAAATATCATCTTATAGTACATAAAAAATAAAAAATAAAAAATAATTGTACAATGAAGTGTCATTTTACACTGAAGAAAAAATATGTGGCAAAATGCGTCTTTAAGATTGTTTGAAATGGTAATTAGGCCCCGTTTGGTTAGTATTCCCAACCAAACCCAACTCAGCCGCCGCCAACCACAAAAAAAATTAAAAAAAAAAAATTAATTTTAGGATAAAATCGTTACCAAACACGATTCTGTTCTCAGTACAAAACAGAAATTGTCATAACCAAACGTAATTGTGTTCTTAAAATTCTCAACTCAACCCAATTCAATTCAACCTAACCCATTCCAGTTGGGTTCAAAAAAATAGAAACACTAACCAAACGCCACCTTAGCGTTCTGTGCGTAAGCTGATCTGAATAATACATTTTAAGGTTGCATTTGGTTGGAAGAGTGGAATAAAAAAATAAGAATTGAAAATATAATATTTTTATTTTTGGTTAAAGTATATCAAAAGAGAAAAATATAAAATTTTATTAAAAAAACGAAAAAAAAAATAGAAGAAAAAAAAATGCTCTCATTTAGTTTACACTTAACAATTGTACCCTCACGTGTGAAATGAATCTATCCATATGGACAACTCATTTTCTTTATATTTTCAACCCATTTTTAGAAAGATTAAAAAAAGGGAAATGGGAAATATTTTTCTTTTGTTTCCCATTATTCATAAAGTGATGTATCGGGTGCATTTAATGCAATAAATTTCGATTATGAAGTGTGATCGGAAAGGGCCTTCCAGGCAACCTCAAGATCCCCTCCTCCACGAAAATATGGTGTCAAGAACCGTGTAAGACTCGACTCATGCACGAACATAATTTTTAATTGCATTTCAGAACATTTAGAAAATAACAGGATGCGTTGTATTATTTAATAATTACTTTAAAAAATTTAGGGATTATTAAGTTATTTAGAATATGATTTTAAATTTTTTGAGATATAATTAATATTTTTTTTAATTTTAAGAGGGATAATTAGTGTAAATAAATAAAATTAAAAAAAAAAAAACATGTTGCCTTCCTTATGTTTTTGACATTCATATATATATACACACACGTATGTATATGTGTATATGTGTATGTATATATATACATATTGCTAAAATAAAATGTATATCACGTTGAATTTAGGAAACTATTTGTACGGACATGTATATACAAATAAATCAAATTTATGAAGAATACAATTTAAGATAAAAATTCTAAATTTTACTAAAATGACAATTTTTAGTATTTCGTGGACTAATAAAATTTTCGACAATCGATTAACGTTTTTCTGCTAATTACATTATTAACGAGAAAAATATTGTAGTCGTTGTTATAACAATTTCGATACAGTTAATATTAACATAAGAGATTAGGTGTTAAATAATTTTCATACAGTTAATATTGACACAGAAAATTAGGTGTGTAGTAATTTCGTACAATCAAAAACTTGGGGAATGGGAAAGTTCGTATTTTAGCGCCACACGTTGCATATTGGGTTTATTTTAAATAAATCATTAATTTAGGCCCTATCGTTGTTAGGTTCACGGGCGTCGCTGCCCGCGTAGTGTTTCGGTGACAGTATTTTTGGTAGCCCAAAAATTGAGGTGAGTGTACTATCTTCTATGTAAATTTACAAATTATATTTTTGTATAAATTGTGACAAAAAAATGTGTTTATTAAAATGGACGGTATTATAACGTTATGTGAATCAAGTAGATTTTAAATGTGGAAAGTGATTTTTGTGCTTTCCGACTATGCCATAATTGTCTTCTCATCAGGAGTGCATCTCCTGCGAGATGTGGATTACTTGTCAGGCAAGACCTGCGGAGTGGATATGTTGTTACCTGTCAAACACAACCTGTAGGATAGATATATGTTGTTACCTGTCAGGCAAATCCTGCAAGGTGGATATTGTTGTTACCTGTCAGGCAAGTCCTACTGGGTGGATATATGTGGATCTGTCAGGAGTGCAAATTCTGCAGGTGACTGCCCCTACCATTGGGAATATTAAATGGCCCTGACACTAATAGTCATTTTAGATGGCACAGTTGTACAGGTTACGGTACCGTCGTAACTCCCGATCGTAAGGTGAAACAATCCTATGGCTAGTAGAAAAAAAAAAAGTGCGGTATTTTATTATATGTCAAAATGTTGGATTGGTTGATTTAGATATATTATCTTATTGCAATGATGACAATGGAATTTTATTTTGGCTTAGTGTGTGGGTATATTATATTATATTTTTAAAGGCGGTATTTGATAGTCATACTTGATTCATAAAATATTTTTATATTATGAAAACAGTACACCGATAAAAAATTTGGTTTTAGGTGCCGCAGTTAGGAGTTGGTCCACTATTGGCACTAGGTAGAGTCAGGAGGTGGTGTCAATTTGGAGGGTTGGCCAGATAGATGTGAACCGTAAAAGGTTCAGTTTTTTTTTGTAGTTTTGTTGTAAATATTTGGGACAGATGTATTCCCAATTTTTGAAATGATAAATATGTTTTTGGAAGAAAAAAATTGCAGTACAGGTATGTGTGTGTATATATATATATATATATATATATATATATATATATATATATGCATATTGTTGACTAGTCAAGTGACGTCAAGTCGACGTCACGCCTGGCCTTGAGCAATGGGGGCTCGAGGATGGGTGTGACAAACCGTCTAAGGTTATCCCTGGGCTTAGCTGCCGGGCAAGATGCAAGACCCTACCTGAGGGCCCGTAATTGGCAAGGGCGGGCGCCTACTCGTCGCCCTCACGCCATTGCGACATTTGAGCAGCGGCCAACCGTGTGCGTACAGTGCCCAAAAGAGAAGTTGTCACCGAACATCGCCTCGCCAATATGGAAGCACTCCGCTTTCCTTCCAGTCGTCTAGGTTGAAAAGCTCTTCATCACGACAATCCAACTCCACGAAGATTTGTCGGAACTTCTTTGGCAATGACTAAGTATTGAGTTCTACCACGACTGAAGACATACCTCAAAGGAGTGCTTTAAGTCGAGAAGTAAGCGCAACTCGAAGGCGAAAATGAACAGCCCTTTGCCCTACTGGGAGCGGAGACAAACGCCTTCAAGCCTGTCTCCAGCAACGGTATTCTGACTCCCTAAGTCACGAATGATTCTCCAAATCTGCATCCCGACTCTTGGCATTACGAGTGATTCTCCTCAGCAAGTATTCCGACCCCTTGAGTTGCGTCGCGGAGAATTCTCTATGGCTGCATTTCAACCCCCTGAGTCGTATCTCGGTTCTGGCATCGCGAGTGATTCTCTACGGTTGAATTTTGACTACCTGAGTTGCATCACAACTCTCGACGTCATGAGTAACTCTCTACAAGCCTCATCCCGGCACTCAATGTTGAGAGTGACAACGAGGCCCTCTCTGGAGGTCAATAGTCTGTACCTGGGGAAAGATCAAGGTCATCCACCAAGGACGGGGCATTGAACAAGTCTGAGGGCCTATACCTAAGTACCTTTCCCCACTAGTCAATAATAAGTCTGGCGTTCTAAAGAGGAAGGTGCTCATGCATAGACTAAATGGAAATAACCTGAAAGGATTCTTGAATGAACCTAACTACGAAAAACTCCCCGATGACCGGCACGGGAGACCAACCACCGCGTTGCGCCCCTGCGGACCAAGAGGACCAGAAACCTTGGAAAACCCTCCTCCTAATTCCACAACACGATCTTCTTACAATCAATTCGTGTCCCGGACTGGGGGGCTAGTGGTCCATAGCCTTGGGCAGAGACGAGAAGTTTTTTTTAAAAAAAATCAACATTTTAACAAACTTTGAAACAGGACCAAACAAGAAGCGACTTGGTAAAAACGTCGGGAGAAAATAGTAGACTCTAAAGTACCCTAGTTGTGCCGCTCAGAAGATGACATGCTCTCATGCAGAAAAACAAGAATAAGTGAAAAAAAGTCTACAAAATTCACAGTGCTGGAGAGACAACAGTCCAGAGCTTAGTCCTCCTACTCTCGTTATAAGGGACGTCCGTGCGAGGAAGAGTAGCGTCTATCTCGCCCTCCCTCAGTGGCTCCCTCACTAGCACTGTCTTCCCCGACATCTCTCTACTAATTACCTTCTCGAGTGATTTTTAGGACACGATCTTCTACATTGACCTGATGCATTCAAGATTAAATTGAGAATAAATGAGGTACCTTCTTTTTTTTTTTTTTTTTTTACAGGAGGAGCGAGTTGAACTCTAGACTTTCCACAAAAGACGCTATATACATATCCATCAGGTTATAAACCTTCAAATATGAGGTACTTTCTCTTGCTATGGGACTAACACCTCTTGGCGTCTTTGCTCTGTTATTCGAAAATGCATCTTAATACATATATTTATTGTGAAAATATATTTTTGAAAAATATAGAAAATAATATTAACTATAAATTAAAAAACCCTAAAAAAAATATTTTTTTTTCACTTTAAAATATTAAAAAATAAAATAAAAATAGAAAGTACCAAGTATTTCGGTTTTTTTTTTTTTTTCCGTTCAAAATTTTATTTAGTAAAATAATGTCTCTCACTATTTCTCATTTTTCTAATTCATATAAAAATAATTAAAAAAATCATATTACTAGCTACCAATTTTAATTTATTGTTATTTATCTATTTTTTCGAGAAAAAAAAATTGAAAAAAAGTATTTGATATTTCAAAATCCAATTAAAATATATTTTAAATTTATATATTTTTTCATGAATTTTTAACATGGATAAGCCATTTAATATAAGGAATTTTAAAAAAAAAAAGTTTTAGGGGTAAAATGGTAAATGTCTATAAGGTGTGGTTAGGTAATTAGTTGTGTCGTGTCACTTGCATACTATATAGAGTCATGCGTCCCATCCATTCCTAACAAAATATCATCTTATAGTACATTAAAAAAAAATATCTAAAATATGTACAATGAAAGAAATTCTTTACATTATAAAAAAAAATTAATATAAAATTACTGAAATAAGACTAGTTTTAACTTATTTACATAACTAATGCTACCCAGGATTCGGAACCCTAGGATTGTGGTGGGTGACGTATACCCGGGATTCCAAACTCCGGGTATAAATTTTTATTTTTTATTTTTTTTTTGGGTTTTATACCCGTTGTTAGAGTTTTATACCCCGGGTATACAAAAAAAATATTTATTTTCCCTTTATTTTCCATATAACCAAACACACCCAAAGGGAAAAATATATTTTTGGTCTCTAAAGTATGCGGTGATGTCTATATAGACCTTGAGGTTTGTCAACTTACATATTTGGTTCTTCAAATTTTACATTTGTTTGGATCCCGCAAAATATTAAAGAAAGATATCATAGGTTTACGAAAGTAATTAGATGACAAAAATATCTCTATTAGAAGGTCAGGTGTTGAGCACAACTCATTCCTCGTCTAAAATCATTAACAGTGTTTCTAATTTTGTGAAATCGAAACTAATATGAAATTTTAGAGATCAAATGTACAATTTGACAAATCTCAAATTTCATATAGATACTAATCCCATACATTGAGTACCAAAAATATTATTTTTCTTTGTATGAAAAGTGCACTGACTCCGTAATTTGAACACTATTATTGAACCGCTAACCCTACGAGTTCGAAGGGATGAGATTGAAATCCCACACACAAATATATGTGGAAGGGGACACGGTCCCCAACCACGAGTGTGGGAGGCTGATTAGTATTTTCATAAAGGCCAACAACAAATTTCATCCACACTTACTCAACACATGCACCCATTGGGATTCAACCCCCGTACCAATTGTGGGTAGGTGTGTGAGTTATGGCAAAAAAAAAAAAAAAACACTAAAAAAATTATTTTACGGAATAGGTGGGGACCGTTTGAATAGTGAAGTGAAGTACAAAATGTGAAACACACAACAAAAAAAACTAGGGTATTTTATCATGGCCCCAAGTCAATTACTAATTCATTTTTGTATCCTTGTAGCCATTTAACTTTATAGAAAAATTCAATTGGTATATGATAATTATTTATCATACATTAACATTTACATCCCTATTCATTATGTTGATGTTGACATTATTGTTGTGTAGTAACATTTGTATTTCGCATTCATTATATTGTTATTAACATTATTGTTAGATAATAACATTTGTATCCCTATTTATTATATTACGATGCTAGATATTTTTTCTGAGATGGGAGAGATTTTTCATTGGTTCCAATTATTAATAAAGTGATGTGTCATGGTGCATTTAATGCAATAAATTAGTGTGATTAATATATATATATTTTTAATCATAAATTTATATTTTTGTTTCATAAAGTGCACGTGTTATAGTAATTTTTTCAAAAGTCTAAAATTACTACATTACTCGATGGGAAAAATATATTTTTGGTCTTTTTTTTTTTTTTTTGGTTTCCTAAAGTATCCTTGCACACAGTCGGCATAGACCCTTCGAGGTACTGTCAGGCGTCAGAAGCAGAGATCTCTCCCAACAGAGCACTTTCTATACACAACCCTCATAGTTCGAACCCGAGATGGTTGCTTAAGGCCCCGTTTGGTAACCGTTTCCATTCCAGAAATTCTCATCCCATTCCTAGATTTTTGGGAATTCTGTTTAGGAATAGCATTTGGTAATTTTTGTTTTCGTTTCCAGTTCATTCCCATTTGAGAATTGTGCCTACTTTTTTCTTAAGAAATGAGAAACAAAAAAAAATTGTTTCTCATTATTCTCATTCCATTTCTAAAACATATTGTCACTGTTCACCCACCGCCCGACTATCGCCTGCCGCCGTTTGTTGCCGCCGGCCATCTCCAGCGACCGTCGCCGCCGCCAGTCACCGTCCGGCTGAAAATTTCCTGGCCACCGCCGGCGCCACCGCTGTCAAGCCAATACAGGAAAAAAAAAAAGATTTTAGGATAAAATCGTTACCAAACACAATTCTCTTCCCAAAACAAACAAAAAAAAAATTATCGTTACCAAACGCGATTCTACTCCCAAGAAGAAAACAAAATTCTCATCCCATCTCATCCCACTACTGGAATGGAAACAGAAACGGTTACCAACCGCCACCTAAGGAGCCCAAGCCCCTTCCGTTTGGACCAACATTTTTTGGTCTCTAAAGAATGCGGTGGATGTCTGTACAGACCTTGAGGTTTGTCAAATTACATATTTGGTTCTTCAAAATTCACATTTATTTGGATCCCCGCAAAATAATAAAGAAAAATATCATAGATTTACTAAAGTAATTAGATGACAAAAATATCTCTATTAGAAGGTTAGCTGATGAACACAACTCATTCCTTGTCTAAAATCATTAACGATATTTTTAATTTTGTAAAAGCGAAACAAATATGAATTTTTTTAGAGATCAAATGTACAATTTAACAAAACTCAAATTCCATATAGACACTAATCCCATACATTGAGTACCAAAAATATTATTTTTCTTTACATGAAAAGTGCAATGAGTCTGTAATTTGAACACTATTATTGAACCACTGACCCTACGAGTTCGAAGTGATGGGATTAGAATCCCACACCCAAATATGTGTGGAAGGGGGCACGGTCTCCAGTCACAAGTGTGGGAGGCTATTAGCATTTTCACAAGGCCAACAGTAAATCCTAGCCACACTCAGTCAACACACGCACTCAGTGAGATTCGACCCCTACACCAACTGTGGGTGGGTGTGTCAGTTGGGTGCGTGAGTTATGACAAAAAAAAAAAAAAAAACTAAAAAAATTATTTTACGGAATAGGTTGGGACCATTTGAATAGTGAAGTGAAGTACAAAATGTGAAACACATAACAAAAAAAAAACTAGGAGATTTTATCATGGGCCCAATGTCAATTACTAATTCTCATTTTTATACTCTTGTAGCCATTTAAGTTTAGAGAAAAATTTAATTGACATATGATAATTATTTACTATGCAGTAATATTTACATCTCCAATTCATTATATTGATGTTGACATTGTTGCTGTGTACAGTAACATCTGCATTCCTATTTATTATGTTACAAGGAGATATTTTTTCATAAAAGGTAGATGGGAGATATTTTTCTTTTGTTCCCATTATTCACAATAAATTTCAATTATGAAGTGTGATTAATATTTTAGTTTTTTTTTAATCATAAATTTATATTTTTTTCCTATAAAGTACACGCGTTACAGTAATTTTTTAAAAAATCTAAAATTATTGCATTACTCGAAGGGAAAAATATATTTTTGGTCTCTAAAGTATGTAGTGGATGTCTATACAAACCTTGAGGGCTTGTTAAATTACATATTTGATTTTTTTAAATTTCACATTTGTTTGGATCCACAAAAAATATTAAAGAAAAATATCACAGGTTTACTAAAGTAATAAGATGATAAAAATATCTCAGAAAGTCAGGTGTTGAGCATAATTTATTCTTCGTCTACAATCATTAATAATATTTTTAATTTTGTGAAATCAAAATAAATATGAAATTTGACAAATCTCGAAGTCCATAGACACTAATCCCATACATTAAGTACCAAAAATATTATTTTTCTTTATATGATAAGTGTAGTGACTCCATACATTCAACACCATTATTGAACCACTAAAAAAAAAAGGTTAATTAAATTTTACCCCTTTGTAGTTTGACTAATTTGCGCTTATTTTCCCATAGTTTAAAAATCGCCACTTACTCTCCCTGTGATTAGATTTTCAAACTACTTATCCCCTCATATAGGGGATAAATGGCAAATGTAACAAATATGTGACTACAATAGAGTAAGTGGTGATATTTAAATTATAAGGAGGTAAAATACAAATTGGTCAAATCATAGAAAATAAAGTACTATTAACCCCCAAAAAAGTTGGGACCGTTTGAATAGTAAAGTGAAGTACAAAATGTGAAACACATAACAAAAAAAATAAAAATTATCATGGGCCCAAGGTCAATTATAATTATTTGATATACAGTAATATTTACATCCCATATTTATTATGTTGATGTTGACATTATTGTTGTGTAAAAATATTTGTATTTCTCATTCATTATGTTACTATTAATATTATTGTTGGACAATAACATTTGCATCCTCCATTTATTATGTTACAATTGATATAGTGAGAGAATATGTATTTTGATTTATTTTAAATAATAAATATATAGGTGTTTGTTTTCTTAATATGAACTTACAAGTAGTAGTCATTTTAATTTTAATGGTAAAAGTGAAATTCTCTCTAATTTTTCTCCAAAATTAATATCTTTCAAATCAGTTTTATTCATGTTTAATTGTGAGAGATCTATAATTCAAAAAAAAATATAAAAATACAGACACGTGTTCGCGGTGCGCATATATATATATTAAAATAAAAATATCTACAAAATTTTAAAATACGGGAAAAAAAAAAAGGGGGTTCCCTTTGTTGACTTTAATTATTTGTCAAGCTACCCATTGCTGACTCCTCCTATAATATTATTATGTACCCTCGTTTTACCTAACTACTGAAAATGTGAATCATAAGCCTAGTTGAGTGATGAATTAAAATAATAATAATTTAAATATATATATATATATATATGTTCCTAACCATGATGGGAGCTTTTTTTAACATTAAATTAGGGAAAAAAAATAATATTGAAAATGTAGGTAGTTAAATGGTAAAGAAATGAAATACAAATTCAACTGGAATCCCGGATAGCAAGTTAAAATTGAATAGATATAACGAGAATGAATTGGGAATTAATAAAATTTTAACTATTTAATATTTAAAAAATATATTTTTTTTTGTTAGTTGTTTATATTCTTATAAAAATTTACGTTCAGGGTCAGCGCTTGTGCAAAACGACTAGAGTAGTCGCTTAGGACTCCAAATTTTGGACTCCTTCAAATTGATCTCAATATTTTTTTATTTTAAAATATTTTTTAATATATTAAGTCAGGTAAAAAAACTCAAATTTGGCTTAGTCACTATATTAATTATTTTTCTTTTGATATTCCAATTTTATATATAAAAAAAAATTATAAGTATTTTTTTAAAATTAAACATTGAAGGACCCATTTTCAAATTTAACTGTGGACTTTCAATTTATCAGGTCCGATCTTGGTTACGCTGACGAAGTCCGTTTTTTTTTTAAAATTTTATTATGAATGAATCTATTGTTAATTATTTCAAAATAAATGATTTTTCAAATTTGTTTGTAAAATGATATGGTTTTTAATAATTATTTTGTTATTTTTCAGTAGAATTTTTTTATACGTTTATTAAGCATGTTGGGTTGGAGTTAATACTATATTAACACGGATCTGAATTGATTCAACACGAAAAAAACATAATACGGTTATCACCCCTAAAATTATTTATAAAATAGTACCAATTTTTTTTTTGTTTAATTAAAATAAAATATATAAAATAATTATACAAAAAATTATATGTTCAAAATTATGCTAAACAATTATCTATATAATAAATTAGGACAAATTTTTATAACGTTTTTTTGTTAAAGGGTTTGACATTGATTTGAGAAGAATGGGTGGATGAGATTGAATTGTATAATTTTTGTGATAAATTTTTCTCTAAAAAATTTAGCACCCACACTTCTAAGAAATTAAATTAAATTATATTTTGCGTTTTAAATTTGTATTTAATTAATCATTATTTATTATTATTTTGTACACTTATAAATAAAAAAAATAAAGAGTATTTTGCCATGGTTCACTATAAGATACTAAAATCGCTGTAATTTTTTACGTGAAAAAATTACAGTAATTTTTATGTAGTGCATTAATTTTAAATTTTTTTAAAAATAACTATAGTACTTAACTATATAAACAAAAATTTAATACTAGAGATTCGCTATGTTTAAATTTATGAGCGTAAGAAATAAGAAATTAATTAGCATGTGAAATTTGAAAGATACAAAATATAATTAAATTTAAACGCTTTGAAAATAGAAGAGTGAATTTTTTAAGTAAATTCATATTTAAACTTAAATCTGTACTGTTAAAATGTCTTTTCATCCTAATTTATTATTAGATTAATGAGTTTATACATAAATATAAATGGTTTGAAAAAACTTTTATCTTTAGAAGTTCAATTTTTCCCTAGAAAGGGAGTGAAAAATAATGTGCCATTTTTTTAAAAAAAAAAATGCATGTATTTATTTTAATTTTAATTTTTTATTTCCTAAAATAATTAAATAATACATTTTTTTTTAATCATGAGGGTCTAAAATTAATTTAGGGTCATTCGGTATCAAGTCCTTTATCTTACTTTTAATTTTAAAAAGTCCCATGTACAATTACAACTTGTGTTTTAGTTCCGTGTATTAAAAATAGAAGAAGGCCTAATACTTGTGTCTGCACTCGTGCAGTTACATGTAATTAGTTTGTGAATAAAATACTTGTTAGATATGACAAATATTACTGTAATTTGTAACATGTAACTAATTTGTGTGTAAAAATTAGTTAAATGTAATAAATATTGTATAAATACATGTAATTTGTAACATGTAACTAGTATTACACATATACACGTAACTAATTATTAAACTAATTTCTGTGTGTAATATTTGTTGAATGTCACAAATATTACACAAATACATATAATTTGTAACGTGTAACTAATATTACACAAATACACATAATTAATATTACACAAATATATGTAAATATAATTAATTATTAAATTGTAATTAATATTCATTATAATACGAATTTACTTATTAATTTTTTTTTATAATTCTTATCATGCCTGCATGTACAAAATTAAAATTTAAATAAAAATTAATTTAAAGGATTAAATTAAAATTTATGTGTCATGGGGGAATTTTTTAAAATTAAGTATGTAATTTTGACACTGTCGCAATTCCCAAGCCGCGAAAAATTTTCAGTGGCTTCAATTCATACTCCCGTCAACCAACCCACGGTAGCGATTCGCTTCGATCGCCGCCGAATAATCAAGGATTATGGGGTTCAAAACCCTAGCATTTCAGTCTCAATTTCCTCTCCAAACCCCTAAAATTGAACGCCGTCAACGCATTACTTCACCGGCGACGTTCTCCAATCGTTTCCGCATTCACACATCGTTGAATTGTACTACTACTGTTTGTCGCAGTTTCTCGGCGAGAATTTTCCACGTCCGGAGTCCATTTCGTACTGCTTGCATTGGGACGAGTCAGGAAATCGTCGGGAAAGATTCCGAATCCTCGGACGGAAATGAGGAGGAATTTGCTTCGGTTTCGTCGATTGAAGACGAAGAGGAGAAGGCAATAGAGGTTGTGGAAGAGTTCGCCGGAAACGAGAGCTTGTGGAGTCAAATGGTGGAGATCGTGAAGTTTTCAGGGCCGGCGGCTGGTTTGTGGATGTGTGGACCATTGATGAGTCTCATTGACACGGCAGTTATCGGTCAAGGAAGTTCCATTGAGCTCGCCGCATTAGGTATCTTCTTCCTCCATTTCCTCCGGCAAATGCTCTGATTTCGTTTTTTTGTGTTGGTTTATGAATGGTTGAGGTTTTTGAATTTGCAGGGCCTGGAACTGTTTTCTGTGATAATACCAGTTACGTGTTCATGTTCCTTTCAGTTGCTACTTCAAATTTGGTAGCTACTGCACTTGCCAGAAAGGTCAGCAGTTGAATCCATTAGCATTACTGTCGAATGTTGCTTAACATATCATGATTCCCTAAGAGCTTCAGCATTGCAATTCACATTATCAGTTTCATAATCATGTCTGATGATGCTGGAATTTGACGGTGTTTTCAGCTCCCAAAGACTTGATCAACCTATAAAACTTAGGATAAGTACTTGGGATACCGGTGTAGTAGTATCGGCCAAATACCCTTCAGGGTGAGAATATGTTGTTAATAATGAATAAGAGCTTCAACATTGCAATTCACATAATCAGTTTCATAATCATGTCCGATGCTGGAATTTGACAATGCTTCCAGCTCCCAAAGACTTGATCAACACCTACAAACTTGCATAAAGACTTGGGATACCATAGGGGTATCGGCCAAATACCCTCTGGCGTGAAGATAATTGAATGAGGTCTTTAGGCGTATCTAAATTGAATGAATATGTACCCTGTAGAGTGTAGACTATGGTATTTATAGAGTAGAAATTACCTGAAACCTTGTATTATCGTCATATCTTAACGGATCAACGTCTCTTTCAAGCCCATGTTCCTTCTTCTTAGACGACGGGCCGGTTTACTCTAAGCCCTCCAGTCCATGTCTTTCTGGACGGTTATGGGGCCAATCTGGCAGGGGCCACCATCATCTCCGTATTTAATGCTCACGTGGTCGTGGGAAAACCACCCTCATCAATGTCGTTTATACATGTTTTTGCTTGTCAGGATAAAGATGAAGTTCAACATCAGATATCTATTCTTCTCTCTATTGGATTGACTTGTGGCGTTTTGATGCTTGTCTTCACAAGATTTCTTGGTCCATGGGCAATAACTGGTAACGAAGTTCATTCCTAATGGATCTGGATTGTTCTATTACAATTGTGTGAGCTGCCATTGTAGTGACTTATGATTTTCTTTTTGCGACATTTCCAGCTTTTACTGGGGCAAAGCAGTCACATATTATACAAGCAGCAAACACATATGTTCAGGTTCATCTTGTCTAGTTATGGAGGTTTTCTTGTTCGTTTGACTATAAGGGTGTGTTTGGTTGAGGTATTTGAAGAAGGAATTTGATTCAGAAAAAGGGATTTGTAATATTTTCTTAACAAATTTTGTCAAATCCCTTTTCCAGATCAAATTCATTCTTCAAAAACCTTGCCCAAACGCACCCTAATATATCTCTTTGGATATCGGAAAGCATGACCATAATCATTTTTCTATTTTTAGATACGAGGCTTAGCCTGGCCTGCAGTGCTTATTGGATGGGTCGCTCAAAGCGCGAGGTTTTATATTTACCTTACGTTTATATCTTCAACTTATATTTCAAATGTGACAGTAACCAATTTTGTAGCACGTAGTATTTTGGGTACGCTCGATAAGTGTGAAACTTCTATAATTAATAAAGTAAATTAAAAAGAGATTTTAAATAAGGATTTTTGGTGAACAATCCACAAATTTAAAATTTTTGTGCTTACAGTCCACACATTTTAGTAATATTTGTCCATACAGTCCACACAAAGTTACTGTAATTTTCTCATGTAAAAAGTTACTGTGAATTTTACACAGTGCAGTGACTTTGGACTTTCTGATAGAATTATTAAATTTCTCAAAACGTTACTGTAGCAAGTGGGTGGGGTTAATGGCGGATGGTGAAACTAGGGACCATGGCCAAAAAACCCTATTAAATTTACATATTGAGGGTATCATTGGTACTTCATATATTATTACATCAGAAAATAAGTAGCACCCCTTGCTCGTCTTGTATATATAGTAATAGTGTAGATGATGGTATTGGATTTTTGTCTTAAAGCATGCTCTTTTGAGGATTTGTACTAATAATTTGCTTCTTTTTTGCTCAATTTATTAACTTTTGCATGAATTTTTAATTAATTACTTCTTTATTCTGATATATATCTCGTTGAACACACAGTCTCGGCATGAAAGATTCATGGGGACCTTTAAAGGCTTTGGCAGTTGCCAGTGCTATAAATGGCGTTGGTGACATCGTCCTGTGTACATTCTTAGGCTATGGTATTGCTGGAGCAGCATGGGCGACAATGGTTTCACAAGTAAGTTGAAGCAATATCTTGTACACTAATGAACTGCAGTTTTATTGGTCCAGGCTTGCTTGGATGGCGTTTGTTTAGGGGTCGTTTGGTTGTTCGTTAATTCGTAAATTGTTTAATTCTTCAATTAGTCAATTTTTGAATTGTTATAGTTTAGTTTTGGTTGTAAGAATTAAAAACACATAAATTAGCTAGCTAACGATTTTAGTTCTAGTTTTGACAAACCACTGCAAACAGATATTGGGAGCCCAACGTTGATGTAGGATTCAACATGCCCAACATCAGACGAAAATTCTGGTTCTAATACCATGTAGAAACCCAATGGGTCTAACTCACTCTCAAAGATGCCTTGTAAGATGTTGAATCCCACATTGATGTTAGCCCACCCCCAATATCGTTTGTAGTGGTTTGTCAAAGTCCATCCTGCGCATGAGGGAGCGTTTTGAATCCCCCATCGCTTGTGTTACCTGATCTTTACTATCTTTTTACATTTATAAATTAGAAAATCAAAATAGTGCCTCTAGGCACGAAGAATTCCTAGTTCACAAAATTGAGTAATTTAGACAACCAAACAGGCTCTTAGATATGGGACAAAAAATATGTTTCTGTTCAGTTCCTAGATTTTTCCCCAAAATTTACGAAACAAAACAGTTTTGTTCTCAGATTTCTTTTTTGTTTTATGTATTCTTGGAACAGAAACACTTAAAAAACGCTATCCTACCATCCATCCATTTGCCACTTACTGGCTGTATCTTAGGTTGTCGCAGCTTTTATGATGATTGATGCACTGAACAAGAGGGGCTACAATGGTTTTGCCATCTCTTTGCCAAAACCCGCCGAATTGCTCCAAATTTTCAATATTGCTGCTCCTGTTTTCATAACAATGATGTCAAAGGTTTGTTCCCTTTCTCGCTTATATTCAGATATATGCCAATGCGTGATTTCACTACAAATCTGACACAGTTTTGATGTTTTAGGTGGCGTTTTATTCTCTACTTGTGTATTATGCTACATCCATGGGTACACATATGGCTGCTGCTCATCAAGTGAGTTATTTTACTCCAATTATTAATCTTTTATTCAGTTTTTTTGGGGGACTGTTACCATCCAATCCTATTTGGGTATCGAAATCAAATGAACCCAACTGCATTTCAATGAATAGAGCGATCCTTTTACCAAATATGGCATGATTTGGCCCTATTGCCGTTACCTTCCATTCCTTTATATGCTCCCTAAAGCTGCGGAATGTTTACGCAGCAAATTGGGTGGGAAAACATTTCTAAAATATCACATATTTATCTCCTGCCATATTCGTTGATCCATCATCCATTTATACAAGAATGATCGCCATTTTACTATCTTTAAAATGAAATGTCAATCGTTTTTTTTGGATCACTGGATAAAAATTAATGTTATATTCGACATGGTATGTATTACAAAACGTAAAAATACAGTGTTATCAACATCCCCTACCCCGTTCATGTTGAATTCA
This sequence comes from Eucommia ulmoides, assembly GCA_016647705.1. Taxonomy (NCBI): domain Eukaryota; kingdom Viridiplantae; phylum Streptophyta; class Magnoliopsida; order Garryales; family Eucommiaceae; genus Eucommia; species Eucommia ulmoides. The sequence goes on from CM028331.1 coordinate 47,575,948, forward strand.
ACATTACTAATGTTACATGTTAACTAGGGGTTTAGATTCAATATCCATTTCAACAAACCCAAATGGAAATGGAAAAGTAAGTCATATGTTTATAAGCTCGATTTTGTGTGGGTGTTAAATATAACATGTGCTAGTTATAACATTAATTGATGTCGGATGTTGAATATTACATTAACCGATTAAGATGGTACATGTGTTTGGCGAAACACACGATCAGATCCCGCCATTTTATGTCGGTGTTGGATATAACATGAACTGAATGTAAATGAAACACATGCTTCAGCGATGTGCACGATCATATCCCCCCATGTCGTTTTGGTTTTGGATGTTGAATATAACATCAATTGGTTTGTTATTTGTGGATACTATTTTTTTGCTTAATACCATTTAATAAGGAAAATCTTGGTCATCTATTAAATTCCGCAGATCTTTGATGGGTATTTTGGTCATGAAATATTCAGCACTTTTAAAATTGGGATTAATCCTTTCAAAAAGTGTCGTCAATGGGATTAATTGGTTTAATCTTGGTCAATTGGTATCAAACAGTAATTTGGTTCTTAATATAGGTCTGCTCGGTAATTTTTCTTTTTTTCCCCTTCCATTTCTCACTAAATTTATTCTTTTTATTTAGGTCATGATTCAAATTTATTGTATGTGTACTGTTTGGGGTGAGCCTCTCTCCCAAACTGCTCAATCATATATGCCAGAGCTAATATACGGTGCCAATCGAAGTTTGCCAAAGGTTAGTGATGTCCATTTAATCGTGAAACCACATCTTTTTCCCGGGAAAATCATTATATTATCCTTGAAATAAATTACTTATCCTTTTTTATCCTCTTTTTTTTTTTCTCCTTTTTTTTTTTAGTCATTCAAACAAATTTTTAGTCTTTTCAATATATGATATCAACTAGATTGAATTCATCTGGTTTGTATTTGCATTTGTATTTGATATCACAGTGAAAATCAACTAAAACTTTTGTTATCTTGCGTTAATAATGTTCATGATAACCGTAAAAACATTTTTTGGGGGGGAAAATCATTATATATTATTCTCAAAATAAAATACATACCATTTTTTATCCTCGTTTTATTTTTATTTTTTAGTACCATGAATAAGTTTTTAGTTCTTTCGGTATATATCGGCTAGATGAATTCATGTGGCTGAAATTTGAATTTGTATTTGATATCATAAAAAATGACTACAAAACTTGTGTTATGAGGAATTTATGTTCTCCAAACAGGCTCGAATGCTCTTGAAATCTCTGGTAGTAATTGGGGCACTAAGCGGATTGATATTGGGAGTTATCGGAACATCTATTCCCTGGTTGTTCCCCAAACTTTTTTCACCCGACCCCGAAGTCATTCAGGAGGTTAGTTCTAATTTACGCGTTTGACCTTTGTTTTTTGTATTTGGTGTTAATAATGGTAATTATAAACAACTTTGAACCATGGTGATATTTGAATAGATTCATATACTTGGTGTTTACAAGTACTATTTTAATGATTTTTTTTTTCCAATTTTTTTGGGTTAATTGCCTTTTATCGCCTTTTACTTTGATGTTGTTTCAGTTTGTTCCTTGTACTTTTAAAACCTGCACTTTACCCTTCTTCTTATAATAATTTAGAAAATTAAATATTTTTTGTTTTGTTTAACAAAACCGGATATGCTAAAGAATAGGTGAAGTTTTTTTTTTTCATCCAAATTTTAAATGAAATGGACAAAATCACCTTTTATTTTAATTTTTTATTTTGTTTTGCCTTTATTAAAAAAAGAAAAAAGAAAAGAAAAATAGAAGCAAAGAGAAAAAAAGAGCCAGAGAGAGAAAATGTTAATTTTTCTCCTTTATTATTTTTAAATATTAGATTTAAATTAAAAAATGAAAGGAAATTAATTCATTTTCTATTTTTTAGAATAAAAAGTTAGTTTTTTCCTTTAGTCAAGACTCAAGATCAGAAATGTGCAGGGTTTTAAAGTAGATGGATTAAAATGAAAAACATGACCAAAGTACAAGGGGGTAAAAAGCAATTAACTCAAACTTTTTTCGATTGAAGATAATGATTTTTTAAAAAAAAAAATTTAAAATATATTTTTGATGCAGATGCACAAAGTGTTGATTCCGTATTTTCTCGCGTTATGCGTGACGCCCAGTACTCATAGCCTCGAGGGGACGCTTTTGGTATGTTTTTTATTTTTTAGCTTATCATGATCATCATACGATGAACTTTGAATTCGATATGAAGAAATTTCTCTTAGGTAGTGTTTTGTTTGCATAGAATTGAATCCACGAAATTTCAAATTCCAGTTTCGTGGACTCAATTTTGTGCTCCCAAATGCTGCCTTAATAAAGATTGCCGCTTCTCATGATCATCATACAATAAACTTTGAATTTGATATGGAGAGATTTGTCTTAGGTAGTGTTTGGTTTGCATAGAATTGAAGCCACGATTAATTTCAAATTCCAATTTCGTGGATTCAATTTTGTGCTACCAAACGCAACCTTTATAAAGACTGCCGCTTATCATGATCATCATACAATAAACTTTGAATTCGATATGAAGAAATGTCTCTTGGGCAGTGTTTGGTTTGCATAGAATTGAACCCACAAAATTTCAAATTCTAGTTTCGTGGATTCAATTTTGTGCTCCTAAGCGCTGCCTTAATAAAGACTGCCACTTATCATGATTATCATACAATGAACTTTGAATTCGATATGTCTCTTGGGTAGTGTTTGGTTTGCGTAGAATTGAATCCATGAAATTTCAAATTCCAGTTTTGTGGATTCAATTTTGTGCGCTTCCAAATGCTGCCTTAATTAAGATTGCCGTTACCTAATTATTACTGTTTAGGGTTGTTTAAAGAACGCGTTTGGGTAATTTTGGTTTTTGCAGGCTGGACGGGATCTTAAATTTATTAGTTTATCAATGAGTGCGATATTTGCTTTGGGTGGTCTTCTCTTACTGGTAAGAAATTTCATGCCCAAAATCATTTCCTATATTCTGGTTTTGTTAATGTTTCTGTTTGTTTGTTTTTGTGTCTTTTGTTCCCAAAAACTGATAGAAATCTTGGGGAGAAAAATGGATTTCTATAATGTTCTTGGAAATTTGTTCTAAAAATCTGAAAGCAGAACACGAAACTGATTTTTTCACCCAATATTTCTGTTTTTGTTCAAATTTTTCTGGGAATAAGAAGATAGGGAACAAAACAAGTTAGATAACGTTTGTTTAGTGATGGAAATCTTGGGAAAAAAATCGATTTCTATTATGTTCTTGGAAATTTATTCTGAAAATCTGAAAACAGAACAGGAAACTGATTTTTTTCACCCAATATTTCTGTTTTTGTTCCAAGTTTTCTGGGAATAAGAAAATAGGGAACAAAACAAGTTAGGTAGCGTTTGTTTAGTGATGGAAATCTTGAGGAAAAAGAATCGATCTCCTTTATGTTCCCAGAAATTTGTTCTAAAAATAAAAGAACAGAAACTGAATCCCCCCCCCCCCCCAAATATATCCGTTTTTATTGCAAATTTTTCGGGAATAGGAAAGATGGGAACAAAAATAGCAAGGTAGCATTTATTTTGTGAAAGAAATCTTGGGGAAATTTTTTTGATTTCTGTTATGTTCCTGGAAATTTGTTCTAAAAAACTGAAAAAAGAAGAGAAACTGATTTTTTTTTACCCCAATATATCTGTGTTTGTTCCAAGTTTTCTGGAAATAAGAAAAATGGGAACAAAAATAGCAAGATAGAGTTTGTTTGGTGATGGGGAAAAGTTTGATTTCTGTTATGTTCTTGGAAATTTATTCTAAAAATCTGAAAACAGAACAGGGAACTGATTTTTTTCACCTAATATTTCTGTTTTTGTTCCAAGCTTTCTGGAATAAAGAACAAAAATGGAACAACAATAGTAAGGTGGCATTTGTTTAGTGTTTCTGTTTTCAGAAACACTTGACAAGCTCCACCTCTATTGTTGCTTCAAAAATTATTACATTCGCAGATATTTATTCTAAGAAGCCGAAAAAACAGAACAAAAACTGAACTCTTTTACCCCAATATTTCTGTTTCTGTTCCAATTTTTCTGGGAATAAGAAAAAAGGGAACATAAATAGTAAGGCAGCGTTTGTTTAGTGTTTCTGTTTTCAGAAAACTCTGAACAGAAACACTTGAAAAACTCCACCTTATTGTTTCTTCAAATAATTCTCTCTTTACTCTCTTTTGTACCAGGTATTGAGCACTAGAGGTTCTGGTCTCCCTGGTTGCTGGTTTGCTCTTGTAGCATTTCAATGGGTAAAATTTAAATACCTTTTGCACCCCCATAATTATATATTCTTTCCAAACTAGACCAAAACTAATTTCTCTCTCTTTCTCTAGACTCGATTTACTATTGCTTTGCAACGCCTCCTTTCACCGGACGGGATACTCTTCAACGAGGACGTCAGCCAGTACCAATTGGGAGAACTTAAAACAGCATAGCTGTCGGATATTGCTCTGCGACGCCTCATTTCACCGGACGGGATACTCTTCAACAAAGACGTGAGACGGTACGAATTGGGAGAACTTAAAACAACACAGTTGTGGGATAGTGTTTAGCTACAAATGAAAACAAGCATAAAACCTTGGGGTGGTAAATGCAAATATAGATTCCATAACAGGGGTGAAAATTGGTTCATACTTTTTTAGAAGAAGCAATTTTCGAAGCCAAAAAAGAGAGCACAGGCAAACTACAGGTCCTTCATTGCAAATAGTTGTAATTTGTTTTCACCTTAATTCTTTGAAACCTCAAAAAAATGAGGTTTAGGTTAAACATGTCTTGTCTTTGCCCTTATAATTGTACTTATTGTGTAATTGTAATTTGATAAGGAACATTATGTATTCCTAATTTTGACATTTGAATCCCATGAAACCAAACACTGCCTCACCTTAATCTTCGGGTTTATTTTATGTGAATTGTACATGAAATTAAAAAAAAATAAAAAATTATGTGAATTGTGATGACAAAAATAAGAATGTTACAGTGGATGAGTGAAAAGACGAGAATGAATAAAATTAAAAATGAATTAGAGAGAATTTAGAAATAGTACCCATCGAAAAGAAAATCGCTTATGATGGTTTGGGCATGTGTATAGAAAATCCATAGAAGTACCAGTAAAAAAATGTGATTTAGTTCAAGTTCAAGAGACTTCTAGAGGAAGAGGTAGACTTAAAAAGACGTTGGACGAGATTATTATAAATGATTTGGCGACATTAAACCTGACAGAAGGAATGACCCTTGTTCGATCTCTACGGCATAAATAAATTCATGTAATTGACCATACATAAGTGAGACAAAGACTTAGTTATTGTTGTTGTTATTATATAGTCTACGTACTATATTAATTTTTTTTTCCCAGAAGTCCAAAGTTATTGTCTAAAGTATAAAAGTCGTTGTACATCATAAAAGTTACTGCCAATTTTTTGCATGGATAATTCTATTTTATGTAACACAGTAAATTTAGGTTTCTGAGAAAATTATTAAACCACGTGGATAGTATAGACTAAAACTGTTCATAAAAAATCCTAAATATAAAAACAAATAATAAGAATACTCCGAAAAAACAAAAACTCATTATTAGTCTTTGTAGCCATAAAAACACCCTCAAAATCTGCTAATTCCTCTTCGACCTCGACCAGAACGTTCTTCATCCTGTGATCGATGAAACAAAAACAATGTCAAACCGCGAGCATAACACACACACATATATATAGATAGATAGATTGTACTTCAAATTTTTTCATATTTTATCAACTTTTTTTTTAGTAATTTAGTTAACCAACTAGATTGAATCTATCGAATTAATGTTAAATAGTGTTGAATCTCTATTGAATATTGTAGTTAAGGCAAGGGGCGGTGCTACTAAGGGTTTGGGGGACTCAAGTTCCCTCTCAACTTTTGAAAATTTTCATTATTATCCTTATCCTTGAAAAAAAAAAACAATTTAAATACCTTAAAATTTTACCATAATCCCCATAAAAATATCCAATAAATTTTCAAAAAAAAAAATAAGGTTGCTCACGACCAACTTTTTGGATCTACCATTGGTTAATGTTAACTAAAATACCAGTAAGAACTAAAAAGTAAGTAGATAAAGACAAAATATATATCGGATAAAAAAAATTAAAGACCAGAAACCGAGGACTATATAATAAGAACCTGAAATGAGGGTTTTGTTGGAAATTGTTTTCTAACAAAAACTCTCCGGGCTTGTTGCTTTTTCTCCTCTGCCTTTAACTTGGTAGGGCTCGGCCTGTAAAGAATAACGGTTCGACCAATCCTACTAACCGCGATAGAACCCGTTGACTCCTCCAGTTTTTTCACAGCATCTCCAAGCTCTGAAGGACAAGACCCATGGACCTTAACCTATTACAAAACACACAATGCTACAATTAATATGGAAAATACATCAAATATAGAAAATGCATAATGCATCTCTCTTTCGATCTCGATCTAAACAAAAACACTAAGGTGGCTTTCTAATAAAGACATTTTCATCATTTTATCACTCCAGTAACCCCTTTAACCTTTCCTTAATAATAAACCATCTGAAAAAATGAGATAGACAAACTCGAATTGACGTTAGAAAAAAAGGTCTTAGATTTACTGTAGTGATAAAATAATAAAAATATCCCCATTATAAAGCCACACGCTATGTACAACCCATTTTTCGTCGAAAATTACTAATAACGTTTACACTTTTGTGTGATTGAAACAAATATGGAACTTAAAGATCAAATGTGCAATTTGATAAATCTCAAGATCTATATCCACCCAATATTTTAGAGACCAAAAATGTAATTTTTTTTTAAGTTGGAAGCTCTTAGCATAGTATCATAGGCCAAGTTATAGGAGTTCAAATCTCTTCACTCGGATTCAAATCTTCTGTACAAGCAAGAGTTGTACATAAAGGCAAGTGTTAGATTAGATTCTTATCCCACATTGATGAGTTGAGAGCGTCCAAACCACTGTATAAGTCAAAAAAATTACTCCATTTGATACTATATTGATTTGACAAAGTTGAAATCTCCTAACACTTCTTAATTCAATCCTTAAGAATCCGACATTTAATCCACAAAGTTCTTCATCATAGGCATCATATTTGAGATTTCATTCTAAACATTGATGATGAATTTCCAATTACTTGATAACTCAAACAATCATAATGAAGAATGAAGATTCAGAAATTGATTCATGAAAACCCTAATTTCAAGTTCTTCAATAGCCATATTAACATCCTAATCATTGATTCATGAACCCTAATTTCAAGCAAATCAATAAAATTCAAATTAATTATTCAAATATACTCGTAATTTTTTTTACAGTACCTTGAGGAGTTCATTGGCTTCTAGGGTTTCGACCAGCGCCACCGCGACGGAATCAGTCACGCCGGACTTCCCCACCTGCTGCGATTTGAGCTTCTTCCCGAGACTGTGAGCGTAAGAAGCCAACGATTTCTTCTCCTTCACCGTCAGACTCTGTAATTTCGCCGCCAATTTCTTGTTCGTCTCTGTAAATGAAGCATCCACGGATCTCTCCGAACCGCCGGAAATCGTCTCATTTTCCAATTTCAAATCGCCGTCCACAGCTTCAATTTCAATGTCGTCATCGTCGTCTCCATCAGGTGATTCAATCGAATCATCCTCCGTTTCGAGTGGTGTTTCGGTGTCGGAGTTGATTATGGAGAGAGAGTGAGGAGGAGGGGGAGAGGATGAGGAGGAGAGAGAGTGAGAGAAGAGTGAGGGGCGTCGTGAAGGGACGTGTGCTGAGGAGAAAGTGGTGGTGACTGGAGAAGTCAGCGGCGGTGTGAGTAGAAAGAAGGAGAGAATGGAAGGTGCGGTGGCCGTCGGCAGCGGTGGTCGGAAGACGCGACGGAGGATAATCGTGGAAGACGTTGATGATGATAATGCCGCCATTTTTTCCCGGTGTTAATTTCGGTTCCCTCAGGTACAGTAGAAATAGTGAAACATTTCAATTCCGCACATTAAAAACAAAAAGGGTGAACTTTCGTAATTACATGAATCTAACTTATGTGTAAAATATTTATTAAATGTAATAAATATTACATAAATATATGTAACTGCGTGTAAATATTATACAAGTACATGTAATTAGGGATAGTCACTAATATTATACAAGTGTTAGCAAACACGGAATCAATACACAAGTAAAAACCAATTTATGTTTAAAATAGAATTAATAACAGATTACACCTGCTATTTGAAACTGAACAACAATTATTCCTTATTTTATTTTATTCTCTCTATTATAAAACATTACACTCTATCTCTTTTTACTTATAATAAATTTGAAAAGTTTTTTTTTTTTATTTATTTAATTTAACAAATTATGTTAAAAAATAGTGAAATTAAATATCCCATAATTGTTTTTTGTGAAATCGATAAAACCAACTTTATTTAATTTAATTTTAATTGTTTAATTAATGAAAAATAAAATAGAGAGAGAAAGAAAGGTAGAGAGAGAAAATATTAAATTTTTTATTATCATTAAATATTAACAATTGAGTTAACTTGACCGGGATGATGGGTAGGTTTTTAAAATAGAGTAAAATTAAATAAGACACAAACATGAGGGGTTAAAAGGTAATTAAGTGAAGGGAAAATAATATACAAATATAAATAATGATGACATGGACATTGAGGGTGTTTGGTCTAGTGGTATGATTCTCGTTTCGGGTGCGAGAGGTCGTGAGTTCGATTCTCGCAACACCCCTTGAATATTTTTTTGTCCAATTTTTTTTTTTTTTAAGTTCAAGAGACTACTAGAAGGAGAGATAGATCTAAGAAGACGTTAGACGAGACTATTAAAAATGATTTGCTGACATTAAATTTGATGGAGGAGATGGCTCTTGATCGCTCTTTATGGCGTAAATGAATTCATGTAACCGACCTTACATAAGTGGGACAAAGACTTAGTTGTTATTATAATTATTTTATAAATAACTAATTAAATATAGATTTAATTACACTTTACCTCCTTATCATTTGGCCCATTTACACTTTATTCCCCCATAGTTTGAACTTCGCCACTTACTCCTATAATTTTGGACCTAAGTGCAAATCTAACATTTTCTGTCAAATTTGACAAAAAATGTTGCTCATGCGTCAATTATGAAGTTGGGCTTGATTTGGGCTGGGGGGTAAAGTACAAATATGTCAAATCACAAGGAGATAAAGTGCAAAATAAACCAAACCACATGGAGTAAAATGGTACAAATTCAAGGGTAAAATTGACTTTTTAACCTTTCTGTCAACGGAGTTAGCGTTGCACTTAGGTCCACAAACTATAGGGGATAAGTGGCGAAGTTTAAACTACAAGAGGATAAAGTAAAAATGGATCAAATCACAAGGAATAAAATGTAATTAACCCTTAAATATATATGTACACACATAATAATTTAGGATTAATTAAATTTTACCCCTTTATGGTTTGACTAATTTACACTTACCCTCCTGTGGTTTGAAAATCACCACTTATCCTTCTTGTGGTTAGATTTTCAAACCATTTACTCCTTGATATAGAGAGTAAATGTAACAAATATCTAACCACATGGGGGTAAGTGGCGATTTTCAGACCATAAGAAGGTAAAGTACGAATTAGCCAAACCATAGGAGGGTAAAGTACTATTAACATTATAATTTAATTTAACCCCTTTTTTTTTTTCTTTTCTTTTTTTATAATTTTCAAATTAACTTTTTATTTATAAAATTTTCAAATTATTTTTTAAAAAATTAAAAAAAAAAATATTAAAATATGTAATATTTAATCGTCTCAATGGAGACGTGAAATTCTTGAATAGAAAATATCTCTTAACTTTCATAATCTAAACTCGTTCATCCATTTATTTTTAAAAATTATCTTAATTTGTTATATATTATTTTAATTAGCTATCAGACATTACACATGCAATTCATGCATTAATAATTTTTTTATAAATTTAAAATTATCATATTACATGGAAATTATAAAATAAAAATAAAAAATAGGTACAATATTACAATAATTTTTATGCGTACAAAGTTTGCTTTTTGATAAAATTTTTAAATTTAAAAAAAAAAATTAGAATTACAAAATTTGAGTTTATTTAAAAAATAAATTGCGTTCAACATGGTACCCAAGATATTTTTTGCATTTTTAAACTTTTACCAATGATTCAGCATGAGAAAGAACAGTCTAAACCGTCACTAAGAAAACATGCCTTCATTTAATAAAATAATAATAAAAAATTTAATTTATCAATTCAAACCTAGGACATTTTTAAACTTATAACAATGATTTTTTAAAAGAAAGAAAAATCTAAACGACCACTAAGAAAAAACGTCTTCATTTAATAAAATGATAAAATTATCCACACATTACACATTAAGAGAGAATATGCAAATTCACAAACCTCTAAAATTGTAATTTCAACTTATATTAGGGATCAAACAGTAGTAGTAAAACTGAATTGTACAATTCAGACCAGACCAACAAGGTGTAGCTCAAATAATAAAACACACTTGAGTTAAAACAGTTAAAAGATCTCTACAAAATCAAAGATTTGAGCCTGAGAAAAAACACTTGTGGGAGAGACAGTCACGCACCTCGAACGAGCTAATCTTTCATCATGTGTAGATAAAAAACACTTAAAAAAAAAAAAAAAAAAAAAAAAAAAAAAAAAAAAGTACAAGAAAGAAAATCACAAAGGGTGGACCCTGCCACCTGTCACATTACAATCGTCCGATCCGGGTGCCAAGATCCACCCATCCCTCTAATCTTCTCTCATACACACTACAAACCCTAAAAAGCTAAAACCCTAAAAAACCCTAGAAAGCTAAAACCCTAATTTCTCTCTCTCTACACACTCTCTCCATATCCTCCTCTCTCTAGATTTTCGTCTCGCTATCTAGAGAGACAGGAGGGGAAGCTGTAGACAGAGAGGGAGGGGGAGGGATTTGGTGATATCTGATCAGACAAGACTGATGGGTAAGAAGCTCATCATTCCCGGTTGGTGGGGCAGACACGTTTACCGATGCAACTCTGCCGGAGTGGCTTGCCGGAACCATCCATCGCCGGACTGAAACAAACCGGTAAGAACTCATCTGATTCACACACAAACACCGACTTCTCGAAGTGTTTCACCAGCGCTTCCTTCCCCTGCCACCCAAACACCCTCAAAATTATATATATATATATATATGACATACATAAAACAACAATAGTTAACTCTTTGTTCCACTTAAAAGGTCGGCGCGGCGATACGAATCTGTTTAAACCATAACCATAATGAAAGATCAAAGGTCATTGTCTAGTGAGGTTCAATGTAATCAAATTAATTCTAATAGCCTATCGCAAGTCTTCTTAGCCTATTTATATCTCTAATAGTTCCTACACTTGAACTAAATCGAATTTTCTTACTGGTATTTCTACGAGTCTTCTATATATCTGCCCGTGCAAACCACGGCAAACGATTTTCTTAATGGGTGATATTCTTAAATTATGTCTAATATTTTATATATATATATATATATAATTAAAGAAATTGTAGAGAGAAAGTAGTGAACCTGGATTTTGGCAGAGACAAGGTGAAGAATCTTGGTGGATTCAAAAAAATCCCAGGGTTTGCAATGAAATGAATCGTAGAATTTCCATACAGCGAGTGGGTCCGTGAAATTCACGAATGCATAACCTTTATTACATTTAGTACTACACCCAAAAAAAAATAAAAAATGAACAAATCAAGGGAAAAAAATATATGTTAGAAATCCAAAAAAATTCATGTAACATGTCGAAGTTCTTCATATGCAATATTGGAGTAATTTTTACGCCGTGCAATTTTAAACTTTTGATAATAACATTAATGCGTTGACTACATAGGCTAAAATTATTCTAATTTTAAGAATCCAAAATTTATTGTAAGACTTTTATTGTAATTTTTAGATATAAAAAATTGGAATAATTTTTATGCCCCATAATGACAAATGAACATTCCCCAGAATTAAAAATTCCAGCCTATACAATCCGGAATACAAGCTGCAACAATTTTTCTAAAATCTAAAATTATTATAATACTAAAAAAAAATATATATTAATATATATTTTTAATTCGAATAATTTGATATTACAATTTTGATTCGTGATCTACATATAACAGAAAACATATAGCATTTTTTAAAGGATTTTTTTTTTTAAAGATCCACTTGAAATTTATATAAATTAGAGGAATATATGAAATTTTAAAAGTTATAATTGAATTTTCCTAAAAATAAATAAGTGAAATGTAAATTTTCAAAAAATTAGAGGTATGAACTAGAGGCGATTATTAATAATGAGAAAGAAGATCTTGGTCATTGATTTGATAGAAATAAAGAAATTAGAAACGTCTTGTTTTGAGCTTAAGTTCATTCTTAGTTTTGACTTCACTGGCTTCCACTGTTAATATTATAGTATATGATATATATATATATATATATAAAATGATTTTTTATTTTAGATAAATTATTGTAACACTAGGGTTTGGACTGCATAAGCTAAAAATTTATTTTCGTGGAATGCTTATTTGTCCAATAATTTTTATATCGTACAAAGATTTTTAAGACTTTCAAAAGATACTTTGGACTTGTGAAAAATTAATGTATAGCGTGAACTTCGTGGACTAAAATTTTAATGATTCACTAAATATTACCGGAAATCGATGGGCAAATAGAAGAAATCAATTGCGGAGATACAATCTGCGTTTGTTGCCCTACTAATGTTCTGCAACTCCAAGTGCTGGTTCAACATTTTCAACAGCATTCCACGACTACAAAATAAAATAAACAAACACAAAAAGAAAACAAATTATAGATACACACACACACACACTAAAATTCATGTTTATATAATGCATAGATACACAAAGAAAACACACTTCACACACACACACTCTCTTGTATGTGTGTGTGTATATATATATATATATATATATATATATATACACACAGAGAACACACTTCACACACACAAATTCTTGTATATATATGCATATATACACACAGAGAACACACTTCATACACACAAATTCTTTTATATATGCATATACACAGAACACACACACACTCTAAAAATCTTGTATATATATATATATACATGGATACACACAGAAAGAAAACACACTTCACACGCACTAAAATTCTTGTGTGTATATATATGTATAGATACACACGGAAAACACACACACAAATTCATGTATATATATGCATAGATAAACACAGAAAACACACTTCACACACACACTAGCATCAAACTAACATGTGTGCGTACACATGGGTGCATGTATGTATATATATGTGTGTATATATATGTTATACACACAGAATAGCACACGCTTATCAAGAAAGACAGAAAACACACTTCACACACACACAAACACACACACACACAAATTCATGTATATATATGCATAGATAAACACAGAAAACACACTTCACACACACACTAGCATCAAACTAACATGTGTGTGTGTACGCATGGGTGCGTGTATGTATGTATATATGTGTATACATGTTATACACATAGAATAGCACACGCATATCAAGAAAGACAGAAAACACACTTCACACACACACAAGTATCAAATCAAACGAATACACACGCACATGTAGTTAGAAACACACACACTAAAACTCATGTATATATATACCCATAGGTACACACAGCAAACACACTACACACACACACACACACACCCAAATTCTTGTATATATATGCATAGACACAGAACACACACTAAAGTTATTGTATATATATGCATAGAGACACACAGAAACACGTGCACACACTATCATTCTTGTGTATATATATATATATATGCATAGATGCACACAGAAAACACACACACACACAAGTATCAAACTAACATCTATATATATGCGTGTACGCGCATATATACATATACATGGATGCATGTAAGCATATATGGTATGTAGAAAGAAGAGCGCACACGCACACACACACGCACATGTATATGTTAAGTCCAAAAATAGCATCAAGAAATCTAAGTAGCCCCCAATCCTACCAGAGAAGCCAGACCAAAGAACAAGTATTAAATGATCAGACCAAATTAAGAACAAGTATTAAACGAGAGAGAGAGATCATACGAGTATCTATTTGGAATGTTCTTTATCATTACAGTGGTCCTGTTCTCTTCCCTTTTCAGGGGTAAAACCTCGTCACAAAATCTTCTTCTTCCCCATTCTCTCTCTCCTCTACTCAAACAAAACTCATCCTTTTCCACTCTCTCTCTTCCCTTCCTTCCAAACAGACAAAACCTTCCTCTTCTTCTTCTTCCCAAATCTCTAGTCATCGATTTTTCCAAGTATTCGGGCTCCGTTGCCGTTGCCGTCGCCGCGGACGGAGGCGGCGGCGGAACAGTTGGTGGTTGAGACATTGGAGAGAAGTCGGAGTGTTGTGGTACATGAATAATGGGTTGTGGAGCAAACCACGGAGCTGGTAACGTAAGAATATACGAAGGAATCGGTGGAGGTGGAGGTGGAGGCGGCGGCGGGGGAAGGCTGAAACATAGTGGGTTTGTGGCTGTAAACTGGGGGCGGGAGGTGGTCGTAGCTGAGGAAATGGGTAGGTACTCCTGAGCGTGTGGGTTGAGGTTTGTTTGAGCGGCCATTGAAGTGAAAGCGATCAAGATTGCAAATGGAGATTTTAGAGAGAGAGAGATGGTGTTGTGTATTTCGATGCAGAGAGAGAAACGACTTCCAGAGAGAGAGAGAGAGACAGTAAGTTCGTATCTAAAACTGGAGGGTGCAAGTAGTCCGGATTATAATGTGTCCGCCATTAGAATGGAAAGGAGCTCGATCTGACATGGAGTCGCATTAATCAGGGCGTTTGTCATCACGCGCGCATTATTATTAAATCTCGATTTTAATAGTAACAATCACTCCAAAAATTAAATCTTATATTTAATCCTAAATGCATAATATCGATATATGAAAATACGTCTCTAAAATCGTCCGAAAAAATGATTACTCGAGATGCACGTAAACTGATCTAAACAACACCTTATTATAAAATTGAAAAAAAAAAAAAAAGACGACTTAAGTACAGTTATTAAATATTTTTAATATTTAACTTTTGAGCTAAGATGAGACGTTCACCGATAAAAAATAAAAAAAAGAAGACAATTTAAGTATAACTATTAAATATTTTTACTATTTAACTTTTGAACTTAAGATGAGACGCTCACCGAAAAAGAAAAAAAAAAAAAAAAAAAACTTAAGTATAACTATTAAATATTTTTAATATTTAACAGAATTATATAAAATATTAAATTTATTTTTATACCCAACCTCATTCCTCCGTCTTGATATGAGAAATAAGAGAAAAAAAATGACAATTTGATATTACTCGATCTAGATTATAAATATCAATTAACATCAAATAATAATTTATTAATTTTGATTTTTTTAGATTTGATCGTTAACTTTAACACCGTTACATTTTAGCATGAATCACAAGGTTAAGTGAAGACGAAAATATCACATGAATGTGAAGTGCAATTTAGTCAAACTGCATCAATCTATTAAATTAGGGCTGACAATTCGTGTAACAGGTCATGTAATAGGTCATTACCCAATAAGAGCAAACACGAACACGACATAATAAACATATCGTGTCAGACTACCCAAATATGAGCACGACACGAAAAGTATCGTGTCAACACGACAATTTTTCGTGTCACACAAAACCTGTTAGGTAAACAAGACACGATGAGATTATCTGATAGATTTCCATTACACGTTAACTTACCCATTACATATTAACGACTTCTTAAGTTGACAACATGTTAACAAAATTTATATATTGGATACTAAATTATAATATTAGATAATTTGGGGGTGTAAAAATAAATTATTAAATTAACGAGTAACCTATTAGATCTCATGTTATCGTATAACCTGAATACACAAAATTATTATCGTATCTTATCGTGTAACCTATCGGCTTATCAGGTCAACCTGATAACCTATACTATTTTTTATCGTGCTATCGGGTCTGACACGATAACGACCCAATACCTGATAAGCAAAACCTAGACCTAATAATTTCATATCGGTCTCGTGTCGCGACATCGTGTAAATACCCGTTTTGTCAGCTCTACATTAAATGCATAGATTTTGGTGGAATTTCATTTTTAGAGAGAGGGAGAGGAACCTAAATCGATGTTAAAGGAAAAAAAAATGGATTATGTTTAGTGAAGTCATGAGTTGAGAAAATGTTCCCATAAAGTCCACATGTTTAGGATAATCCATTTCATGTCCAAAATCTTTATAATATTTTCAATTTTACGAAAGTGAAATAATATAAAATTTGAGGGATTAATTGTGCAATTTACAACATCTCAGGGTCTAAAATGAGGGATGCAAATGTTATTGTCCAACAATAATGTTACTGGACAATAATGTTAACAGTAACATAATAAACGGGGGATGCAAATATTGTTATACAACAACAATGTCAACAACAACATACTGAATGTAGGGATATAAATGTTATTGAACAGTAAACAATTACCAGATGTTAATTGAGTTTTTCTCTAAATTTAAATGTTAGTGAATATGTATCGGGACCATTATAAAATACCTTTTTACTTTTTAGGGTCATTCGGTGGGAGATTCCTTATTTCATCCTTAATTTTAAAAAAGTCTCAGAAACGGAAAGAACCTGTATTTTAGTCCCGTCTATTTTAAAAAGGCGGAAACCACTACATGTTTTTTTGTTAGATATAACAAATATTATTGTATTTCGCAACATGCAACTAATTTGTATGTAAACATTTATTAGATATAACAAAAATCACACAAAATACACATAATCAGTCACGTGTAATTAAATATATACAAATATATGTAATTAATATTAAACTAATTTTTTTGTGTAATATTTGTTAACTGTCGTAAATATCACCCAAATATATATGTGTAATTGTAATATGTAATTAATATTACATAAGTATATATAATAAAAAATACACAGATATATATAAAAATATAACAATTTTTAAATTGTAACTAATATTTATTACATGTAACTAATATTCACTATAAATCGAATTTATTTACCAATTTTTTCCTATAATTCGTGTAACGAGGAATTAAAATTCAAGTAAAATCCAATTTAAGGGATTACATCAAAACTTAACTTAGATCCCATGCAAGAATTTTTTTTAAATTAGATCTATTTTTTAGATTTTTTTGGTTAACCCTATTTTTTATTTTGGTGAAAAATGATAGCGCGTGACAATTTAGCGCGTGGTGGGAAATGGTTTTAGTAATTATTTGGTGCATTAAATGCATGGATTTTGGAGGGATTTAGCTTTTGTACGCATGCATGCGAATGTTGAACTGCCTCCGTCCATTTTCAGCCGTCAGATCATAATGACCTGTGCGCCCACGTCATTACCTTTTTCTTATCGAACGGCTGGGATGTTGATAGTCATTCTCTATCTCCGAGCCCTAAATTTCGGCTACTCTTTCTCTCCTTTTTTTTTTTTAAATTATTTTTCAACTCTTTTTTTTTTTTTTTTTTGGGGGGGGGGCGGGGGGGGGGGGGGGGGGGGGGTTATATTAATTTTGAATCATTTACAAAGAATAATAAAAAAATCACATAATTACCCAAAAAAAAAAAAAAAAAAAAAAGAAGTAAGTAAATTTCAATTAGCTAGTGATGGTATCTTGATCTCGATCATAGTCAAATGAACTATAGATTCCTATTCCGCCGCTCCTCACCAAATTATCAACAAGATTTTCTTACATTTGGGGTTAGTTCTCGGCAAAAAAGCTCCGATGTGAGAGAGTGTTTGTACAGAGAATACTAATTGCTAATTTAACTCAGATAATTTGAACTGAAGTGGCATACATCATCTCAAGGTGTATTTATAAATACATTTTGGTGGGAGAGCTAGAGAGAGATTTTTCATGAACAATCTTTTGCTGAAATCTGTTAACAGAGATCCACTTACCGTGTGAGAGATTGCATGCATGATGCATGAAATTACCCCCGCGGAGCTCAATCCACGTAACATTTTTCATGTGGGCATTAGGCGATCCGGGTAACCTGGATCCGAACTTTCCAGTGGGTTTAGAGTCTACCTACATTTTTTGTGGAGGTAGGAATAAAGATCATTTTAACCCGTATTAGTTAGTAAACCATTAAGCATTTATTTT
Organism: Eucommia ulmoides; assembly: GCA_016647705.1. Classification (NCBI taxonomy): domain Eukaryota; kingdom Viridiplantae; phylum Streptophyta; class Magnoliopsida; order Garryales; family Eucommiaceae; genus Eucommia; species Eucommia ulmoides. The sequence goes on from CM028331.1 coordinate 47,594,189, forward strand.
TTTTTACTTTAAAAAACCAATTAATTTTAAACATAGTAGTTGTTTTGTATTTGAAAAATATTCAAAATGTTTTTGTATTTTTTTCTAATATGTATTATAAAAAATGAATGACTATAATCTCTTTACTCATTTTTATTAATCTATAAATTTAGTGTATTATTAAGATTTTATTTTTGATTAAGTGCATATTTTATTATTTTATTTTTAATTTAAAACAAATACTTTTTTATTAAATTGAATTTACACTTTCTATGACAAGTTGCTTATTTTATTTTTAATTTTAAAAAAGTTTCTATGCAATTACAACTTATGTTTTAGTTCCGTGCATTGAAAAAAAACAGAAAGTTCAATACATACGTTACACTATCATAGTTATATGTATCTAACTTATATATAAAATATTTATTGGATGTTACAAATATTACACAAGCACATATAACTATTGTAACATCATTACATGTAATTTGTAATATGTAGCTAATATTATACACGTAGATATAACTAATATCACACAGTTATGAGCACATTGTAACGTCCCTCACACCTTAGCCTTCCTACTAAATAAAATTTCTAAGTGTGGATGCCAAGTCTTGTATATATAAGATAAAGGCAGAGGATACTCTTAAAGGCTTCCAATTTTCTATGATGCTAGTTTAAACCAGCGCGATGCGCGGATTTAAAAAAAAAATTATCATAAATTTTTAATATTAAAGCATAAAATATTTATGTATTATTTAGTTACTTTTGTAACAATATCAGAAAGTGGATGCATAAATTTTATTAAGTAATGGTATTTTAATAAATACGGAATATATATATATATATATATACTATTAAAAATTACATAAATAATCATAAAACTGAAATAATATTTTATAAATTGACTTTTAATAACATACTATAAAATAATTATAAATTAGAATTAATTTTATTAATTTTGCAAGTCTAACAAATTTTAATTTAATTAATTTATATCGTATCGAATTTGTTTTTGGGTAAAAATAATTTTTCAATCACATTTATTTTTTAAAATAATTTAAAAATATGGATCGGGAAACTTAATCATGCATTTTTATATTAATTGGAAAAAAATGAACTAAAACAAAAAACACACACAAAGAAATCGAGTGATGCCACTAATTATTTGATATATAAAAAAATAAAAAATAAAAAGAAATATGTAAGAACTCACCAAAAGCTTTAAATGTGCATTATCCAAGCTCATTAAAATCTTATTCTTTTTTTTTTTTTTTCACTTTTAAGTATCAGTATTAGATTAGATTATATGATTATATAGAGAGAGAAATAGGGAACGTGTAACTGAGAGAGAAAATGAGGGAGAGGGCATCAATGCATCGCTTGTACCTATTTTTTATATGTTGTTATTATAATTATAGAAAGTGCTCAATTATTATTGGAAGCCGGGAAGGTATCGGTTGTGGCTATTATTATTAAAAGTGCTATATTATATAAAAGTAGTGGTCATAATTATTACTATATTTATGAGTTTTTGTTCAATCGTAACCCTTCATTTGAAATGGAGAATAGGATTAGAAGGATGACAAATAATGGATTGGGGTTCATTATGAAATTTGGCTTCCGCTTTTAGTATCTTACTAGTTTTAGACCCGCATATAATGCGGGTCTTGAAAAAGTTCTATTGATATTTATTTTTTATTTAAATATTACACATGATGCATAATTAATTTTATAATTTTAATTTTAATGTATTGTACGACAATGTATAAATTACTTCCTTTAATTTGGTTTGATTTTTCTTCTAATTTTTACTCAAAACTTGTCACTGTCAATCCACAATAATACTTTATAAAAAAAAAAAAAAAACAGAAAGATAAAAAAAATAAAAAAATAAAAAAAACAAATGTGTATTGGAGAAAATAATAAAATTTATTTATAGATCTTGATCTTCATATCAACTTTATGTTTAGCATTAAAAACGAAAGCGAGCTTTGGGGTTTGCGGGTTGGAAGAAAATCCATGAATGCATTTGCATATCACGCTATTCCCTATATTTTTCTCTACGTCCCGTCCATCTTCACCACTACCATTATGTCCAACAAAACCTTCACCACCACTGTGTCCTCATTTTTTTTTTCTCTTCAATCCATACATGACGGAGAAGAAACGAAAATCATACTTGTGTTGCAAAACTTAGGAGGAAAGAGAGAGAGAACACGTGAATGAGAAGGGGAGAAAGGTGTGTTGACCATGAAATATTATAAATTCCACATATTAGCGGAGGATATTTTAGGAGCCGTTATGAAGTCTTTTCAAATTTTAAACTCTAAAGCTTTGTTATGAAGTATTTCTAAATTTTAAGTCGTGTTGGATTTTGAACTTTGAATTATACGTACGAGTGGATGGAATGTAAAGAATGAGTGAAATTATGACAATAAATTAATTAGTAGAATTATGACAATGAAATTAATTAAAAAATATATTTACTAATTTAAATATACTCAAAATTTTAAAAAAATAATAAAGAAAATAATGTTGGAGTGCTCTCATTAATTTGAAGGCTTAGCCTTCAACTTTTATGATTTTTAAAAAATTATGTTTGTAATTTTTGAGCTTATTTTTCCTTTTTCAAAAAAAAAAAAAAGAAAATAAATTTTTAATTACTCTTGTCAACACTTATACGAGGGAGAAATATATTTTTTTCAAAAAAAATATTTTTTAATAAGTGAATTATTATATATTTTTTTTATTATGCATTGTAAATTTTTTTTATCTTTTATTTAAATGGAAATCTCACTGCTTAAAATATAAAAAAAAATTTAAAATTTTTTGAACCCACTATTTCAATAATAAATGACAATTAAATACACTAAAATTATTATATTAATGCCAAATAATACTTAAAATTATTTAAACAAAATAAAATATTAAAAGAAAAAGAAATTAAGGAGAATTAAGATAAAAGGTTTTGTGATCTCTCATTCATTCTCAAGTGTAGTATTTCAATTTTAGTTTTTTATATAGATATAGATATAGATGTTTGTCATTAATATATTTTTAATTTTTAATCTTGTTTTGTATATGAAATTTGTTGTATAATTTTTTTTTTAATTATTCTTGCCAAAACTTATATGAGAAAAAAATATAATTATTTTTTTAAAAATTATTTTTTTAAATAAAAAGTTTAATTTGTGAATTATTTAAAATGTTTATTATTTGTTGTAAAAAAATATCTTTTATTTAAATAGAAAATCTAACTATTTGAAGTATTAGAAAACTTTTAAAATTATTTGAACCTACTATTGTAATAATGAATGACAATTAAATTCACTAAAATAATTATATTAATAATAAATAATATTTAAAAAGTAGAATTAATCTTAATCCTTCCTTTCAATAAATAAGATTAATAACATATTACACTTGTTATTTGAGATTAATCACTAATTATCTTTGTTTTTAAATTGGGCGGCCCGATATTTAAATTCGGGCCGAAACCCTGCCAAAACAGGCCCATGGGCATTGCCCACTGACCATAACCAAGAAGAATGGGCCCACTCGGTTCGTGTACATACTCACCTTTGCATCCAGCTTCTGCGGTGAGGAGTGAAAGAGAGAGAGAACACAAAAATGGCGGTAACATTTTTCGCCATGGCACCACGCCCAATTCTCCGATACGCCTCTTCTTCCTCCCATTTTCATCAGGTATTCCTCTCTCTCTCTCTCTCTGCACACACACACGCACACAAGCACATAGTATGCATCTGCGCGTCTGTGTAACGACTTGTCTAGTAGGACTGGCGAATGAACCGATTGTTCAACAATTGTTGAGAATTTGAATGTGAATTTGAAAGTATTCGAGTTTCTGATTTTCGAGTTACCGAGCTTTAATTTCTGTATTGTAGTCGCCATTGCTACGTGGATCGAAGATTGAACTAGTTGGAATAATGAAAACGATGAACCGGTTTTCTTTTATGCATCATCTGGAACGGAAGAGAAGGTATTATTAGGTTTATATTTCATTGTTGTAGTTGTTTGTGTGAGGGGATTTATTGCTTCGTTTTAATCGTTCTCATCCTATTGAGTTTTGATGCTGAACACTTGGTCAGTTTGTTTAGAACACACACAGACACACACAATTCATTGGCTCCGTTAGCAATTAAGCACTTAAAACTGAATTCATTAAGTACTTATCAAATAATTAAGTGTGTTTGATGACAAAATTAAGCAATCATTTGGAAAATAAGTATCACTTAAATAAACATTTTACACCAATACTGTAAAGGTCAGTCCGGTGTTACAAAGTTCCTGCTATGTGCGGAGTCCGAGGAAGGGTTGGATCACTTAGGTCTATTGTATGCAGTCTTACCTTGCTTTTTGCAAGCGGCTATTTCCATGACTCGAACTTGTGACTTCCAGATCACATGGCGACCTGTAAAATTTAAAAAAAAAAATTATATACAAAAAATTGTAGATGGGGAAAATGTTAAATTGAGAGAATATTTAAAAAAAAATAAAGTTGTTAATGCTTTTGAAGTTAAAAGCATTAAAAAATTGAATACTTAATATATTCCACACTTAATAAATTCAACAGTTATAATTTCATAGCTTAAAATTTAAGTGGTTATCAAACATGTCATTGGTCTGTTTGTTTAGAACACACACAGACACTGAAGTCATTGAACTATATCAGTTCTGGAATCTTCAATTTCACTCCATAAGCCATAATTCATATTATTTTATCAGGAGAACAGTCATCTATGCTGTCAATCAAGATCCCGAAGAGTCATTCAAAAAAACCGTGGAGATTGATAGGCTTATCGACATGCTGCGACATGCAAATGATCAGGAAGTTAGTGTTGCTTTGCTGTTCATTTTAATTGTTCATTTCTCCTATCACTAACATCTCCATTTTTGTATATAGTTTGTTAGATTTCACAATTAATCCTATTCTCCCCCGTCAAATCGCCTCTAAGATTTTCAAAAGAGAATTTCTTAATATTGATTTTTTTGTTTATAAGTGTAAAAAGATAGTAAATAATTAAAAAAATTGGCGAATTAGATACAAATGTAGAATTTAAAAGGTACAAAATATAATTGAATTTAACCGTTTCAGAAGAAGGGATGTGTGAAATTATTTGGCGGGAATTTTCCCCTTGAAATTTTTATACTCCAATCTCATCCATTCATTCCCCTCAAACCAATCCCTACCCTCAATGAAAAGACATTTTGAAAACTGTCCTAATTTATTATATAAATATAGATTATATTGTCCTTTTTCCTTAGCACAGGGTGATTCTGATAAATTTGATATTGTTGTTTGGAGCAGCTTCAGAAGCTTGTTGTAGAAAACATTCTTGCTTTCAATGAAGCATTCTGGATACGGCTTGCAGCTAGAACTGATACTTGCAAATCGGAGGATGATAAGGCAGGCTTTTGTATTGGTTTAGCTCGATATTTCATGTATTGCTCTTAGTGAAAAAATTTGTTGTATGTACTGAGTTCTTTTCTTTATCTTTTTTCGCAGAAGGACTATGAAGAATTTGCTTTAGTCGTAATGAGCATAGTGGATCGGGTTGTCCATAAGACCAATGTATTATTTTTTAGAACATATATTCTCCAGACAATAAAGAAAAAGCTTCTGCTTTAATATAGGAGCAATTGGATACTTCACATGAAGGATGATTGATTAGTAAGACTGTTATTTATTAATTTATCTTCAATTTTTTATTTTTTTCCCGCAGGAAAATATAGATTCAGCCACTGATGTTCTCAAGCATATTTTGAAACCTGTAGTTGATGAAGAGAGAGAAATTCCTTGGCCTCCTAAAGACCCTGAGGCTCTCAATCTCATGGAGGAGGTACGTTCTAATCTCCGCCAATCAGCTGAATCACCCCTACCCTTGACCCCACCCCCTGTAAAGCAAAAGCAAAAGCAAAAAAATAAAAAATTAAAAAAAAGGGAAATAAATGAAAATAGGGTAAGTTGCAGCCCCAACCCTTTTTTGACGTTGGTACTGTTTAAACTCCCATCAGAAAACATGTTCGCCGCCCACCCTTTTCCTCTTAACCGAAATGCTTCTCGCATTGCACATTTGATGTTACCTTCAATTCCGATTTTGATTTACATTTGAATGAAATTTTTACATCAAATGCAATAAGAATTGATTTATTTTCTTCTGAATCGATGCATTTGTATTTGTATTAACAATTAATTTCATTTTTCCTCGATTAATTTCAAGATTACAAGCTTCCAACACGAAACATTTAATGTAAAAGAATTTTTACCTTTTTTTAAGCATGATGAGTTTCGGGGGAACAATCTGATGTGAGGGAGATTTAGAGTGCGGGCATAAAATTAGGGGCACGAATATTCCCTTGAAAATTTGGTATCAGGGTTTGAAAAGAAGTAATAATCATGTAATATCCCTGTTAATTGAATCAATTCTCTTGTCCCTGCCATCCACAAAACTAGGTGAGTAGAATTGAGGTTTTCGAGAAGTAATTACCATGATCTTCTTTGGATTTCTTTTGTTATCATTCTGTATAGTGAAGATTTTCTGCATAACGATCATAGAGTTTTCAGTTAAGTTTTCAAGGAGCGCTCGAGTTAGCATGCTTGACAAAGCTACTCTGTTGCATTTATGTTGGAATCTCATGATGAAATTATTACATCTGGTGTACTTCTTGTATTTAAGCAATTCTTTTTTTTGTAATGTTTTAGAAAATTAAACAAAGAGATCAAGAAGGGCAACTCGATGAAGGGTTCCTTGCAGAAGTCAACGCACAACTACGGCAAGTAAGTGGGTTTTACCTGATTTTTGAGTAGCAGGGATACAGAGAGACAATGATTACAAATTGAGGACAATCTCCATTGACTATTAGAAGATTTCTCATCAATAGGGTTAAAATACTATGTTTAATACAAATTTGGATTAGAATTAAAAGTAAGAAGGGGCACTAATAAAAAACACTCTAAAATATAGGGTAATAAAAGTCTAAAAATTTGAGGAGGGGCCTGTGCCCACCCTGGGAACCATGTGGTGCCGCCACTGATCAGAATGGACGATAAATTGAATCAGTAATTTAAAAAGTGGAGTAAACTGAATGAATTTTCGGTTTTCGTTGTAGCCACTCAATTATTTGTATAAAGAACGGCGAGTTTGGTTTACAAAAATCCCATTTTTGAAAATAAGAAAAGAGTTGGGGGTCTTTGTTTATTTTATTTATTTTCTGTATGGAGAATATTTATCGTCATTATGTGCTAACATGATTTAGATGCCATGCTTGTAAATTTTCATTCTTAGACATATGCAGGCAAAAGAAGACGGAGACAAGCCAGGATTTGAGGCTATGATGCAAAAAGTTCTCCAACTTTACGCTTCCAGGATCCTCTCTAAACGTAGTTATGCTAAAAAAGGTTTCTTCTGCCGTCCTATAACTTTGCACTCTTAAGTGGTAAATTCACATTGCACATCGGCTCTTAACCGTGTTTCATGTTATTGTGGGGTCATATTACGTGACTGAGTTTTTGGGTATTATTTAGGTTAGAACATTAATGAGCCGAGCTCGACTTTTGTTCTTTTTGCGAACAACTCAAATATGATGAGTTTGAATATATGCTCAAATGTTTGAATACGTTTGCTGCGAACAACTCGAATATGATGAGTTTGAATATATGCTCAAATGTTTGAATACGTTTGCAAGTCAGTTATATATATATATATATATATACTGTTAAGTAAGGTAGAGATTATACTTTCCTAGAATATGTAATAGTTTTCTAATTTAGAATATGTAATAGCTTAATTCTAGGGATACCCTAGAATCAAGCTCTATATATATCCCTGTAATTCAAGAGAATAAATAAGACAAACTGAGATCCTTTTTTTCAAGGTGGCATTAGAGCCAAATTGAATTGATCCGAATCTCAAAAAAAAAAAAGAAAAAAAAAAGGTACACTTACCATCTCCGTCCTCTTCACCCTAAATCCAGCAGAAACCCTAAATCCAAGAATCAGCTGCCTCAAATCCAAGCCCAAAAAAACCCAAATACAACCGCTTCCACTGTGTCCTCTCCATTTCTCCATCAACCGCCCAACCAAACAAAAAGCAAAAACCGAGATCCTCGTTCATTAGCTTCTGTTGCCGCTCCTCGTCGTTGGTGTTCACGACGGACAGATTGCCAGAGCCCCAATCTACGCCGTAGAGGACGGAAGTGGAGGCTTTAACAGCCCAATTGCCGTCGCACGAGAGAAAATCGCCGTCGCACTCATCCAGAGGCTTTACCATTCATTGCCGATTTAGTTTGCCGGAGGCGCCGCTGTCACCACTGCTCAGTCCAAGCTTGATCGGGAGGGGGATTCGTTGTGGAAGGGATGGTTCTGGTTATTTAAGGGGTGGTTCTGGAAGTATTGAATTCACGAAAGAGGAAGTGGAAGCATTATTGAATGAAAAATCAAAAGCAAAGTATAGGTTTAACCTCAAGGAGAAAGAATAAAGTATATAAAGAATTTAAGGCCTTGCGTTAACTGGTTCCAACAGCTTGAAGGAAATTACCTCTCAAACCAAGAGAACCTTAAACAACTCTTAGAATCAGTCGAAAAGAAATGCACCGACATGGAGATGCCATTGAATCCAAAAGAAGAAGAGCTCAATTCAATTATCACCGACTCAAGGAAAAGTTACGCTACTTTATCAGAAAAATTTGCAAAGGAAGAGTCTGAAAATTTGGTTGCAATGGATTCTTTAGCTAAAGAAGAAGAGGCTAGAATTTCTTCGGAGAAGGTACAGTCTTCTCTTTCAGATGAGCTTAAGAGAGCTCAACTTGATAATTCAACTGCTAATCAAAAGACACAGTGGCTCAACGATATGTACAAGAGGTTAAGGGGTGGTTCTGGTTATGGAAAGGGTGCTGAATCCAACTGTAATGTTACGCCGCTTATGTATTGAACTCTCACCCACAATGTACTTGTTCTCGAGCGCATTTGACTTCATATTCAAGCTCTTCAACTCTTTATATTCTTCAAGTGCAGAGGTTAAGGCCTCGACTTGTGACACCTGACGATCACGATCATCTCTCATGGGATATTAGATTGACAAATGATTGTTGGACACATAATGACTCATGGGATATTTTATTTTACTAGAGAGTTCAGGTTCATATGTGGATTTAGGTATACCTCTTGTGTGGCATTGTGGTAACTGTCTTTTGTGTGGCTCAATAACATCTTCAGTAAACGATTGGTGTGATATGTTGACCGGGGATGGAGCTGCATTTTCTAGAACCTCGGTTTCTGGCTGAGTTGGAGAATGATCCACCTCTTCGGCAATTTGTTGCTCATCACTCTTTTGATCTAATATCATACCACTTATCTTCAATTCACTATTTTCTTCATTTACTCAAATCTGTGAGTCATTACCATTGGAATCCAATGTCATATCAGTTATCTCCAAGTTGCCCACATCTTGGTTATCGTAATTTAGACTTAGAATTTCCTTTTGGTACTCCCCCTGAAATTCAAGTTTGGAGAAGTATATTGTATCTTCATGGAAAACAACATCCATCGTGATAAATAACCGGCATGTTAGAGGATGATAACACCGATATCCTTTTCGATGAGTGGCATACCCAACAAAAACACATTTCAATGCTTGAGAAGTTAACTTGGTACATTGATGCTTGTGTAGATGTACAAACGCCACACATCCAAAGACATGAGGAGGTAAATTTGAGACAGTTAGAGCCACAATCCCATCATTTAGAGTTTGGAACGGTGTTTTGAAATTGAGGATGCTGGAATTGATTAAATAAGCTGCTGAAGTTAAAGTTTCTCCCTAATAAGACAATGACATATGAGCTTTAATTAACAAAGCTCGAACAACCGCCAACAAGTGCTGAAGAATGCTTTTTTACATGGTGAATTATCTGAAGAAGTCTACATGGATCTCCCATTGGGATGCATGATACCCAAAAGACACATTCAAAAGGTTTGCAGACTAAAGAAATCATTATATGGGCTGAAACAATCTCCTAGAGCATGGTTTGGAAGGTTTACAAAATCTACGATAGCATTTGGCTTTCATCAAAGCAACTCAGATCATAGTCTTTTCCTCAAAAGGGAGTAAGGTAAGATAACTGCGCTCATTGTCTATGTGGATGATATGGTGGTTACAAGGAATGATCCTAATGAAAGGAAGGCCTTGCAAAATCACTTGTCCAAAGAATTTGAAATGAAAGATCTAGGTCCTTTGAAATATTTTCTTGGGATTGAAGTATCCTGATCTAACAAAGGGATAGTTCTATCTCAAAGAAAATATGCACTAGATCTATTGCGAGAGACTGATATGTCAGTATGTCAACCAATTGATACGCCGGTAGAAGAAGGTCAAAAGTTATGTGTTGAGTCCAATCAAGTATCAGTTGACAAAGGAAGATATCAAAGACTTGTAGGGAGATTGTTGTACTTATCTCATACCAGACCAGATCTGACTTATGCCTTGAGTATTGTCAGCCAGTGTATGCATAATCCTGGAGAATAACATATGAATGCAGTTATTTGCATTTTGAGGTACCTAAAATCTGCTCCAGGAAAATGAGTATTATACTCTAAAAACGCAGGCAATCAAAGTATAGAAGCCTATACCGATGTTGATAGGGCTGGTGATGTGGGTGATAGGCGGTCTATTTTTGGATACTTTACTTTTCTAGGAGGTAACCTTGTGACATAGAAAAACAAAAAACAAAATGTAGTAGCTCGCTCAAGTGCATAAGTTGAATTCAGAGGTTTGATAAATATACTGTGTGAGACGCTATGGCTAAGACTATTTTTACAAGATCTGCGTTATCTATCGAAACAATTTATCCGATTATTTTGTGACAATAAAGCAGCATATGAGATCGGGCATAATCCAGTTCAACATGACTGTACAGAGTATGTTGAGGTCAAGAGGTTCTTCATTAAGAAAAAAGTTGAATGGGAAGATTATGGAATTGCTTAGGATTCGATCAGAGGATCAGTTGGCCGACATCTTCACCAAAGTAGTCTCAAATCGAGTTTTCTTAAAATTTTTAGACAAGTTGGGCATGTGGGACATTCATGCATCAACTTGAGCAGAAGTGTTAAATAAGACATAGATTATACTTTCTTAGAATATGTAATAATTTCCTAATTTAGAATATGTAATAGCTTGATTCTAGAATCAAGCTCTATATATACCTGTAATTCAAGAGAATGAATAAGAAAAACTGAAATATTTTTTTCGAGATATACATATTATATAAATATTACATTACTCCCTCCGTCCCATATTTATTGTCAGCTTTGACTTTGCACAAAGTCAGCTTTGACTTTGCACAAAGTTTTAACTAGTATGTGAATATATCTGATTAAGAATTGGGTTATTTTGGAAAACGTGATAAAATATATCTGTTAGACAAAGAAATGTGACAACTAATTTGGCACGGATAGGTAGTTATTTTTTATGTTTTTGAGTTTGAGCGTGAGCTTGAACTTGAACTTGAGCTTGAGTAATATTAAAACAGCGGAGCTGGAGCAAGATATGTTTATCCAACAATATTTTTGAAAATTATTGTTAATTACTAACAATAATTTTCGAAATTTGGTAGTTTTTTTTTTCTTTTATTTTTTGGGACGATGTACGTCTTTTTGTTTTTTTGTAGTCACATATGAAAACTATATATTTTCTTAGGAATAAACACCTGCTTGCTGTTGCAGGGAATGAAGTTTTGAAAGCTGAGCAGTTTCTCGAGGCCATTATCAAAGGTAAATATGAAACTTGTGAGCCTAAGAATGCAATTTAAATATTAATGGTTATTCGACATCAATGTTGATGGGTATGATTACATTAATTTTTTTTGTTAAATCTAACTTGAATTGGTGAAAAGACTAAAATTCCCTCGAATGCTGAATAGATATCCAACTTTGGAATTTGATTGCCCAAGCAAACTCTCTTTTGGATGATTTAAATATGCATGGATTTGTCTAAAAAAGTAGTACAACTCAAAATAATGAAATTTAGAGAATGAAAACACATTAATCCCACGTAATACCGTATCGGATGTGGAAATGGTTGATGGTCAGGTTATAAGGTTGAGGGAAGAGTTAGCTTTTGGGGTTGAAAGAGACCCAAGACCACCCTACACTGATATTAAAGCTTAATTACAACAATTTTAGCCCAATAGTTACAAAGGGGAAGATTGGTCAAGGGTTAGCCGACCAAATACCCTTTGTGTGAGGGAGAGATTGTTGGGTTTATGCCACATCTGATGCGGAAGGGGTTGATGGTCAGGTTATAAGTGTGAGGGAAATTCTCACCTCATGAGTTAGCTTTTGGGGTCGAGAGAGACCCAAAACCACCCTACAAAGTATCGAATTGGAATTTAAAATGAACCGAAGCAAAAACTTGAAATTTTCAATGTGTTCATTTCCAATTATAATTCCAATTCAATCAAACACTGCCTTTTAAAACACCGAATTGATCTAATTGTTATCCCTTTTTTATCATCTAAGTACGTTTTCCTAGGTTTTAACGGGTATAGAATTCAAATTTGATCCTATTTGATTTCCTAAGTTTGAAGGGATATACATACACAATACATATATACACACATATATATTCTGGATGCAGCTCCCGAAGAAGAATGGAATAAGCTCTTGATCAATGGAATGAATGTCGGTAAGGGCGAAATCTCACCCGAGGAACTGTATGCTGTCATCAAAAAACGAATTGAACGAACTTTGATTCGGACGGTACACGTTTCTTCTTCTTCTTCCTTTTTTTTTTTTTTTTTTTTTAAATCTTACTCATAACCATTTTTCTTTTTTAGCTCTGCTAAACTTCATTCTTACAGGAGGGTGGTTCGTACCAGCAGCGTGTTCTTACCGAGTATCTTAAAGGCATTCAGACAAGAGCTGAGGACATTATTCAGGTCCTTCAGGGCAAGACAAAGCAATAAGTGAATACTACTTGCTGAACCAGGTGATTTTTTTTTTTTTTTGGTTAATTGCCTTTTACTCCCTTGTAGTTTGATTTTGTTTCATTTTGACCCCTATACTTTAAATGCCTTCAGTTTACCTCCTCCTACTTATAATAAATTTGTGAAATCAAATATCTCATCTAAATTTTAAAAGGAGTTAGACAAAGTAGTTACCTTTTATTTTAATTTTTATTTTATTTTGTCTTTATGAAAGAATAATAGAAAAAGAGGGAGAAAATTAGTTTTTCCTTTTTATTACCCATTAAATATTGAATTTATGTTTAAAAATAAAAGGCAAGTAAGGCATTTTATATTCCTTTTGAATAAATTGTGAGTTCTCCCTTTAGTCTATAGTAGAATGGGGTGTAGGTTTTTAAAGTAGAGGGGTTAAAATGAAAAAAGACTAAAGTAGAAGGGGGTAAAAGGCAATTAACCTTTTTTGGGTTGTAGTTTAGATGGCAGATACTATTTTCTACTGTAATTAGAGTAAATATAGTTTAAGAATTTTAAAAAATTAAAATAATTGTATGTTTCTTTCTTCAAACAAACAATATAGAAGTTTGATAAATCATCTGTAAATGGAGAAATATACAAATTAATTCATAAAAAGGGCGGTCTGGAGCTACAAAGTTCCCTGTGCGGGATCTTGGGAAGGGTCAGACCATTTGGCTCTATTGTATGCAACCTCGCTTTACTTTGCAAGAAGTTGTTTTCACGACTTGGACCCGTGACTTGGCGACAACTTCTACCGTTGCGCTAAAGTTCCCCTTATACAAATTAATTCATAAAATATGATAATTTAGACAACTAAACCGACCCTTAATCTATTTGCAAATGATTATCATAAATCTTAGTAATGCCTCCAAAGAGAATGTGAAGAATATAATGATTTATATATGCACTAATTAAAAATTGTTCAACTTGCAAATTGAAGAACAACCAAACGAGTCCTTGTGATTTTCTAAAATATTGAGCCCTTTTTGTGATTTTAGGTTGGAGTTCCCTGCAATTTCAAGCTCTACTTTCTCAGGCTGAAACGAACAGTTGTAGGTGAGATTTTATTTGAGATAACATAGCTTTTGGTTTCACATAATTGAGTCTCGGAATTGGAAATTAGAATTAGAATGAGAAATGAATGCATGTAAAAATCTAAAAATTTGCTTTCATTTTCAATGCGAAGACTCAAAATTTTGTACCTTTTACGTTTGTCAAAGTCTCACTTGGGTTCCTACCTCATAGTTTCCTAATCATCCCACTACAATCCAAATCATTTTCTCCATTATAATTATTGATGATGTCGCGCATGTGATTATCTTTAAGGGCTTTTATGGGGATTTTTGGTCTTCTTCGTTCTCTTCTCATATTCTTCTTTCTACCCAAATGCTCAGAACTCAAAAATCAGTAATGTAGATGAAATGTGTGTAGATATATACAGTTTTAATTTGCAGAAAATTTGTAAAGGGCAACGGAAGAGGATGAGTTGAAAATGCTTTTAAGGTCCTGTTAATAGTAGTTGGGTGCACGCAGGTGACGATTTGTCATTTAAAATTGTAATGCAGCTATTGATATAGACCGAGGCGGGGTCATTATAAAATTTTAGGGTATAATTTGTTCAAATTGAAACTATAAGAACCAAAGTGAAATTATGGTCAAACATCAGGGGTGAAAAGTATCAAAACTCCATTTTATCCTCTCTTTTTTGAATGGATTATGATTTTGTTGCAGTTTGATCTACTATACATGATATCAATTTTATCATGGAAGTAATTATGGAAATTTCTTGAAGAGTTCAAAAATGGCGTCGAAGAGAGTTTCCTCATAAACCGGAGGATAAGTAAGTTGCCTGGTTCAGAGTCAGATCATGATTAATTAATAATGATGTTGTAATTTTTTATTTATTTTTGGTTATAGATGCATTATTTAATATGTATTATAATATTTAATTTTAATTTCATTGCTTCAATTATGTGTAACTAAACACTCCCTAAGGGTTGTACATATGATGTGATTTTATGTTTTTGTTAAACTCATTATTTTAGGTGGCATTTGGAAAATTTCAATTTATAAGAAGAAAATTGAAAATTATTATTATTATTATTTTTTTTTTAAATAATGATAAAAATGGTAAAAAAAAAAATGAAAA
This sequence comes from Eucommia ulmoides, assembly GCA_016647705.1. Taxonomy (NCBI): domain Eukaryota; kingdom Viridiplantae; phylum Streptophyta; class Magnoliopsida; order Garryales; family Eucommiaceae; genus Eucommia; species Eucommia ulmoides. The sequence continues at coordinate 47,609,310 of CM028331.1, forward strand.
AGAAAAAAGAATGATGGCACTAATCAAAGGTTTTTGGGTGAATAATTTACAAAATTTAAATTTTAGTTAATGTAGTTTATGAGCTATAATAATTTTTTCAGAAAGCTAAAATTACTGTTCAAAATCCGAATGTTATTGGACTTTTGAAAAATTAATGTAGTATATAGACTGAATGGGTTGAAATTTTAATTTTGTAGATAGTTTACCCAATATTTTTTTAATCACAATTTTTTATTATTGTTCTAAAAAAATTTTGATAAGGAAACAAATTTTGAGATTTTTATTTTGGAATTTTTTGTCATAGGTTTAAATTTCATTGTCTATTATTTATAAAATTCACTCAATTGAGAAGTCCAATAATTCTGATCGAAATTTGAAATTATTGCATTGTACAAAAATTTGTGCAACTTTTTACATGAAAAAATTATAATAATTATGTATTACACTAATTTTAAATTTCCGAAAAAAGTATTGTAATAGTCTGGATTTTTGGTCTAAAATTTTAATTTTTTGAACTATTCATCAAAACTAGGTTGACAAAAAATTTAAAAAATACATATATTGATTTTTGCTTTTAAAATTGTTTTTTTCATGAACATAAAGCAAGAAAAATGTTTTTTATTTTTTTTTTATAAATAATTTTTTTTTTGTTGGTGTTAGGAATTGGTCCAACCAGCAGTATGGTCCGATCACCCTTCGCGTGGAGAACTGCGTTTGATCTGGGGATGATCCTCATTCTTGCTGGAGTTCTCGATCCGAGCTGAGCGGGCGTTGTTCGGCCTACAGCCCGAGTCGGAGGGTCTAGTTTGGTCACTTTTTCCTTTTTTTTTTTTTTTTTGAATTTTATAGTGAGATATTGTTCGGGTCAATTTACGCACATTTTAACTAATCATCTTCTCAGATAGTTCCAAAAACATATTCATTCACGTCGGCCTGGTGCATCCATCACTCATATTCTTACTTGTTTCTTAAAATATAAGCGTAGTGATTGTAATGCGTTAGCGACGCGCTCTCAGCCGATCATCACCGTTATTATTGATCCAACGGCCACCGTTAAGTCTTCTTATAAGCCTAAACCGAAATCAACAGCGCACTGACTTCGCTACTCTCTCTCTTCCCTCTCTCTCTCTCTCTCTCTCTCTCTAAAACATTTAACGCTGACGTTCTTCGACCCTCAGATCTGCGGGAGAGAAACCAATAAAAAACCCTCTCTCTAGAACACATCCACTCAGATTTCGATCTATATGCGCGTAAATTTTGATTTCTCTTCTTAATCTTCACTTGGATTGCAGATGCGATAGTGTAAATCTGTCGGTCTACTGGTTTTCCGTTAGATCTGAGGTATGTTTATCGACTTTCGCTAATGTATTCGCTTGATTTTTTGAGGTTTGCTGTTCTTTTAGATCTGAGATTGATTTGCGGCATTAGGTTTTGTGTTTGGATTACTGGTTGTTAATTGCTCCATCCTCGTATTGATCCGCATTTCGTGATGATCTTCGCGAAGAAATTGGTTGTTTTTTTAGGTTTGTTGAATTGATGTTTTTGTGTTTGAATGTGTAGAGAGACCGGGACTAGGTGTTTGGATTGGAGAAATGTTGACGAAATTCGAGACGAAGAGTAATAGGGTGAAGGGTTTGAGTTTCCATGTGAAGAGACCGTGGATCCTCGCCAGTCTTCACAGTGGTGTGATCCAGCTATGGGACTATCGGATGGGGACGCTGATTGACAGGTTCGATGAGCATGATGGCCCAGTTCGTGGTGTCCATTTTCACAAATCTCAGCCGCTATTTGTCTCTGGAGGTATCAAATTATGGAAATTCGTATCAATTCTGTTTGTCTATGAGTTTGCATTTGTAAAATCTGCCTGTGCATTGTTCATACGGTGATCCGCCTGATTCCAGCAATTATCCAATTGAGATATCTGATTGGTAAATAGCAGATTCCAGATTCAATGAGTTTCGCTAGATCGATAATTTGTTTCGCATCGATCTAAAGACTAAAATGATTCGGTGGACATTACACTTCTAGAGTATCCCACTTAAAATCAAATTCATCATCTTAGTCACTAATGCGGAGTGGATTATTGGCTGCTCATAGAACAATTTAGATCTGATTTTCAAATGTCACATCAAGTTACCTCATTTAGAATACTGTTCTTCTTTTATATAAATATATTTCCTTTTTGTGTAAATGGGTGGTCAAACATTTGAGTCTGTTGATAAATATGCAAATCTTTGAGACATTGCTAATGTATTTGTTACTCCTTCAAAACCTTTTTGAGCCATCTTGTATTGTCAAATTTCCCATTTTATTCAACACATCCTTTGGTTAGAAACCATTGATTTTTTCAGTGTCATGCTCATGCTTGATTTTTCGGAACAACCCTTTAAAGCTCCTTACCCTGTTTGTAATATAATGTGATTTGTGGGCCACTTAGTGTTTTATGGAAAATATAGGGGCGGACGCAACGAGTTTAATATATAGGGGTAGTTTGAGTTCTTGTATAAGTTCAAGGGGGGTGAATCTATATAATAAATTAGGACAGTTTTTTATAATATGCTTTCATAAAGGGTTGGGATTGATTTGAGGGGAATGGATGGGGGAAAATTCTCGCCTAAAAATTTCATGCCTCCACTTCCAAAGCGGTTGAGTTAAATTATATTTTGTACTTATTTAGTTTTATCTGGGTACTTAATTAGCAAATTTTTAATTATTTATTATTTTTTACGTCTATAAATTTGAAAATCGATATAGTGCCTTTAGGTACGGAAAATTCATAGTATGTATATATTTTACTTGCATCATATATACACTGAAAATAGGGATTTTGGTGGATTTTTTTTTTGGGGGGTGGTGGTGGTGGTGGTGATAATTTTCCTCATTTTATATTGTTCTTTGTGCAGGTGATGATTACAAAATCAAGGTGTGGAACTATAAGTTGCATAGGTGTCTGTTCACTCTTCTTGGTCACCTCGATTACATCCGAACAGTTGAGTTTCACCATGAGTACCCTTGGATCGTCAGTGCAAGTGATGACCAGACGATCAGAATCTGGAACTGGCAGTCACGTACTTGTATTTCCGTTCTGACCGGCCACAATCACTACGTGATGTGCGCTTCATTCCACCCCAAAGAAGACCTTGTTGTGTCAGCATCGCTTGACCAGACCGTTCGTGTGTGGGATATTGGTGCTCTGAGAAAGAAGACGGTGTCTCCTGCTGATGATATTCTTCGTTTGAGTCAGATGAACACTGATCTGTTCGGTGGGGTTGATGCTGTTGTTAAGTATGTTTTGGAGGGTCATGATCGAGGAGTCAACTGGGCTTCCTTTCATCCTACATTGCCTTTAATTGTATCGGGTGCTGATGATCGTCAGGTGAAGCTTTGGCGTATGAATGGTAAGTAAGCGAATCTTTTTCCTTTTTCTATTGTGATGTTACGTAATGATTGTTAGTTGATTAATTTTAGGCTTCGTTCGATAACATTTTTTTAATCCAAAAAGTTTATTGATAAAAAAAAAATACTCATTAGGCCAAGGGGTACTCAAGTCCCCCTTTAACTATTGAAATTTTTCTCTTTTTTCCTTATATTTTTATAAAATATTGATTGAAACCATTAGGTAGCGTTTGGAAGCTGAGAATTTAATACCTCTAATTGGTATTGGAAACGAATGCATGCAAAAATTTAGAAATTTACATGCTTTCATTTCTAATTCCAGTTCTGTGACCCCAATTCCATAGAACCAAACACTAGCATAAATTTTACGTAAGCCTCTCTGATCTATATAAACATCTAATTTTTATTTTAGCTCCCTCCCCCCACCCCCAAAAAAAAATAATTAATTTTCTAGAACAATTGTTGTGTTTGGGTAAGGGATTTGAAAAAGATATTTGATTTTGAGAAGGAATTTGTAACTTTTTCCGTAGACAATTTTAAATTTTATGAATCCCTTCCCGAAATCAATTGCCTTCTTCAAATGCCTTACCTAAATGGACCAGTAGTGTTATCCATATAAATGACCTCTTAATAGAGGCTCTATTCTATCTCTTTTTAAATTTTGAAAATCTAAGAAACAAAAAGTATTTTTTGAGCACTTCTACTTGATGTTAGAAGTAATTTTTAAAGCGCAAAACAAATGCTACTTTATTTTTAAGTTTTTTTTTTTTCGTTTTCAAGAAAAAAAAAATCTAAAAAACCCCCCGATTATCCAGCCGTTCTTGGTGATTGTATTTTTTCAAAGAGGAACTCATGGATTTATTTTTTTCTCGCAATTCTGGTATGTAAGACTAGGATTTCTCTTTTAGATTTTCTCTCTCAAGCATTACTTGTTAGAACGATATTACTGAGCGAATCTCTCTTATTTTCTTCAGACACAAAGGCTTGGGAAGTGGACACATTGAGAGGCCACATGAATAACGTCTCGTGCGTAATGTTCCACGCCAAACAGGACATTATCGTATCCAATTCGGAGGACAAAAGCATACGTGTTTGGGATGTAACCAAACGAACATGCATCCAAACCTTCCGCCGTGAGCATGACCGTTTTTGGGTCCTCTCGGCCCACCCCGAGATGAACCTCCTCGCCGCTGGCCACGACAGCGGCATGATCGTTTTCAAGCTAGAGAGAGAAAGACCCGCTTTCTCAGTCAGTGGCGACTCCATGTTCTATGCCAAGGATCGTTTTTTGCGATTCTACGAGTTCTCAACCCAGAAAGACACCCAAGTCATCCCAATCCGACGGCCAGGATCCACCGGCTTGAATCAAGGGCCAAGATCGCTCTCTTACAGCCCTACCGAAAATGCCGTTCTCATCTCGTCAGACGTGGACGGTGGGTCCTACGAGCTCTACATGATACCCAAAGACAGCATCGGTAGGAGCGAAACCGCGCAAGAAGCAAAGAGAGGAGTCGGAGCATCAGCCGTTTTCATGGCTAGAAACCGATTTGCTGTCCTCGACAAAACCAACAACCAAGTACTAATCAAAAACCTTAAAAACGAGATTGTCAAAAAGAGCGGACTCCCAATTGCCGCCGACGCAATATTCTACGCTGGAACCGGGAATCTTCTTTGCCGGGCAGAGGATCGAGTCCTTATTTTTGATCTTCAACAGAGGCTTGTTTTGGGCGATCTTCAAACCCCGTTCGTAAAGTACGTTGTCTGGTCTAACGACATGGAGAGTGTTGCTTTGCTAAGCAAACACAGTATAGTCATTGCCAGCAAGAAACTAGTACACCAGTGTGCTCTTCACGAGACAATTCGTGTCAAAAGCGGAGCATGGGACGATAACGGTGTTTTCATCTACACAACCTTAAATCACATAAAATACTGTCTACCCAATGGAGATAGCGGCATTATAAGAACCCTAGATGTCCCGATTTACATCACGAAGGTGTCGGGTAATAACATTTTTTGTCTTGATCGGGATGGGAAAAACCGGATTGTGATTATTGACGCAACCGAATACATTTTCAAGCTATCTTTGATGAAGAAGAAATACGATCACGTTATGAGCATGATTAGAAACTCTCAACTATGTGGTCAGGCGATGATTGCTTATTTGCAACAAAAGGGATTCCCTGAAGTTGCTTTGCATTTCGTGAAGGATGAACGAACCCGTTTCAATCTGGCTATTGAGAGCGGTAACATTCAGATTGCAGTTGCGTCGGCTAAAGAGATCGACGAGAAGGATCATTGGTATAAATTAGGTGTCGAAGCGCTTCGCCAGGGTAATTCTGGTATTGTTGAATATGCTTATCAGAGAACAAAGAATTTCGAACGGCTATCGTTTTTGTATCTCATAACAGGGAACACTGAGAAGCTAGCAAAAATGCTCAAAATTGCCGAGGTGAAAAATGATGTCATGGGTCAATTTCATAATGCGCTTTATCTTGGTGACGTTCGTGAACGGGTCAAGATTCTTGAGAATGCAGGCCACTTGCCGCTCGCTTATGTCACTGCATCGGTGCACGGTCTTCATGACGTGGTGGAACGGCTTGCGACGGAGTTGGGTGATGATAATATTCCAAAATTGCCCTCCGGGAAATCGGCGTCACTCTTGGTGCCACCGTCACCGGTTTTGTGCGGTGGCGATTGGCCCCTATTGAGGGTGATGAGGGGAGTTTTCGAGGGCGGATTGGACGGTGTAGGTAGAGGCGGTGGTTCACCGGAGGAGGATGAAGAGGCTGCCGATGCCGATTGGGGGGAAGAGTTGGACATGGTCGATGTCGAGGGGTTAGAAAACGGCGATATCGAAGCGATTCTCGAGGACGGCAGTGAAATTCACGGCGAAAATGAAGAAGAAGATGGTGGCTGGGACCTCGAAGATCTAGAGCTTCCGCCGGAGGACGAAACTCCGAAAATGTCGGCAAATTCCCGGTCGGTTTTCACTGTCCCCACTCCCGGAATGCCAGTTTCCCAAATCTGGACCCAGAGATCATCGATCGCGGCAGAGCATGCTGCCGCCGGAAATTTCGACACCGCCATGAGATTGTTGAACCGTCAACTGGGTATCAAAAACTTTGCCCCATTGAAATCAATGTTCATCGATCTCCATGCTGGTAGCCACTCTCACCTATGCGGGTTTGCCTCTGCCCCGATTCTTTCTCTTGCAATCGAACGTGGATGGAATGAGTCGTCAAGCCCTAACGTGCGGGGCCCGCCATCGCTAGTCTTCAATTTCTCCCAATTGGAGGAAAAACTAAAAGCCGGGTACAAAGCCACAACCGTGGGTAAGTTCACCGAGGCACTCCGGATTTTCCTTACAATACTCCACACTATTCCCCTCATTGTGGTCGAGACAAGACGAGAAGTCGATGAAGTTAAGGAACTGATAATCATAGTTAAGGAATATGTTTTGGGTCTTCAAATGGAACTCAAGAGGAGAGAGATTAAAGACGACCCGGTTCGTCAACAGGAGCTCGCCGCCTATTTCACACACTGCAACCTTCAGACGCCTCACTTGAGGCTCGCCTTGCTCAACGCAATGACCGTTTGTTATAAAGCGAAGAATCTCAGCACGGCGGCTCACTTTGCGCGACGGCTGTTGGATACGAATCCGACGGTGGAGAATCAAGCAAAGACCGCCAGGCAGGTTTTGCAGGCGGCAGAGAAGAACATGAAGGATGTTTCTCAGCTGAATTACGATTTTAGGAACCCGTTTGTGGTGTGTGGAGCGACCTATGTTCCGATTTATAGAGGGCAAAAGGACGTGTCGTGCCCCTACTGTAGTGCTCGTTTTGTGCCGGGGCAAATGGGAGAGATATGTTCAGTGTGTGGGCTCGCAGCAGTTGGTGCTGATGCTTCGGGCTTGCTCTGTTCTCCTACTCAGATAAGATGAGATGATCAAAAGCATTGGTTTATATGGATTGATGATTCGAATTTGAGTTTTTTTCCGCTAAGGTACGGTTTTTCGATATATACATATATTACACACACATATATATTTATATATGATATCCCCGGTTTAGCATGCTTTTTTTTTTTGGGTAATCTGTTGTACTTTGATCTTATTTCATGGTGTCCCCTCTATTTTAGAAACCAACATTTACCCTCTCCTACTTACAATAAATAGGAAAACAAACTTATGTTTTCGTTTAACTTAGCCGATTATGCTCAAAAATGGGCGAAAAAAATCTTTTCATCTAAAATTTTAATGAAATGGACGACATTACCCTTTCTTTTAATTTTTTTTCTTATTTTGTTTTTGTCTCTATTCTAAAAGAAAATAAAATAGAAGTAGAGAGAAAATAGAGTTAGAGAGAGAAAATGTTGTTTTTTTATCGTTTGTTACCTTTTAGTATTAAATTTAAATTAAAAAAAATAAAAGAAATTTATTTATTTATATATTTTTTTGAATGAAATATGAGTTTCTCTACTCTAGAAGGGGATTAAAACGAAACAAGACCAAAGTATAAGGGGTAAAAAGCAATTGACCTTTTTCTTTTTTTAAAAATGATTTTTGATGTAATAAACATTTATCTAGATTTTGACCTTGCGATGGTTCTGCTTCTCAGATAATATAAGATGATCAAAAGCGTTGGTTTATAAGGATCGATCGATTAGAAATTGAGCTTTTTTCAACTATCTTTCCAGGTACGTACGGTTTTTCAATTTAGTTCTTTTTTTTTTTTTTTTAATATTTCGATTATATTGTTTGTATTTTTATTTTTTTTTGGTCCGGTTATGATATTCGATGTAATAAACATCTTTTGGGAATTTTGACCTTGCGATCGTTCTTGTTATTTGTTCATATATGAGAATCGGTCAATTGGCTGTTTTGTCTTAAAGGGAGGATTGGATTATGTCTTATTAGGTGTAAGAGGAGATGTCTTGGCCATTGAATTTGAGATTTTTATTTTTTGTTGCAAAGTCATGGAAGAAGAAGCGGAAAGGGTTTATATAGACTTAGGGTCTGTTTGGATGGTTTCAGTTTTGTTTTTCATGTTGTTGTGTTCTTTTGTGTTGGTTTTGAAAACGGTTCGATTCGTTTATGGTTAAGTGTTTAGTGAAATTTACATGGTTGTTTTTATACAAGACTTGTTTATCTTGTGTGTTGGGTACAGGACGATAAGGCAGCATTTGGTTTTATGGAATTGGAGCCTCGGAATTGGAATTACAAGTGAACGCATGTAAAAATCTAATAAAATTAGGTTTTTAGTCTGCTAGAGGGAATCCAAACTTCCGATGAATAAATACATGTGGATAACTTCGTGTTAGGCGTAAACCTGAAAATTTCAGGTTCGAAATTATACCTGAGTAATAAATTAGGTAATGTTTTAATTTTTTCGTTCAAAAAATATGAAACTAAAACAATACTATTTGTATTTGCAAAAAGTTATTTTAAAACCTTCAGAGCAGAAACATTTTTTCGGATGAATTACTTTTTTGGTCCCTAAAAATAAAATATGAGGTGGGTGTTTGGAGATCGATTCTTTCAAAAATTCTAAATCCCTCGGCCAAAGCGTTGTATGGTTTCTTCTGCTGACTTTGAGATTTGTCAAATTTCACATTTAATCTCTGAAGGTTTTCATTTGTTTTAATCTCATAAAATAAAAAACGTTATTAATGATTTTGAATGAAAAAAATGAATTTTGTTTATTATGTGATCTTTTAATAGTGATGACTTTTTCATTTCAACATTCTAAGATGTTTTTTCCGAACTCTTTAATAAAACTCTAATATTGCACAAAAAAATGGATTATGCATAACATGTGATCTTTTAGTAGAAATATTTTTTTAACTACACCGCTGCAGAAATTCTAAGACCTTTTAGTAGGAACATTTCTTCTTAACATTTTCATAACAATGATTTGTATGGAAAAAAAATTAGAGAATTGTTGTTAAGGATTAAGAAAAAACGATTTAGGTTTAGTGGAAAATCAAAATGACAAAAATATCTTCTTTAGAAAACCACATGATCAGAACCCACTTTCCATTTAAAATAAATATAAAACTTGAAGAACCAAATATGCAAATGGGTGAATTTCAAGATCTACATATACACCCACCCTTCCGAGCCTCCTTTTTTGCCAAGTTTATATGAACACGAGAACAAAATGCAACAAACAAAAGTGGCCTTAAATGCATAGGGTTAAAGAAATCCTTATAAAAACCACACTTGGCAAATTCTAAGAACATAACAATGCTTCCAAGATATCCTTTTCTTCACATGACACATCCATGTCCAATTGCTTTATATAATCGATGGTACATCGCATTAAATTATTTACAAACAATAAAAATAAAATAAAACCCCTACTAAGAAGCGGGGGCGGCGGTATGAACTGCAGCGACGGTCGAGACCATGGAATCCACCCCACAAACGTCGCGGCCTCTGCAGATTTTGTAATACCCGCTCTCTCCCCAATTCTCTCCCCACGAATTCTTAATGATCCAATAGGGTTTCTCCTTCATCCTAATCGGAGCATACCCCTCCGAGCCATACCCGACCAACAACACGCCGTGATCCAACCGCTTCGAGCAAAGGTAGGGGCACGACACTCCCCCGATGTACGTCTGCATGAAAACCGCATTGATTCCCACTGCATCCACAGACGGGGAAGGAAAAAAAAGCTTGTCAGGGATTATAATGAGGCAGTGTTTCATTATAAGAGCATCTTCAACAAACTTGTGTTTTTCGGAATAGTTAAGTAGTTTGCTCCAACAATAATATCCCTATATTAACTAAAATTATTTACCTTTAATGTATTAATTTTAAATGGGTTTAAATTTTGGAAACAATCTCTGTTTATGTAGAGGTAAGATTACGTACATTTGATCCTCACTTGATCCTGCAATCGGAGGAGCCTTCGTGTAGTGGGAATGAGTGTGTTTGTTTGTGTGTGTGTGTGTGTATACAACTATACATATATCAAACAATATTAGAATAAAGGCATTTCAATACCTGCAAGAGGGCCGTTTTTCACAAGATTTGCAGCGATTTGATCTTCATCAAGAGAGACAACGCTGAAGTTAGCAACTGAAGCAACAATCTTGCTCTTGTCGAATTTGCATGTTCCTCGATCAGTACCGGTGTACGGGTAGTCCTCTTCTCGCATAAGTCCACCCACCTTGCTTGCATACTCAAAGGCACTGTTCATAAGCCCGCCATTGCAACCGGCATCACATGATTTTGGTTCAGCCGGATCACACTATTAATTCGAGCTCAAATTAGAATTATGCCACAAATATATGATTCAGGCACAAATCATAACAGTAATATTGTATCATCAACTCAAGCTTTTGGCATGTAAAGAAACTAATTTCATGCCAACCAAGGAGAGAAAATTACCACCTTGGGTTAGCTGAGTTTGGCCCAATCTCTTGATTCTATAGGAGGTTATGAGTTTGAAACTTGGAACAAATATGGTTTTATTGTAATTGTTGATATTGTATCATCTACTCAAGCTTTTGGTATTCACGGAAATCGATTTCTGTTGAATCGCACATCGCGTGTGTTACCTAATCATGAGCTATATATAAAGTCTAGGGCAATCCTCTTCTTATAAGGCATCTTTTGAGAGTGAGTTAGGCCCATTGAATTTCTACGTGATATCAGAGTCAAGACTTTTGTTTGATGTTGGCAGGCGTCTTTTGAGAGTGAGTTAGGCCTATTGAATTTCTACATGATATCAGAGTTAAGACTTTTGTTTGATATTGGGTGTGTTGAATCACACATCGATGTTGAGCCTCCTGACATCTATTCGCAGTGGTTTGTCAAAAGTCCACCACGCCCGTGTAGGGGCCTGTTGAATCCCAAATCGTTTGTGTTACATGATCCTAAGCTAAATATAAAACCGAGGGCAATCCAGGAGTTTGGGAGCGAGTTAGGCCCATTGAATTTCTACAATTTTATCCAAAACTAACCATTGATAGATTCATCATTCTATACAAATTGAGATGATGATGGAGACCCATAAAGGAGAAAGTAGTGAAAAGAGAAAGGATATAGAACCTCATGGTCACAATCCACAAGCTGTTGCTCACTGAGGCTCACAAGCTTCCTAGTTGCAAGAAAATTAGCACCTTCTAAAGCACCAGTGGTACTGAAGGACCAGCATGATCCACATGAACCCTAAATTCCCAACACAAAAATCAACCATAATAAATCAGAATCAATTTAGCAGAACATCAAATCAACCGCAAAAGGCATCAATCCTAATAATTAACGGACCTGATTCTTTACGGGCGTGACGGCACCTTTCTCTCTCCAATCGAAATCTGCAGGCAGATCATTGGTCGGGAGGATCGGAGCTTCTTTCGCATCCTTGGGAAGACGGAGACGGCGATTCAATCCGAGAAAGGTGCGACGAAACTCGGACGGCGTCAGATCTGAGAACCGAGTGACGCCGTGCACAGCCGACGGATCGAGCTTCTGGTGGCGCCGGGCTCTGCGCAAGTTAGCCTTGAAGATCCCGAACCTGTAGTCGTGCTCCTCAGCCGAAGCATACGATTTTCCGAACCTCCGCTTGAAGATCGAGAAATGGTGATCGGCGTCCAACGAGCTTTCGCCGTCGACGACTTGCCGGATCAACGGATCGTTGTCGTCGGCGAAAGCGGACGACGACGCAACGAGGAGGAGAGAGAGAAGGGAGAGGAGAGAGAAACGGATCGCCATTATCAAGGATGAGAGAATTCCTTGCGAGATGGGTTTATGTAGACAGACGGTTGTAACGTCGTTATCCATATCTACCGGTCATCGACGGCGAGATTGCTTGAAAGAAGAGTAGATGTGGGATTTAAACCAATAAGATATTGACACGTGGTCAATACCAGGAAAATTATATTTTTGTCCTAAAATTTAGGGAGACAATCATATCGATCCAAAATCCAAGAGGTATTAGTCCGGCTGACAAGGGAAATACTCATTTCCTAGTTAATCGGAGTTCGACTCTCTTGGAGAGCATTCCGAGAATTAAATCTTAAATGCACCACACCGATGTGGGAGAGTACATCTTTAAGATCGTTCAGTGAGAAGATTAATCGAGGTGTTCATAATCTGATCCAAATACATCTTACCGGATAACAAAAAAAAAAAAAAAAAAAAGAGCCAATATCGATCCTGAGATTTTCCAAATTGAATATTTGATCCCTCAAATTTTACATTTGTTGCAATTCCGCAAAATTAAAAACATCGTTAATATTTTTGACGAAAATTGGGTTGTACTTAGTCCGTGGTCTTCTAATGGGGATAATTTATCATTTCATCACTTTATTAAACTTGAGACATTTCTCCCTAATCTTTTCCTAACAACGACTTATCTGAGAGGAAGGTTAGCAAAAAACGTCTTAAATTTAGTAGAATGATAAAATACGATCAAAATATTCTTATTAGAAGGATACATGTTGAGCACAATTTATTTTCCATCCAAAATCATTGACAACGTTTTTAATTTTATAAAATTGAAACAAATGTGTAACTTGAGGATCTGAATGTACAGTTTCATTCAATCTAGGCTACCTCAAATAAATTGGGATGAGAATTTTGTTTTTGTCTTAGAGTATAATGGGAACAGAACCATTTTGGGTAACGACCATTGTCCTGAAATCGTGTTCTTTTATTTTTTGAGAACAGAAACAAGAAACACATGGCCGACGTGATGGTGGTGGAAATAGTTTTGTGGGAGTGAATATGAATCAACATATTTTTGTTTAGTATATTCTTAAGGAATTCGAGAATTACTTCCAAATAATTTCTAAAATTTTAGGAACAGAAACATTTTTACCAAACGAGTTTTTGTACATTAATCTCAAAATTTTGGGAGCGAGAACATAAATCAAAGAACGAAAACAATAACCAAACGGGACCTAAGGTTCTATTTTATTTCAAGTTGATCAAACCGAAAATGATATTAACAAATTTAAACAGAAAAATCCATCTGCATAATACACGACCTGATATTCTTTAAATTTCTCTATCGTGTGCAAACTCTAAAAATGTCACGAACATGAATACTTTTGAAAAATCAGTTGCTCTAGATGAAATTTGAAAATAAACCCTCTTAATATTTAAATATGTTTTAATTAAAATATCATTTGAAAAAAAATAAAATAGTAGATATTTTTTTGTATATCCACGAATGTCCTACACCCACATATGGTGTGAGACTAATTTCATTCGAGATTTCGTGATTATCTCTGCCAACAAGTGTTTTTTTGCAGGCTTGAATTCTTGATCTTGCAGAGACCATTCAACTGCTTTAACTCAATCATGTCTTACCGCTTAAATCACACTATGTTAGTAAATAGTAGATATAATGATAGAATAAAAAATGGGAATTTTTATTTGACATGGTATTTATAGAAATATTTTGTAAGTTTTAAAAAAAAATAAAAAAAAATCCCAAGAATATTTCAAATTATTATAAATATAAGGGTGACAATGTAAGTTTTCAAAATAGAGAGAACAAATTAAAATAAGATAAAAATATGAGGGGGTAAAACACAATTAGTATCGGCTGAAGAACCTTTGATATAGTAAAAAGTACATTTTAGACCCTTTAGGTATTGACACTTTTTTAAATAGTTCTTTTCTGTTTGAGCGTTTCATTTTAAACCCTCTAAGTATCAGTCTGTTTTTATTCGGTTATTCAGTAAAAAAATCTGTCAAACATCACAAAACAGAGGAGCAAATATATCTTTTTATATATTTTTAATTTTTAAATAATTTTTTGTTATCTCCCGCTCATTTTTCTCTCTCTCTCTCTTCCTCCTTCCCTCCCTCTCTCTCTTTCTATTCCTTCTTCCTTCCTCCCCTCTCTCCGCCGGCCGAAACCACTCCTGTTTCGGGGTGGAACTACCCTCAAAATAGGGGGTGTTTCGCCCACTATTACAGGGGGTGAAACACCCCCTGTTGCCACCCCCATAACAGTGGGTGATTCACCCCCCGTTACGGGGTGGTTTCGGCCGACGGGGAGAGAGAGGAAGAAAGAGAAAGAGGGAGAGAGAGAGAGTGTTGAGTGGGAGAATGAGAGAGGGTAAAAATAAAATAAAATATATATATATAAAATAACGATTTTGTTTTTAAAATTCTGTTAGTTTGAAGGGTTTTTTTTTTTACAGAAAGACCAAATAAAATCGTATTGATATATAGAGGATTTAAAATGAAATGCTCAAATGGATAGAGGTTATTTAGAAATTTGTCAATAATTAGAGGATAACTATAGGGTTTAAAATTTATTTTTCCCTTTGACATATCGACACTCGACAGTACAGCTCCGGTCGCCGCCTCTCGTTATTGCTTTAACCCGGCGATGGCTCGACCAGGTGAATCAGACAGTTGCTCCGTCTCAACTCCCGGTGCTGCTCCGGCACTGGAGGAAGATCCCAGTCAATCCGCGACGGCGAAGCGTCCGCGCGACGATGCGGATGCATCGACTCCTGGAGAAGTCGGTGACGGTGTGCCGGAGAAGAAACGGCGAGTTAAATTGGCGCAGGACGTCGTGTTCAGGCTCGTGGTTCTTCCGAGCGAAGTAGGGATGGTGATCGGTAAACAAGGGATTCGTATTAAAAGGATTCGTGAAGAGACGAAGGCCACAATCAGGATCCTAGATGCTATACCTGTGAGTTCTCTCTCTCTTGTTGTCGAATTCTTGAGAAAATGTGAAATTAAAGTTTCGGAAAAATTAATTGAGCTTCTGATGAAGCTTTAATGGATTGAAATTTGCAAATTCACCATATTTTTCTTCTTCTGGCAGCCATTAGAAGAGCGAGTAATCATCATAAGTTCCAAAGACAACGACCGCACATTTTCTGAAGCAGAAGATGCCCTTCATCAAATAGTCACTTTGATTCTCAGGGTAAGGTGTTTATCTTAAAACTCAACTATGTAAAATCTAGCAATTACATCATGCTTGATGAAATTATGAACAAATGTTAGATGTATTTAGCATTCAAAGGCTAAATTCTTATGATTTGATTAGCCTATGCATGAAACCAAACAATAAAAAAGAAAAATCAACAAGCAAATGTATCTAAAATTCCAAATAACGAAAAGGGCCAATAAAATCTCGGCCATTGACTGGCAAATGGTCTTTGTTTTAGGGTTTAAGGTTTAGGGTTTTACGATATGAGAAGGATTCATGGGAATATCATGAGTATGAAATGGATTTTAGGAGATTCATCTTATTATTTATTTTTTATTTTTTGAATTGAAAACGAGAAGGAACCTTGGTGACTTTAGTCGAGTGGGAATCGAACTTTGATATGTTGGTTTTTCCGAGGAATCCTTGCTTCTAGGCTGCTCCACCTGATTCTCCAGAATGAAATACCTTTCATGTTTTTTGTTCATAGCTAGCAAGTACGGATATGGATATGCGTGTCATAACCGATATAGGTACAATACGAGGATACAACAAATTTTAGAAAAAGGAGAATACTGGTATGGCTGGGATACAACAATATATAATCATTATTGTTATATCTATTAATTTTTTGTGTTAATTAGCTTTTATACTCTTTTAGTATCCATCTTATCAAGTTATTGAAGTAAAGTGATGTAAAGTGTAATAATCCTTGAAAATTCCGTTGCTTATTTTATACCCGTTAACTTATTTACATATGTTTCCCACAATATTCTTAAAATATTAAATATTACCCTGTCATATTCCCTGACGTGTCCTGACATATCCGACTTAAAATTTATTTTTTTCTTCTCAAGCACACTCCAATACACATCCCGTACGTATATCTCCTTATCTATATCCGATACATATCTGATACGCATACGGCAACCTCTAGGGACCGTGCTTGCTAGGTTCATAGTCTTCTCTCTCTGTCTTCTTGTTTTATTTCACATTACGATCTTTCCTCAGTTATGGACGTGTCATAAATTTATGAGGTCTCCAATTAGGTGGTTTGTTGAATCCCACATTGCTTGTTTACTTGATCCTGAGCTATATATAAAGCCTAAGGCAATCCTCCTCCTCTTACAAGGCGTCTTTTAAGAGCGAGTTAGGTCATTGAGTTTCTACAGGGTTGAATTTTCTTGTCATTAGGGATTGGTGCAACAAATAATGTATTTTGGCATATTACAGGAAGCTGTTGGCGACCCCGATCCATCAGAACTTGCAGGACTTGAGGTGAAACATGCATTAAAGCTCTTGATAACTGGCTCACAAGCAAGTGTTTTGATTGGAGCATCTGGTGAGAACATTGAGAAACTAAGAAACTCCTCCCCTGGTTCCACCATCACTGTTCTCGGACCTCAAAGTCAATCGTCTCCTTTGTGTCCGATGGCTCATGAATTTGATCATGTATTACAGGTGAGACTCTATCTTGATTGTTTTGAGCAATTATCTAGATTGCAAAGAAAATAATGATACGGTTTTGTAATGCATTTTTAAAATAAAAATGTTAATTTGACAAAAAAAAACTTTTAATTCAAAGCAAAAGTAAAAAATCGAAAGTGTGTGTGATTGTTAGAGATAACAGCTTAGAATTTTCTTTATAAATGATCTCTAACAATGTAAAAAATAAACAAACAAAAAGCAAATAATATAAAAAAAAAGTGCTTAGAATCATGTTTTTATTTTTATTTTTTTTTAAAAGTACATTTTTTGAAACAAACTGTGTCTTTAAAATCAAGCACTTTTTTGCTCGAAAACAAAAGGTACTTAAAAAAACATTACAAAAAGGTGTTTGTGAGTTCCATAAAGTGGTTTTTTTGGCTTTGTGGTGGGGTGTGTGTGATGATCTGTTATCTTCTAGTAAAAAGGGTAGCCCAGTGCACGAAGCTCCTGTCGTTTTTGAAGCAAGGACCTCTATTTTCCTAGTCTTACGACATATAGACTATATTTTTCTATCACTTAATCTTATGCCACCGGATGTATATTTCTTGTTAATGGTATATTTATTGTTAATGTAGATATCAGGCAAAATTCCTGCTGCACTAAGGGCTTTGGTGGAGATAGGATGTCAGCTAAGGTCTTAACTCTTTAACATTATATTTCCGGTTGACAAACTGACATTATATTTTTCTGACCGTTGTCCTAATCTGGATACAAGTTTTTAACTTGTAGGAATAACCCACCTCATGAAATTATTTCAATCAATCCAACAAATAATCCTGGCTCGAATCTACCTTGTCATGGACATGAAAATCCAACTTCAGGTAAATTCTAATGCTTTTTGGATCTCCATCTTTGTATTTTCGACTACTGAAGTGTACTACTACTATAGGTAACCTTCATATTGTTCTCATGATGAAATCATATTTAGGACAACCGATCTTGCAGATGAATGTACAAATTCAACGATAATGGTTCCTAAAGCACTAGTTGGTGGGTTGATTGGAAAGTCCGGCACCAACATTTCGAGAATAAGAGCCGAGTCTGGAGCAACTATCAAGGTTCGTGATTTAATGATATTTCTTTTCTTTTTCAGCCAGAGTTGGTGTTTCCAAATTATATATATATATATATATATATATATATATATATATATATATTTTGTTAGGTTTATCTCACATCGGATGTAGAATGGGTTAGTGGTCAAGTTATAAGTATGAGGGAAAGTCTCACCTCATGAGTTAGTTTTTGGACTTGAGAGATGCTCAAAATCACGGGTGGTCTTGGGTCTCTCTCAATCCCAAAAGATAGCTCATGAGGTGAGGTTTTCCCTCACACTTATAACTTGCATCGGCTCCTTCCACATCTGATGTGGGATAAACCCAATAATCTCTCTCTCACACATCGAGCCCGAACCCCCGACCAGTTTCTTCCTTTGTGGTTATTGGGTAAGAGTTGCTGTAATCTGGGCTTTGATACTAGTGTAGGGTGGTCTTGAACCTCTCTCAACCCCCAAAAGCTGACTCAAGAAGTGAGGTTTTCCTTCACACTTATAACTTGACCACCAGCTCCTTCCATATGTGATGTGGGGTAAACCCAACAGTGTATATATATATATATAGGTTGGCTGCCTTTAGGGTTGGATTATTTTGCCACTTGTGTGTTGGGATGTTCACAATTTTTTGATGAAAAATTTGCGAATCCTTTCTCGAAATCAAATATATTCTTGAAATACCTCACGCAAAAGGGCCATTAGTTAGGGAGAATCACTCTATGAGTGGAATTGTAATCATATAGTGGGAGAGTTCTTTGATTAAATGATAAATATGCATGCCACTTCTTCTTTTATTTTATTTATTTATTTTTTTTATTTTTTTTTCACATGGTAGAAATTGGAGAAACACATGTTAATATTTGGGTTTTTGTGGTTTTATAGGTTTATCCTGCCAAAGACAGAGAGATTTTTAGGCAGATTCAATTGGGTGGTGGTGCCCAACAGGTGAATTTCTACTCCCATTTTCATGAATCAGTTTTTGTTTTCTTGATTTAGTAAATAGTTGAGTTGTGCATCCTATGGCCTTGTGAGGAGCATTTGGTAGTGATCAAAATTTAAGAAAATTAAAAATAAAATTGGGGGAAAGTAGTTGATAATGGCGAGCCTTCGGTACAATGATAAGATTATTTCATTGTGACCTGAAGGTCCCTGATTTGACTTTTGGAAACCTCTCTGTATACAGGGGTAAGACAGTGTACATCTTATCCTCCCTAGACCCCGCTATGGTTGGAGCATTCATGCATTGGCCTGCCCTTATATATTTGTTTGTTTGGGGGGGGAGAGGGGGTGGTGGTGTTAAAAAAGGGGAAATTAATGGATTTTCCTTGAAACGAGTTGTTGAAATATTATATTTATGCGTTAATTTATATTTTTGGTATCTTTATTGTAGGGCTTTATTAAGCCCATTTATTTCAATAATATTCTTCCTAATTTAGCCTGCTCCTGCGGCTATATAATTAGGAGAATAAGGCTCATTCAGTATGTACAGAAATTATCAATATAATTTTCTTCTTTCCCTATATCCTTTATGGTATCTAGAGCCAATATTTTTTTTTTTCTCCAAACCCTAAAAGCCGTTGACTTTACTGTTTACCACCACCAAGCCGCCGCTGCCGCCTCCAATCACGAAACCCTAGCCTGCAAAACCAGCCACCACCGCAACCCTAACCTTTCGAACCGACCGCAATCAACCCACCGAAACCCTAGCTTGCCGTCGCCGGACAAACCCCCACCCTACGCATCTCAGCCTCGCCACCGAAACTGCCGCCGAAACCCTAGCCTGCAAAACCAGCCACCACCGCAACCCCCTTCGCACCGACCAGCCACCACCGCAACCCCCTTCGAACCGATCGCAACCCACTGCGCCCGAAGCCAAACCAGTTCGCCACCGACCTCGCCATCTCCGCGAACCACCAGCTGCGATTTCGCGACCCCCAGCTGCGATTTCGCGACCCACGATCTTCGCGACCCCCAGCCCTGATCTTCGCGAACAACCAGCTGCGATTTCGCGACCCCCCAGCTGCGATTTCGCAGCCCACGGTCTTCGCCTGCGATTTCGCGACCCACGGTCTTTGCGACCCTGCTGCCAATTGAGGATTGTTCTCCGGTGGTTGGTATTCCGGCTGTTCTAAATACATGGCCGCCTCTTTGATTTCCTGAATGATTGGGTAACTCTGTCTCAAGTTCGCTTCTCAGCTTGTGCCTTCTCTCTCCGGAGCCAGATCAGTCTTCCGTAGCATTTTGTTTGTGTATTTTATTGCTATGGACTCATCACATCTGTATTCATGGCATCCGGAAGGGAAGGTGACGTCCCATCTCGGACCGCTCATGCTCCACAGTTATCCGCCCGCTTGGATTCTACTCGTGCCCCTGAGGCCACGGTCCAACATGTTACCACCGTCTTACTCAATGGAGCGAACTTTCCTGCCTGGTCCCGCTCTCTCCGTCTCTACCTTGGTGGAAAACGTAAGACAGGATGGCTCAACGGCACTGAGCCAAACTCAGATATCAACGATCCCAAGTTTGCTCAATGGGACGCTGATAATTGTACCATCCTCGGGTGGATCTTCAACTCTATGGAGGAACGGATCTATAATTTCTTCATGTTTCACGAGACGGTCAGTGGATTATGGTCTGCTCTTACGAAGATGTATGCTCATTCTCGCAATGAATCACGGATTTTTGAGCTCTACCGTGAGATTTCCCACGCCTCCCAAGCATCCTTGGGACTTTCAGTCGCAGATTACTTTGGTTACCTTCAATCTCGGTGAGAAGAACTTGCGCAGTATGAACCTCTGAGTGAATTCCCTGAAGATGCTGCTAAGATCGAAGCCAAGCGCCAGGATCGTCGACACACATACCATTTCTTGATGGGTTTAAATCCAGAGTACGAGAATCTTCACACTCAGATTTTGAACACATCACCGATGCCGGATCTATACAATGCATTCTCTATTGTTGACAATGATTCCAAACGTCGGCTCCTTCTCCCACCTGAAGTCCTTCCCTCAGTCCCTGAGCAGATGGCTTTTCCGGCTCCTTCTGGTTCGCAGATGGCCTTTCCGGCCCCTTCTGGTCCTCGCCCATCAGGCACGAGGCCATACTGTCAACACTGCTGAAAGCCTGGTCACACCATTGATCGTTGTTACATTCTTCATCCTGAATTGAAACCCCGAAACCTAGGAGGGCGGAAAGGAAGAGGCGGACCACGTACTGGTGTTATTGCCGATATTGTCCCTGGTTCAGAAAATTCTCCATCAGCTTCGCTGGATATTTCTCACGTCCAGGCCCAACTTGCCCAACTTCAGGCTCAGTTAACCACTTTGGCATCGTATTCCGGCCCCACGGCTGCTCTTGCCTCCGGTACTCCTACTGCGCTTCATGGTAAGTCTGGCCGCCCTACTTGGATTCTGGATTCCGGGGCTAACAATCACATGACTGGTGAGATTTCTACCATCACCTCCCCTGTGTCACCTATTAACAAGTCTGTATGCATTGCCGATGGTACTTCTATCCCTATTCGTTGTCAGGGAAATGCCTACTTATCCCCTGATATCACCCTTCACTCTGTTTATTATGTTCCTAAATTTGCCTATAATCTTCTATCCGTTAGTTGTCTTGCAAAAAATCTTAACTGTGCCGTTGTGTTCTTACCTGATCGTTGCCTTTTGCAGGACCTGATTACGAGGACGATTTTTGGCAGGGGATATGAACGCGATGGCCTCTACTACTTTGGCAGCCCTCCACCTCCACCTGTTCCCCCTTTTAGTATGCAAGCTTCTGTACTGCCGGTTTTTGATTCCTCTATGTGTTCTTTCAAAAGTTTAAACTTGTGGCATGCTCGTTTAGGACATGCAAACTTTCAGTATTTGTGTTGGTTGTTTCCATCTCTTAATAAAGCTTGCAAAGACTTTAAATTTCAATGTGTAGTTTGTGAATTGTCTAAACACACACGTACCTCTTATATTCCTCGCATGCACCGTGCCCCCCAAGCCTTTGATCTTATCCATTCTGATATTTGGGGACCCTCTCCTGTTACAGCCATTTCCAAACACCGCTACTATGTCACCTTCATAGATGATTATAGTCGGTGTACTTGGGTTTATTTGATGAAGCACAAATCCGAGGTTTACACTCACTTTACCCCACTTCCTTCAAATGATAAAAACCCAATATAAAACCATTGTGTGCAATATCAGGTCTGATAATGGCCGAGAATACTTATCCGATGAATTTCGAGCTGAGCTTAATAAGCACGGTATCCTTCAGCAACTTACCTGCCCCTACACCCCTGAACAGAATGGTGTGGCGGAACGTAAGAACCGTCATATTATGTCAGTCGTCCGTTGTCTTTTGCGTGGAATGAATGTTCCCAAATCTTTTTGGCACACGGCTGTTCTTACTGCTGCCTATCTCATTAATCGGACCCCGAGCCGTGTCCTTACTGGTCAAACCCCCTTTCATATATTGCAACCCACTAGCACCCTTTTTCCTATCTTATCCCGTGTCTTTGGTTGTACGTGTTTTGTCCAGAATCGGAGCCCTACTCGCACTAAGTTAGATGATAAATCTATCTGGTGTATTTTCCTCGGCTATTCTTCCATGTCAAAAGGATATAGGTGCTACGATCCAACTACCTACCGTACTTACCACTCTCTCGATGTTACGTTCCTTGAGACTGTACCCTATTTTTCTGGTATTGTATCTTCTCCACCTATTCAGGCACCCACTACTGGGGATCATACTCCACTTCCGCGTCCTATTCCTGTCTTAGATATATCTTCCCCGCCCACATCCCATCTCCCACCGGATACCTCACCCACCCCCTTACGAGTCTACTCTCGTCGTCCACGTGTCTCACATCCCCTGCCGACATCTTCTCCGGACTAAGGTATATCTTCTTCTCCCATTATCTTTGACCCTGTTCCCCGCCGTTACCCGACTCGGGAACGTCACCCACCATCCCGCTACCTTCTTTCATGTTCTACTAATCATCCAATTTCTAAGTATTTGTCTTTTCAGGGTCTCTCAGATCAATATAAATCCTTCCTTGGAAATATTGATTCGGTTGTCATTCCTTGCTCTGTTTATGAGGCCCTCCAGAATCCACAGTGGGTTGCCGCCATGCAAGCAGAGATGGATGCCCTACAGCGGAATCATACATGGGACTTGGTTGATTTGCCGGCTGGTGAACGGCCGGTTGGTTGTAAGTGGGTCTTCAGTGTGAAATATCTAGCTGATGGTTCGATTGATCGGTACAAAGCCCGGCTTGTTGCTAAGGGCTACACACAAATCCCGGGTAAAGACTTCGGTGCCACCTTTGCCCCGGTTGCTAAATTGACTACTGTCCGATTTCTTATTTCGTTGGCTGCATCTCATTCTTGGCTACTGCACCAGTTGGACGTCAAGAATGCATTCCTTAATGGTGCCCTGATTGAGACTATCTATATGGAGCCTCCACCGGGATTTCGGTCTCAGGGGGAGTATTCAGGCAAAGTTTGTCGACTCCGAAAATCCCTCTATGGACTTAAGCAGTCTCCTCGTGCATGGTTCCATCGATTCAGCGAAGCCATCCTCACTATGGGGTTTATCCAGTGTCACTCAGATCATACTTGCTTCATCCGTCGCCAACACCAGGGATGGTGCATCATTATCTCAGTCTATGTGGATGATATTATTATCACCGGAGACGACGCACCTGGCATTCAGCAGGTAAAGAAAGATCTCGGACATATTTTTGACATCAAGGATTTGGGTCATCTCCGCTACTTTCTCGGTATTGAGGTTGCTCGGTCTCGGAAAGGTATCTCTCTCTCGCAGCGAAAATACGCTCTTGATCTTCTTCAAGACACTGGGATGCTTGGATGTCAACCAGCCTCCACTCCCATGGATCCGAACCTTAAGTTAACAACAGATTCGGGAGAATTATTATCAGATCCATCAGTATATCAGCGACTTGTGGGACGTCTCATCTATTTGACCAATACAAGGCCAGATCTTACGTATGCTGTCAGTGTTGTGAGCCAATTTATGCACTCACCACGTACATCACACATGGATGCTGTCTACCATATCCTTCGGTACCTCAAAACATGCCCCGGTCTGGGTCTCTTCTATATGACAGGGATACAGGAGGGACTCTCTTGCTTTACAGATGCTGACTATGCAGGATCGAAGGACGATAGACGTTCGACCTCTGGTCTGTGCACCTTTAACGGAAGACACCTAATCTCGTGGAAAAGTAAGAAGCAATCCGTCGTTTCCCGATCTTCTGCCGAAGTTGAGTATCGCGCTATGGCTCAAGGAACATGTGAACTCCTTTGGTTTCGTTCCCTTTTGACTGCGTTAGGACTTCCCGTTGGAAACTCATCTAAGTTGTTCTGTGACAACAAGTCTGCCATAATGTTATCCTCAGATTCAGTTCTTCATGAGAGAACGAAACACATTGAGGTGGATATCCACTTCATTCGTGAAAAAGTCCAATCGGGAGTCATCACACCAGCTTTCGTCCCATCTTCAGAACAGGCTGCTGATATGTTCACCAAGTCTACAGGACCATCTCTCCTTCAGTCAGCTATTAGTAAGCTAGGGCTCATCAACATTTTTGCCCCAACTTGAGGGGGAGTGTTGAAATATTATATTTATGCGTTAATTTATATTTTTGGTATCTTTATTGTAGGGCTTTATTAAGCCCATTTATTTCAATAATATTCTTCCTAATTTAGCCTGCTCCTGCAGCTATATAATTAGGAGAATAAGGCTCATTCAGTATGTACAGAAATTATCAATATAATTTTCTTCTTTCCCTATATCCTTTACGAGTCACTTAGGCCCCGTTTGGTTAGTGTTCCCAACCAAACTCAACCCAACCCAACCCAAAAATTTTGGGTTTGATTTTTGAGAACGCGTTTGGCAAACACAAAACTCAACCCAACCCAACCCAAAAAATAGGAATTGATTCTCAAAATCCTAAAGAAACCAGAAACAAAAAAAAGTTGTTTCTTTTTGTACCAAAAAAATTTAACCCAAAGTTCTCAACTTCCGTCTTCATCTGCCGGCCGACCACCACCACCCGCCGCCGTCCGGCGACCATCGCCGGCGACCTTCCACCGTCTCCGACCACCGTCCAGCGACGTTCCCCCGTCTGACACCACCGTCGGTGCCGGCGTCCGGCCACCGTCTGACACCGCTGGCGCCGCCGCCAAACACAAAAAAAAAAATTCAAAAAAAAAAAATTAGTTTTAGAATAAAATCGTTACCAAACACATTCTGTTCTCAGCACAAAACAAGAATTGTCGTTACCAAACGCAATTCTATTCCCAAAATTCTCAACCCAACCCAATTCAACTCAACCCAATCCATTCTAATTGGGTTCAGAAAAGTGGAAACACTAACCAAACGCCACCTTATAATTTTTATCCTTTATTTTTCTTCTCCTTATATCTTAGTCTTACGAATAATTTTTTTATCCTTCAGTTAACATCAACTAGATTGAATCAGTTGATGTCAACTAGATTTGGAATTTGTATTTGGTATCATGGTTAATGTTTAACAAAAATCTTGGTAAGGACTAAAAATAAGTCGAAAATAAATTGGTACGGATTTTTTCATTTATTAAATTGCTCTATAAATACGATGAAAGAAAAATAAAATAAAATTAATTAGAACTTTTCACTTTTGTTTTCTCCCTTTACTTTTTTAAGTCTCTTACGTTGAAGTTGTGGTTTGTGGTTGCTTGACAGGTAGCCCTGGCAAGGCAAAGAATTGATGAATACATTTCCTCCCAAAATAATGGTCACCCAACAGTGTAATTTGCTTACCTTTTTGTTTTCTTTTTATAGTCTAAAAATCCAGGAACAAAAAAGGGAAAAAAACAAAAACAAGAATGTGTTTAATTGGTTATAAAAATGGTGTTCCTGTTTTGTTCCGACAACAGAACAAAATTGTTTCTAAATTTGAAACATAAATTTGGAAACAGAAACACTAAAAAAAGACCACCATATGCACCCATAGGTTGTTTGCTCATTTTTATAAGGCTAAATTGTACTTGGCACCCTTAAAGTTTCAGTGCAGTCTCACTTTGCCCCCAATTTGTCCCTTGAAGTTTGGTTTTTGTATCGATTTAGTCCAATTGACTGATTTCGATCAATTATACTCTTTATATATATATATATATATATTTTTTTTTTTTTAATTTTTTTTATTTTATTATTATTTTTTTTTCTCCCAGGGGTTATGAAGATGGAACAATGGCTAGATAGTATTGATTCCGGTGGAATCATTTTTTATTCATTTTATTGTATAACCAAATGAGGGAATAGAAATTAGTAGCAGAATTATAATTCCATCCAACCAAACATGTTAATGTCGTTAGCCTTTTTGAAATTTTAATGGTGTGTGACTGAGAAATCGATTCGTGCACCACGTTGTCCTTTAATTCACAGATTGTATTATTTTTAAATTAATCAATTTATGTTATGTTATAGTTTAGTGTTGTAAATGCTTGCTAATACTATTTTATCATGGAATTGGATTGATATACAGCTTAATAATTTAAACAAAATTAAAATAAAGGGCGCTTACTGCATTTGGGTAGTTTCGGTACCGAATGAATCCAGTTGTATTTATATGAACTGAGACATTCTATTGATAAATTGTGGTATGATTTATCTCTAATAATGTGTTGTTATCTTTCATTTTAGATTAATGGGTGTTTCCGTATGTAGACCCCCCAAATTTCTGGAGCAGTTCCAAATCAATTTGTGAAAAAAAATTGTATGTTTCTTTGTTCTAACAAATAATTTGTAAATTTGATTTTTTTGTGTGACAAAAATGCCCATTAATTATTTTTATTTTTAATAATAAACACTAATAATGACAACAAACGATCATTATCATGCTATAACCACAACAAACATTCAATATTTCTCACTTCCAATGAACATACTTCTCATTGTATCAAAATAGCCACCACCACAAGTACTGCCTATTACCATTGTAGACACAACAACGCTTAACCACCATAAAAAATATTCATCACCGACATAATTTATTACCATTATAACTGCCATCAATCACCACTTCAAATTAATCACCGCCACCACTAAAACAAAAACAAACATTCACTGTCACAAAAAAATATTCATTATCTTCGCCACCAATACCATAATAAACATTCCTATCACCACCACAATCACAGTGAAAATTCATTACCACCACCACTATCGATCACCACATCAAACTAATCACCGGCACCACTAACACCACAAAAAAAATATATATATATTATCTCCACCACTAGCACCACAATCACCGCCGCCGCCGCTTGCCACAATAAATATTCTCTATTATCACCACCACAACCACCACCACGATCACAACAAGTATAGGATCTATGGCCCACGCAAATTTATTTATTAATATTGGGACTACCCCTAATTATTCCAAATTTAAATTAGAAATAAACCACATATAATTTTTAAAAATAACTTTCTAAGAACAATCTCATGTGTAAAAACATTATTGTTACAGGACTCCATAAAGTGATTTTTTATGGGATGTAATTTTTGGACAAATTTTCCTAATTTTTAACATATATCTTTTCAATTTTAATTTCATATTAGCCAAACATTTCCTTATCAAAATTCCTTCCAGACCGTACGTGTAATAATTGAAATAAGGTGTACGATGAAATCAAGTGTAAACATATGGGGTGAAAAGTGTAATTTATCCTGCATAAAATTCAAATCTGATTACAGATGCAGATGCTCAGTCTGTCCAATTCCAAGACTCATACTTTTCTTCGTCTTCATCTCCATGGCCGTCAAACAATGCGGTTTTCGTACCTGTCAATCGATATGTCAACTTCACGCATCAATTATTCGCTACCTCTCTCTCATTTATATCCATATAGAGTTCGAACCCCATCGTTTACTCTTTGCCTGTATATTAGTACGGAAATTCTCCGTAAATCGATGTAATAGATGTTTTTGATCTCTGTTTCTCTCTCTATGTCTGTGTTCGTGTGTGATTGGTGAGAGAGAGGAGGTGTGTCGAGGTTAAGGTTGGTTTTGGGGGATGGGTTTTGCGCAGTTTTCTGTTCTTGGTGTTGTGTGTTTGGTGTTGAATGCAGCAGTGGTTTGCAATGGAGGATTTACCAGCAGTTTTGTGAGGAAGGTTGAGAAAAGTGTGGATATGCCTCTCGACAGTGATGTCTTCCGTCCGCCTCCTGGCTATAATGCGCCTCAGCAGGTCTCTCTCTCTCTCTCATAATGCAATGATAAATTTTTGCACACCACCTGTTTGATGAAATGTCTTCTGGTTTTTTTCCAATTCTTTTTGATGGGGTTCATTAAATTTTTGAGAAACCCACTCTAGATTCTAATCCACGAACATGGTTTTCTACATTTTTTCAAAATTTTGTTTGTCGTAATTCTGATTAAATTTGTGGATGATCTTGGTTGAAGGTTCATATAACACAAGGAGATCATGAGGGGAAAGCAGTGATTGTCTCATGGGTGACCATGGATGAACCAGGTTCAGACACAGTTGTTTATTGGAGTGATGAGGACAAGAAAAAGAACAATGCCATGGGAAAATTCACTACCTATAAATTCTATAATTATACTTCTGGTTACATCCATCACTGCACCATCAAGAACTTGAAGGTCAATTTCAACTTAATTCTTACGATTTCTTTTTTCGCATTTGTTTTCCTGTCATTTTGGTGTGAAAAGGCAGCGTTTGCTTTTGTGGAATTTGTTGGGTAAATCACTCCCAATTGGGAGTGATTTTTTCAACAAAAGGATGGCCCATGTTGAAGAAATCACGAGAAAAAACAAAAGAAAAAGGGAAAAGACAGTTAGCTCACCAAATAAAGAAAAATGAGAAATCGGTGCCTACCTTTTAGTAAAGTTTTTCTTCTGTTTTGTCAAGAAGCTCAAATCCTCCTCTATAAATAGAGGAGGTGAGCTGAAGGAAAAGATAATTCTCTACAGAAAGAAATCGCAGAGAGGAAGAGAGAGAAATCCCATTTATGAGAAGATATTAGTGAGAGTCAATTTGTGAAGATTTTACCCACAAATTGAAGACAATATTTCTTTGTATTGTTTGAGTAATCCACCAAGTGTGAGGTTTGTAATTCCATTATTTGTTATAGTGGAAGATTTAAACGGCCTACGGGTCCCGTGGTTTTTACTTTCAATTGAGGAGAGTTTTCCACGCTAAAATTCGTTTTGTTATTTCTGTTCTATTTTGGTTTGGGAAAATGTTCTGGGACCAACAAAATTATCCTGTAATCTTTGCCAACAAAATGGTATCAGAGCCCAAGGTTCAATGGCTTCCGCGAAATTTGAAATAGAAAAATTTGATGGAGAAAATGGTTTTAGTTTGTGGCGTATCAAAATACGCGCACTTTTGGCAAAATTTTTGGATGCAGACGAGGTATCCAATTTATCCAAGGAGCAGGCAACAAAGATGGAAGAAAAGGCACACAGTGCAATTCAACTATCTCTTGCAGATGCAGTGCTCAGGGAGGTTGCAAACGAAGAAACAGCTAAGGGGCTATGGGACAAGCTAGAAAGCTTGTATATGACGAAATCTCTCACGAACTGGTTGTATTTGAAGCAACGGTTGTAAACTTTCAGGATGGAGGCGGGTATGTCCATACACTAGCACCTTGATAATTTTAATTGGATTATCATGGATTTGAAGAATATTAACGTCAAGTGACCAGTAGGACCAGACTCTTATCCTTTTGTGTTCACTACTAATTTCATATGATTCCTTTGTAAATTCCATGTTATATGGACGGGATTCAATTTCCTTAACCGACGTCAAGGCGTCCTTAAACTCGAAAGAGTTGAGGACTAAGTTGAATGGCGAGGGTAGTGATGATCAAGCTGTAGGCCTGTTTGTTAAAGGGAAGAAAGGTTACGAAAAAGGCGGCGGTAAATCGAAGAAAAATATTAAGTGTTATTATTGTCACCAGTTTGGGCATTACAAGACTGAGTGCCCTAAACTCAAAAATCGCGATGGTCAAGGGACAGATGCAAAGGCGAATGTTGGTGTGGATGAAAATTCACAATTTATTCTTTCTGTTACAACTCCACAAATTCGCTCCAAAGACGAATGAATTTTAAATTCAGGTTGTTCCTATCATGTGTCCCCTAAAAGGGATGCGTTTACCATCTATGATTCGGTCAATGGTGGCACAATCTTGATGGGTAATGGTACTTCCTGCAAGATTGTTGGGATAGGCTTAGTCCGAATTCAGTTGAATGATGGAGCTCTTAGAACATTGATGGGTGTCCGTCATGTGCCAGATTTGCATAAGAGTCTTGTGTCCTTGAGCAGTTTGGATTCCAAAGGCTGCAGGTTCTCCGAGAAAGGTGGAGTTTTAAAGGTGAGCAGAGGTGCCGTAATAATGATGACAGGGAAAAAGATTGGCGGCCTTTATGTTCTTCAAGGTGGTACAGTTGGTACTACAGGTGCTTCGGGGGTCTCAGAAGCAGGTGGAGTTTCGGATGAGATAATTTAGTAGAGTGCTAGTTAGTACTCTTTCAGTCCGCGGAGGA
This sequence comes from Eucommia ulmoides, assembly GCA_016647705.1. NCBI lineage: Eukaryota > Viridiplantae > Streptophyta > Magnoliopsida > Garryales > Eucommiaceae > Eucommia > Eucommia ulmoides. The sequence goes on from CM028331.1 coordinate 47,639,723, forward strand.
AAGTTTTCAGAAAAGACACGTTGTCGGTCTCAGATGAAAAGTACAGATTTGTGAAACACTTATTGTGGCAGAGAATATGGGATTCCATATTCCAGATTTGTCGAAATAAGTGAGTCTGTCCGGCGGATTTTGTTACATTGAGTTGATGTTTGTGGACAAGTTCAAAAGAGCTCTTGGACTTGGTTGGAGTTAATCTCTAAAATTGAGATTTTGTTGGAGAAGACAATGTGAGGAAGAATGTCTTCATATATGAAGAAAATTTGTTTGGTTGAAAATCTCGCCAAGGTGGAAATTGTTGGTTGATTGACTCTTTTTCAACCCCAAGACTTTTCCTTTTGTCCTTTGTGGTTTGTCCTTGTGGACAAGTATGAGAGTGGTTGAATGGGTGTGGAGTGGTTGTGAAGAGATTTGTAAAAGTTGTTGAAATGTTTGACCTTTTTTTTTTTTTCCTATTTACGTGGTTTGGTTGAGAAAGAAAAACAAATGCATTTGTTTTGTTTTTTTGACATTTGTTGTGAAAAGAAAAGTTGCCAACTTTGAAGAAAGGAGCCAGCCAATTTGAATGAGAGGAAATTGATTTCCTCTCCTCCCTCTGCCTATAAAATGGCAGAGGTTCTGCCTTTGAGAAGCAGAGTGAGAAATCTCTCAGTTTGGTGTATTGAAAATTCTATAGTAGAATTTTGTCTATCCATACCCAAAGATAGTGTATTTGTTGAGAGAAGTTTTTTGGGAGATTTTGTTGTTACTTCTTGAGTTCAAGAACTTATCTTCTTTTGTGTAATTTTCTTCATATTAGTGAAACCATTCGTTGTTCTTTGCCAGTGGAGTAGGCAAGTTGTGTTGAACCACGTTATATCTTGTGTCACTTTTGTATTTGCCATTTTCTCCGCTTTCCGCATATTTTCTATTTTCATATTTTTGTCGCTTCCGAACCCAAACTTTTCTTTTCACAATAAATGGAAAAAAGATAAAACAAATGCATTTGTTCTCCTTTCTCAACCAAACCACGTGAATGGAAAAAAAAAAAAAATAAAATAAAAAAATAGGTCAAACATTTTAACCACTTTTACAAATCTCTTCACAACCACTCCACACCCATTCAACCACTCCTATACTTGTCCACAAGGACAAACCACAAAGGACAAAAGGAAAAGTCTTGGGGTTGAAAAAGAGCCAATTAACCAACAATATTTTGTTGGGAAAGATGACAGGATAATTTTATAGGTCCAAAACATTTTTCCAAACCAAAATAGAATAGAAATAACACAGCGGATTTTAGCGTGGAAAACTCTCCTCAATTGAAGGTAAAAACCACGAGACCCGTAGGCCGCTTAAATCTTCCACTATAACAAATAATGGGATTACAAATCTCATATTTGGTGGATTACTCAAATAATATAAGAAATATTGTCTTCAATTTGTGGGTAAAAACTTCACAAATTGGCTCTCACTAATATCTTCCCACAAATGGGATTTCTCTCTCTTCCTCTCTGTGATTTCTTTCTGCAGAGGATTATCTTTTCCTTCAGCTCACCTCCTCTATTTATAGAGGAGGATTTGAGCTTTTTGACAGTCTAAACAGAAGAAAAACTTTGTCAAAAGGTAGGCACCGATTTCTTATTTTTCTTCATTTGGTGAGCTAACTGTCTTTTCCTTTTTTTTTTTTTTTTTTGTTTTCTTCAACATGCATGGGCCATCATTTTGTTAAAAAAATCACTCCCAATTGGGAGTGATTTACCCAACAAATCTCCCCCTCACAACGAATTTGGGGTTGAAGCCAAGGCTGCAATTTCCTTGCAAATTTCGAGCTTTTCTCTAGGTAGAGTTTTTGTCATCATGTCGGCTCCGTTATCATTGGTGTGGATCTTCTCAAGCTGTAGCTACTTGTTTTTTAACACATCACGAATCCAGTGATATCTCACATCGATGTGTTTAGACTTCAAGTGAAAAGTCGGGTTCTTGCTGAGGTGAATAGCACTCTGACTATCGCAGTGGAGTTTATACTTCTCTTGATTCTGACCCAACTTTTGTAGAAACTTCTTCATCCACAGGATCTCCTTACATCCTTCCGTGATTGCGATGTATTCTGCTTCTGTGGTGGATAAGGCAACACTAAGGTTTTAAATCGCGGTATCGGGTTACGTAACGGTAACGGTCGCGGTGTAACGGTATCGGGAGTATCGGTCTGTCCGTAACGGGAATCGGCCGTAACGATCATGAATTTTTTAAAATCACTAGAACATCCCCAAAAATTCAAAAAGAATAATTGTTTCACTCATTTAACCTTTAATAAACACATTATAATAGATCTTATGACATTTTAAGGTTATATACAACACAATAAAGACATAAAAAATACGAAAAACCGTCGTACTTAACAATCTTAAAAGAATAAGATGATGCACACAATATTTAATAAAAATATATTACAAAAATATAATAAAAGAGTAAATTGTACTTGTACATCATATTACAAAAATAATACACTCATATAAAATTATCAATACCAAAACGAATTGCGCGCAGGCTCTTCATAGTCGGCATCTGCATGATCACCACTTTGATTTTGTTGTGCAGCACCATAACCACCAAAGTAGTTAAAGGTGCAATGATCATAAATGGTGTTGCTAGGGCCACTACCACCCGTATCGCTAGATTCTGCTCTTTCTTCGCAATGATCGAAAGTAGAACTCGAACTCTCTTGATGTGGAGGAGGGACACTGTATTGGTAAGAAGGTGGTGGTGGATATGAGTATCCAGTAGTAGGAGGTTGTGGGCATCCTAAAGGATCCATACCCACATAATGTGGCGCCGAAACATATTCCGAGGAGGGATAATAAGGGTAAGGATATGGTTGTGGTTGAGGCCACTGATGATAATTATCCCCTTGATATCCATATCCGTATCCTCCAACTCCAAGCATACCAAAGCGGTTTGCCATGTCATCATATTCTTCGGAATTTGAGGATTGTGGGTTTGGTCTTCTTCTTGATGATCCAATTGCACTAGAAACAGAATGCCTTTGTGGCTCACTAATATCCCCACGTTCGACATTGTCTGTAAATCCAGCCATTCCTAACTCTCCATGATACGGCGATCGTCTAGTGTCTCCTCCACCTCCACCATCATCACCACTAGACTCTCCATTAGGTGGGCTCAAACCACGACTACTATCAGTATCACTTCCATCTCCAGATGGACTATCACTTTGCCAACTTCGAGGTGCTTGGCTACTGGAAGTAGCGACCTCATCATCGCTTACGTCTAACCATCTGGAGTTGTCCTGATCATCTAACAATAGTTCTTCTCTCTCTTGAAGCCATGGAGATAGTGGATCATCTTCTTCAAAGATATAATCCCAGTTTATAAGGTTGAAGTTGTCTTCAATTTCACTTTGGCTTAATCTCGTAGCATGTCTAATTTTCAACCTCATATTATAAGCCACGTAAACAAGTTTATTCAGTTTTTGATACTTTAGACGATTTCTCGTCTTTGTATGTATCAAGCTGAATGTGCTCCAATTACGCTCGCAATTAGAAGACGATGTTGTTTGGCTCAACACTTTAACTGCAATCTCTTGAAGTTCAAGGGCAGATGCACCAAAGTGGATCCACCATTCAACTGTAGAAACAATATGAATTAAAACGATACGAAGATTGAGATTCTTATATTAATAGTTAATTGTTCATTGTATTACCTGGATTCGTGCGTGTTACTGCTTTTTGAGCCAATACTGTCCCGAAAGAATGTTCTTTATCACGAAACGTCATAATCTATATTTAGAACGTAACAAATCAAAAACCCACAAATAAAATATAGAAAACTTAGTAACTTGTTAGTCACTAGTTGTTACTTAAAAAAAAAAAAAAAAAACTAATTTGATTAATAGCTTGAATTTGTTTATCAATATTCGGTTCCAATCTTTGAATCACTTTTTGAACTCCCTCCATTACCTCTCTATGGTCAGAAAGTTTACCACCATATTGAAATTGAGGATTTAAAAAATAACCTACATGAATTTAAAACAAAAAGCACATTTTGTTAAAGGAAATTTAATTCTAACAAGTAACAAGAGTTTTTAAAATTGAATTTACAATTAGTCAATTACTTACCAGCCGCATGCAAATCATGGTGTAATTGGAATTGCCATCTTTTGTTGATTATTTTCCAATATTTTTTGTAGTAACGACAATTTTTTTCAATGGCCATCTTCGCTTTGTCCATAGCTTCATAGACAAATTCCATTGTAGGCTTCTCATCTCCATCAACAAGCCTAAGCACCCTCACTAATGGTTCTTGAACTTTTAAAATTTCTGAAACTTTTATCCAAAAATCATTGTCGTTCACAATTTTTCTAACTTTTTTTCCACATTTCTCCTTCGCCCATCTTTTGCTTTTCCATTCATCACAATTAAACATATCTTGTAAGGCATTCTTATACCTTACAATACTTTCCAGCATAATGAAATTGGTGGCAAAACGTGTGATCCCGGGGCGTAATAACTCTTTTCCTTCAGTAAATCTCTTCATAAAATCAATAACCCAACTAGAGTTATAAATAAAGCGTGATATTCTTCTTGTATCATCCAAGACTTTCAACACATTTGTTTTCTCTCCAATATCTTTCAATATCAAATCAAGGTAATGTGCAGCACAACCTGTCCAATATAAATTTGGTCTTTTTAACATAAGTTTTTTCCTCACCACTTTTATTGCAGGCTCATTATCAGTGACAATTTGGACAATATATTTTTCACCAATTTTATCTACCACCTTGTCCATAAGCCCGAAGTAATAATCGGCAGTTCTGCTAACAACATCGATGGCATCCACTAATTTATGAAAAACAGTCCCCCGATTACTATAATTAAAAAAATTGATAATGAGCTTCCGGGTAGGTCCACTCCATCCATCACACATGATCGTAACGCCCCTCTCCTCCCAACTTGGTTTATGAGATTCAATCCACTTTTTCAATTCTTCATATTCTCTAGGTAAGAAAACTTCAGTCACCTCGTAAGGAGTAGGGACTTTTACTCCTTTTCCAACATCCCTTGCAACATCCAACATTGGCTCAAGCCATGGCGAATTAACAACGTTTGTTGGCAAACGTGTGTATAACACAAATTGACTAACTGCGACCCCTAATTTTTTCCTCAACCCTTTTATTACCCTTGTTGAGATCTTTTGTTGTTTGGGGGCTTTGCTACGGTGTAGATCAACATCAATCTCGGCCAACCGTGCTTCAGGTAAAGACGAATCAATCCAAGTTTTTTTTGAACTCGATTCACGGACAGTAGAAGATAGTCGAAACATATTAGCAATGCGAGTAGTAGTGCTTCCCCGTCTGGTGCTTTCACCAACCCCGCTATTACTCCCGGTCTCATATCGGTTACCTGCATCCCTCCTATATCTCTCCCTATCTTCTTCTTCTCTATGCAACCTCATACTTTCTTTTCGTGCATAAGCCATATCCGGATCATCCGAGTTATCATCATCACTCAAATCGTAAGGATCATCTTAATCACGTTGAGAAGCTCGAATTTGTTCAATCACTTATTCTCTTTGTTTTCTTTTATCCATTTTTTTCTTCAAGTTACCTTCAAGATATTTCATCATAAGCGTTCTAACATCGGCATTAACACTTTGGCATGGAGCTACTTGACTCTTTTTGGCCGCCAAGTGTTGCTTCAATCTAGTTATTCCACCATTTATCTCTCTACCACAAAATTTACATTTTAATTTGTGTCTAGAACCACCAATAGGAATCCCGAATTTCCATCCAATATCATCACTAGGAGGATGTGATCCTTCTTCACCCGACATTGTTAAATTTTAATTTTCTACAATTTACATACACAAATTTAATTCATACTATTTACTAAAATTATAATTGAAGCTAATTAATATTACATTAACCATTATATATATATATATATGTATATATATATATAATGTGATAAATAAAAATGACAAAAAAAAAAAATTGCTACAAAAATATAAGTTAAAAATTTTTAGGACTAAATTATAATTGTAAAAAAGCTAATTAACAATTTTAGGACTAAATTGTAAACAAAAATTATTTTTAAACCCCTTAATTATTTCTAAATTGTAAACAACTTCAGCCAAAAAGCCACATACGCCCAAATCAGTAGCATTACACCCGAATGGAGAGAGAGAGAGAGAGAGAAACGGAGCGGAGGCGAGACGGCGACGAGCTGCAACGCGAAGGAGAGGAGACGTCGCCGGCGACGTGAGAGCTACGTTCGGCGGCGGCGAGCTGTTTCTGTTAGGGTTTGGCGACACCGCGACGAAATCCTCAACGTTTGACGAGCTCTTTGGATGGATACGGTCTAATCGGTAAGTGTTTGGTTATCTTCTACTAGTTTTTTCTCCTCCTTGCTTAATTATATGCTCAATTATATGAAGAATCTTTGAACGTTGAAGAAAGCTGAAAAGTGTGCGTGAAATCAGCGAACTGTCAGTCGATCGGTGAAGAATCTTGTTCTTTACAGACTGTAACGGCCGTTAACGGCCCGATTCAGCCCTAGATGCCGGAATCGGCCGTGTATCGGTATTGGCCTACCCATTTTCCGGTACGAATCGGCCGTTACGGTACGTAACGGCCGATATTTAAAACCTTGGGCAACACACTTCTGTAATCGTGATTGCCACGAAACAGCTTCCCCTGCAAATGTTATCAAGTATCCAAATATGGATTTTCTCGAATCCACATCGCCAGCCATATCTGCATCTATATGTCCTTCCAATACAGGCCTACCATTGTCGAAACATAAACAATGACTGGATGTTCCCCTGAGATACCTGAATACCCATTTTACTGCTTCCCAATATTCCTTTCCAGGATTTGAAAGGAAACGGCTCACTATACCGACTGCGTGAGTGATGTCTGGTTTGGTGCAAACCATGGCGTACATCAAACTGCCAACTGCCGATACATAAGGCACCCTATCCATTTATGATTTTTCCTCCTTACTTGAAGGACATTGTCTCGCACTAAGCTTGAAGTGGATTGCAAGTGGAGAACTAACAACTTTAGATTTACTCATGTTGAATCTTTCAAGAACCTTTTCAACATAGCGTTCTTAAGATGGCCAGATTCTGCGATTCTGCCTGTCACGGGTAATCGTTATGCCAAGAATATGCTTTGCTGCTCCTAAGTCCTTCATTGTAAAGGACTTGCTCAACTCTTGCTTTAGCTTGTTAATTTTGGCGCTGTCACGACCAACGATTAACATGTCATCAACATAAAGTAGAAGAATGATAAAGTCACAATCAGAAAATTTCTTGATGAAGACCCAGTGATCCGCCGTTGTTCGGTTGTACTTATTTTTCTCCATAAATGAGTCAAACTTTTTGTACCACTGTCTTGGTGCCTATTTCAGACCATACAAGTTTTTATTTACTTTGCACACTAGTTTTTCTTTTCCTTTGACTAGGAAATCTTTGGGCTGCTCCATGTAAATTTCATCGTCAAGATCACCATGTAAAAATGCAGTTTTTACATCAAGTTGTTCAACCTCTAGATTAAGACTGGCTACAAGGCCAAGAACAACTCGAATTGAAGACATTTTCACCACAGGTGAAAATATTTCGTCAAAATCAACACCCTTCTTCTGTTCGGATCCTTTCACAACCAATCTTGCTTTGTAACGTGGTTGTGAGCTGTGTTCTTCATTTTTGATCCTGTACACCCACTTGTTCTTGAGAGTTTTTCTACCCTGCGATAGTTTCATCAAATCGAATATGTGGTTCTCATGCAAAGATTTCATCTCTTCTTGCATGGTTTTTAACCATTCGCCCTTATATTGATCTGCAACAGCTTCTTCATAACTTTCAGGTTCTCCCCCTTCAGTGAGCATCACATACTCATGAGGAGAATATCTTCGACTTGATTGTCGCTCTCGGGTAAATCTTCTCAATTCTTGTTGGACTTGTTCCGAAATCGATTTTGATTCCGAACTGCTAGCTGGTGGAGTTGCATCATCAGGATCTGGTACCGCTCCCTCGTCACCAGAATTTGTTGGTGAAGAGTTAGGTCTGAGATCTACTGGAAATTCATCTGGTTGTGGCTTTTTTGGTTTCTCAAAGTCTCCAGCTATCTGATCTTCAAGAAACACCACGTCTCTACTTCTGACGATCCTTTTGCTGATAGGATCCCAGAGTCTGTAGCCGAACTCTTCATGGGCGTATCCCACAAAGATGCATTGCTTTGCCTTTCCATCCAGCTTGGACTCTTTTGGAATGTGAACAAGCGCTCTGCAGCCAAACACTTTTAGGTGTTCGTACAAAATGTCTTTCCCCGTCCTGACTCTTTCTGGTACATCATAGTTCAGTGGAACTGATGGAGAAAGGTTGATTAAATCAACTGCTGTCCTTATTGTTTCCCCCCAAAATGAGTTTGGCAGCTTTGCATCTAACAACATACATCTGACTTTTTCACAGATGGTTCTGTTCATCCTCTCTGCGACACTGCTGTGCTGAGGTGTCTTTGGTATTGACTTTTCAAGCCTGATGTCGAATTTCCTGCAGTACTCTTTGAATGGTCCACGGTATTCACCTCCGTTGTCTGCACGTACACACTTCAAATATCTACTAGTTTCCCTCTCAACTTTTACATGAAATTGTCTGAAAATTTCTACCACTTGATATTTGGTTTTCAAGGTAAAGGCCCACACTTTTCTAGAGTGGTCGTCAATGAAAGTCACGAAGTAAAGAGTACTTCCCAGTGACTTATGACTCATTGAGCAGACGTCTGTGTGTATCAGATCTAGAATATTCTTCCTTCTGGATGGTGGATGAGTTTGAAATGTAACTCTGTGTTACTTTCCTATGACACAATCAACATAGGTTTGCAAGGGTGTGCCTTTCATTCCTGACAATAGCTCTTTTTTGGAAAGGATTTTAAGACCTTTCTCACTCATGTGTCCGAGCTGCTTATGCCATAGCTCGGTGGAGACTTCTTTCTTGGTCGTATTTACATCTCCTCTGCATAACTTGGCTTCCATGACATAGAGAGAGGTATTTTTCTTGCCTTTTGCTATCGTCAAATTACCTTTGGTAAGTTTCCATCTGCCTTCACCAAAGTAATTGTTGTAGCCCTCGTCGTTAAGCTTCCCGGTAGAGATTAAGTTGAGACGAATATCAGGAACATATCTCACGTCTTTCAAAAGTAGCTTGCATCCGAGATTAGTTTCGAGATAAATATTGCCGATACCAACTATTTCAGATGCACCATCATTTCCCATCTTCACACGTCCGAATTCTCCTTGAGTGTAAGATGAGAAGAAATCTAGTCTTGGCGTGACATGGAAGGAGACGCCTGAGTCAACAACCCAGGTTGAATCTTGGGATACGAGATTGACATAGTTATCACCTCAAACAATGACAGCTTCATTAATGACAGTAGCGGTGTCATTTGTTCGGGTTCCGACTTCTTGATTTTGGGATTCCTCCTCCTTCAACTTCCGGCAATCTCGAATGAAATGTCTGAATTTACCACAGTGATAACACTTCTTGTCAGCTCTAAATTTGGATTTAGATCGTCATCTTTCTTGTCCGTGAGGATTTCGACTTTTGTTTCTCCCACGCCTCTCTTGCTTGCTTTGCTTTTCTGAGACAAGCGCTTCAGACTCAGGAGTGTATCCTTCGTCTTTTCGTCTAGACTCTTCGTTCAACATTCTATCTTTCACCATATCCATGGTAAGCTTTCTATCTGGAGCAGAGTTGCTAACTGACACGACTAATGTGTCCCAACTTTTCGGTAGAGAACTCAACATCAACAATGCTAGCAACTCGTCATTTACGGTCATTTTCATAGAATTGAGTTAATTAATAATGTCTTGAAACTCACTCATATGTTCCGATACACTACTTCCATCTTTGTATTTCAGATTGACTAATCGTCGCATTAGATTTGCTTTATTTTGTGCAATTGTACTCGCATACATTTTCTCCAACTTTTGCCAAAGAACATAAGCATCAAGTTCATTAGCAAAATTTTGAAAAATGTTCTTGTCAATCCATTGCCGGATTTGGGCAGCACATTTTCGGTTCTGAACGGTCCAATCAGCGTCTGATGAGGTTGTCGATGTGCTCGTGGTTGATGTTGTTGTTGTTTCGCTGGCTCTGTCATCCGTTGTAGATGCCGCCTCCTGTGTCGGCATTATAATGGGCTTCCACAGATCTTTTATGTACAAAAGATCCTCCATCTTCGGCTTCCAAATTGCATAGTTAAATGCAGTCAATTTGATCATGTTGCCTGTGCTCTCCTCCATCTCGATCACAGGTCTGAATCAGCAGGTTTCACTGGGTTCGGTACTTTGTTGCCGATGAATAGTACCGCGTACAGTACTATGTGAATAGTACCGTACGTATGAACAATACCGTATACACACTGTATACGTCTCGTATAAATATTGTGAATAGTATCGTATACGTACGTATATATATAGTGTACGTATATACGTATATACTAGTATAGTATACTACGTATATGATCTCTTCCTCTACTGGGCTCTCAGCTCTGATACCACTTTGTTGGGAAAGTGGTTAGAATCAAGAGAAGTATACACTCCATTGCGATAGTCAGAGTGCTATTCACTTCAGTAAGAACCCGACGTTTCACTTGAAGTCTAAACTTATTGATGTGAGATATCACTGGATTCGTGATGTGTTGGAAAACAAGTTGCTACAACTTGAGAAGATCCACACCAATGATAACGGGGTCGACATGATGACAAAAGCTCTACCTAGAGAAAAGCTCGAAGTTTGCAAGGAAGTTGCAGACTTGGCTTCAACCCCAAATTCGTCGTGAGGGGGAGATTTGTTGGGTAAATCACTCCCAATTGGGAGTGATTTTTTCAACAAAAGGATGGCCGATGCATGTTGAAGAAATCACAAAAAAAGAAAAAAAAAAAAAAAAAAAAGAAGAAGAAGAGGGAAAAGACAGTTAGCTCACCAAATGAAAAAAAAAATGAGAAATCGTTGCCTACCTTTTGGTAAAGTTTTTCTTCTGTTCAGACTGTCAAGAAGCTCAAATCCTCCTCTATAAATAGAGGAGATGAGCGAAAGGAAAAGATAATCATCTGCAGAAAGAAATCGCAGAGAGGAAGAGAGAGAAACCTCATTTGTGGGAAGATATTAATGAGAGCCAATTTGTGAAGTTTTTACCTACAAATTGAATACAATATTTCTTTGTATTATTTGAGTAATCCACCAAGTGTGAGATTTGTAATCCCATTATTTGTTATAGTAGAAGATTTAAGCGGTTTACGGGTCCCGTTGTTTTTACCTTCAGTTGAGGAGGGTTTTTCACGCTAAAATCCGTTGTGTTATTTCTGTTCTATTTTGGTTTGAGAAAATGTTATGAGACCGACAAAATTATCTTATTATCTTTCCCAACAGAATTCGACATGTCGAAATTGGAATTACAAATGAAAGCATGTAAAAATCTAAAAAAATTACATTGATTTTCATTTTTGATTCCAATTCCAAGGCTTGAATTTCGTGCTACCAAACTCTACCGACGACAATTGAATCTTCTCGATATTCTTTTTTCAGTTTAACACCAAATATTACTATGAAGTTGGGATTGGAAACACTACAAGAATGTTCTGGTTTATTACTCCACCGGAAGTTGGTCCTGATGTTCCATATACATTTGGTCTCATAGGTAAGCCCCTTTTTTATTTTTTGGGTATTAATTTTGTAGAAGCTTGCTAAGGTAGTGTTTGTTTGGTTGCGCAAAATTCAAACTTAAAAAATCGAAATTGTGAATGAACGCATGTATTTTTTTGAAATCTTTTACATGCGTTTTTTTCCAATTCCAATTCTATGACTCCAATTCCATGAAACTAAACACTATATTAGTGTTTGGGAACATGGAATTGAAGCCATGGAATCAGAATTTGAAATGAACGGATGTAAATTCTTGGATTTTACAAGCGGTCATTTCTAATTCCAATTCCAAGATTCCAATCCCATGCAACCAAACACTACCTAAATGAGAATTAAAGTGTTGGATTTGGAATGCCAAATGAAGGCATGTAAATTTTTTTAGATTTTTCTATGCATTTATTTCTAATTTAAATTCGTGGGCTCTAATTTTATGCAGCCAAACACTGCCTAAGTTTCTTAATTAGTGAAATTTGTGGATACTTTTTATTTTTTAAAGTATTTGCTCTATTGACACTTGCTGCAGGGGACCTAGGCCAGACTTATGATTCAAACGTGACGCTTACACATTATGAATTAAATCCAACAAAAGGAGAAGCGGTTTTGTATGTTGGGGACCTTTCTTATGCAGACCACTACCCTAATCACGACAACGTAAGATGGGATACATGGGGAAGGTTTGTCGAGAGAAGTGTTGCCTATCAACCTTGGATATGGACTGCTGGAAATCATGAGATTGATTTTGCCCCTGAAATTGTAAGTCTTAGGCACTGTTTGGTAAACTTTTTTTTTTTAAGAATATTTTTCTTTTAAATAAAAAAGTACACAATTTAAAAGTAGCGTTTATGTTGTACTTAAAAAACACTTTTAAAAACAAAAGAAGTGAAAACATGATTTTAAATATTTCTTTCGAAAACCCAAGACATGGTTATTTTGTTTCTTCGATTTTTTTATTATAAGAAGAGGATGAAAATTGATGGATTAAGACCTTTTCACTCACTTTTTGGATTAATTACCTTTTACCCCATTATACTCTAATCTTGTTCTATTTTGTCCTCTCTAAACAGCCTCTTGCAACGCAAGGTAAGGTTACGTAAAATAGACCCATCACCCAGGTGGTCCGACCCTTTCCTGGATTCCGTGCATAGCGGGAGCTTTGTATTTATGTTTTTTTTTTTGGATTAATAGATGAATAATACTGAAATATTATATTTATACTATCGAACATAACTTTTTTTTGTTTTGTTTTGTTTTTGCTCTTAATTACAATTTTTTTTTTTTTTTGTCATTTTTATTAAGAAAATACTTTAAAAAAATGTTACCAAACAACACCTTATTTAACGTTTGATGCTTTTGTTTTAGGGTGAAACCAAACCCTTCAAGCCTTATACACACCGGTATCATGTCCCTTTCACAGCATCTCAAAGCACAACTCCATTTTGGTACTCCATCAAGAGAGCTTCAGCTTATATCATTGTCTTGTCTTCGTACTCAGCTTACGGTAAGTATGCTCAAATACCGAAGTCTCCTTAGCGTTTGGTTACACGAATTTGCAGCGTCAGAATCGGAATTGAAAATTTCCATGCGTTCGTTTTCTATTCCAATTTCAAGGCTCTAATTTCTTACAACCAAACACTACCTTAATTAAAATACTCGAGTCAATAAAGGTTTCTTAAGGCTCCGTTTGTTTAGTGTTTCGTTTCACAATTTTTTGTTTCACAAGTATGAGAACAACAAATGTGTTTATGTTCTACTTCCATATATTTATTACAATTTTTTGGAAACATGAACAAAATTGTTCTCTCTTTAGCTAGAAATGGATGCACCTAAAAATCTAAAAATTTGTACGCAATCATTTCCAATTCCAAGCCTTGAATTCTATGCTGCCAAGCACTACCTTAGCCCCAGCTTCAATTCACAAATTATATATTTTTTAATTAATCAGTTTATGAACTGTTATATTTCAGTATTTGGTTGTAAAAATTAAAAAACACTTAGGTAGCGTTTGGTTTCATGGAATTGGAGCCATAGAATTGGAATTCGGAAAGAACTCTTGCAAAAATTGAAAATTTCATGCATTCATTTCTAATTCCAATTCCTTAGAGCCAAACATTGCCTTAAATTAGTCAGCTAATCATTTTAGTTCTAGTTCATGTGCTATTTTCTCGTGTAATTGGAATTAATTGACTAAAATAAAATAATTATATATTGCTTTGTTGAAACAAACCATACCTAAATTTGATTGAATCAATTCATCAGAAATAAGATCATTCACAAAAATCGGATAATTTAGATTTAGACAACCAAACGCGGCCTTAGTGATTTCGATAATTGATCTCTATTACCTTTTTTAGGGACATACACACCTCAATATCAATGGCTTTTCGAGGAGCTGCCAAAAGTAAACAGAAGTGAGACTCCATGGTTGATTGTTTTGATGCATTCACCATGGTATAACAGCTATAACTATCACTACATGGAAGGTGAAACCATGAGAGTGATGTATGAGCCCTGGTTTGTTAATTACAAAGTCGATGTCGTCTTTGCTGGTCATGTTCACGCCTATGAAAGATCGGTAAGGGCTTTAACTCTGAGAAGGTGGGTGTTTATGTGGATCCTGAGGTTTTCCAAATTGCACATTTGCCCCACTATCAGTTTTATATTTGTTTCAATTTTGTAAAATTGAAAATGTTGTTAATGATTTTGGACGGAAAATTAGTTGTGCTTAGGAGTGACTTTCTAATGGGGATATTTTTGTCATTTCATCACTCCACTAAAATAAGCACGTTTTTTCCTAATTTTTTCCTAACAACGATTCATTTGAAGAATGAGTGAAAAAAGTATGAATCATTATTGAAAAATTAGGAGAAAACGTCATTGGTTTGATGGAATAACGAAATATGTCCAATAGAAGACTGCATACTGAGCAAAACATATTTTCTGTCTAAAATCATTAACAATGTTGTGAATTCTGCGGGATTGAAACAAATGTGAAACTTGAGAGAGCAAATATGCAATTTGGCAAATCTCAAGGTTCATATAGACACCCACCCATACTTAAGGGACCAAAAATATAATTTTCCCTTTAACTATAGAGAATAATTTTTAGGGCACTCCTTGGTTAATTTTTTTTTTTTTTTTTAAAAGTTTTGCAGTTGTAAACCAAACAAGTCTTTAGAGCTTTTCTTTTTTCTTTCTTATACATATATGTAACGTGTTATACGTTTGACAGGAACGTGTATCCAACATCGCTTACAACATTATAAACAGCGTTTGCACTCCTGTAAATGATCAATCTGCTCCTGTTTACATAACAATTGGTGATGGAGGAAATATAGAAGGCTTGGCAAATAAGTAAGACTAAATATCTCTGTCACCCTTTGATAATGCTCTTTTTTATCAAGTACTTTTCTGCTTTTAAAAATAATTTTGAAAAATCAAGAAAGCAAAAATATTTTAAGAAAAAAAGAAAAAGAAAAAAGGTATTTTTTAATTTTTTTTAAGGGATTGATGGAGTGCGGACTTCTTACCTAAATTTTCTCAACCCCTTGCTAAATTCTTTTAGATTAAGAGACCGTTTTTGAAAATAATACTAATATATCATCTTTACTTTATTGACATTTTTTTATTTTGATTTTAGAAGTTTTTTTAGTTTGCATCACTAAGGTTTCGGAGAAATTTCACTTTAGCGCTTGTACTTTCAATTTAAACATCATAAACAATGAAGTTTCTTAATTGTGTTAAATCAGTCCAAATTGGTAATTCTGTTATTTTTTATGATGGAAATCAATCACTTGTGAAACATGGAATAAAAAACGTGGGTGAAATTTTATCATAAAAAAATAACGGAAAGACTAACTTAACAGTATTTGGATACTTCAGATTGAAATGAATGGTCTAAAGTGGGATTCTCCGATACTTCAAGGGTGCAAAAAGTATTTTTTGTTTCAATTGACTCTTTTACTTTTAAATGAAAAATACTTTTATTAGACTTTTCTCTTTTCTAGCATGCAATTGATTAAGCTCCTTCTAGATAAATAACTAGTTTTTGAAAATTTTATGTTATGTTGAAGTATGACTGAGCCACAACCAAAATACTCGGCGTTTAGAGAGGCGAGTTTCGGTCACGCCATTTTCGATATCAAGAACCGAACTCACGCTCACTATGGTTGGCACCGGAATCATGATGGGTATGCGGTGGAAGCCGATTCTATGTGGTTTTTTAACCGATTTTGGCATCCGATCGATGAATCTACGATTGCAAAATCATGAAGAAAATAAAAATTGAAAAGTGTTATGTTAAAGTTTGTTTTGACGAGATGTTTGGTTTGAGGAAGGAATTTGTAAAATTTTCTTAAATTCTGTGGAGAAAAATTTATAAATTTCTTATCAAATACGTTACCCGTATGCATCATTAGTGTCACGGTTTTAACTTATCCAGTGCTTGTTCTCGCACATGGCCGCTTGTCCGTGACCATTTTCATTTGTTTTCTAGACTAGTTTAGTTTATTTTTTTCATTTCTTGTAAAAAGACTTCATTATGTCTCTTCAAACATAATGATGTCTATTGTTGTCACTTGTATTTTTTTTCTTAAAATATTATGTGGGAGGATATACTCTTGAAGTCATTCAAGTCTTTCACACCTTGTAGCATTTGATATTAAAATAATTGTTGCTGTTATTGTAATTGTATTCTTCTCTACTTTATCGACATGTGTTGTTGTAGAAAAATTCGTTACTATTAAAAAATGTTTTTGCTATTTGATATTCTCTGATCTTCAAGTTTGTTATTAGGCGATCCCCTAATTAGCGCCTCAAGGGCCTACTTTCTAGCATCAAAAAGCTCAAACCCTGACACTTAGCATTGAACATCATTCCTTTGTTTTTTGTTTTTTTTTTCGATGTATGATGTTTCATGTAATTTTTTGGTAAATTAAGTTGACATATATGCCCTTTGTTTTATAAAATCTTTACTTTCATTGATTTTGGAAAAAGTTCGTTTTTATTTTTGGGTTAATCATACTTTATCTCCATGTCATTAGGCTGTTTTGCGCTTTCTCCCATGTAGTATTTTAGTTATTACTTATCCTCCTGCGGTGGTGGATTGAAGTGTAACGATTAAGTTTTTCGTTAACTTTAACGGACAAAAATTAACAGAAAATCGTTAAATAGTGTTAAAAGATATTTATATCTTTAAAATATTTTAATAAAGACTATTTGTATATATTCAAAAACTTAAGGGATTATTGTATATTTTATTTATTTCATTTCTCCATCTCCCACCCCTCCCCCATCTCCGACGACCCACTCCCACCCTTGCTCCTCCATCTCTGGTGATTCACCCATCCACATCGTCTCCCACCCTTTACTCCATCTCCTGCGAACCCACCCCACCCCTGCTACATCTCCGAGTCAGTTGTACCAACTAATATCAAATTCACAAGTACCTGCACGTGAAATTATTATAAAGATTCAGACAAATTAGATAGCACAATTCAAACAAAATTCAGAGATTAAGCAACACTCTTTAAATCTCCTGCTGATACATAAACAGAGAATATCTAACTCGAAAGAACAATAGAATAAACAGTCAAGACCAATCTTCTTGGGTTTGTGTCACAGACTAGGTGTATTTGGAAGAAAAATACCCTTGATTTCAAAATAAAATGATACAATTATTTTTAATTTTAACTGTTGTACCTTAGTCTACTATCACAAGCAGCAGATAAGTGGTGATAAAAATAACACAGGTACAGGTACAAAGTGTAAAACCGCGTCATGAAAACAAACTGATAAGTAAGGTGGCGTTTGGTTAGTGTTCCCACTTTTTTGAACCCAACTGGAATAGGTTGGGTTGAGAATTTTGGGAATAGAATTACGTTTGGTAACGATAATTTTTGTTTTGTGCTGAGAACAGAATGTGTTTGGTAACGATTTTATTCTAAAACTATTTTATTTTTTTTTAATTTTTTTTTTGTTTGGTGGCGGCTAGACGGCGGCGGCAAGGTGGCCGGACGGCCGCCGCCACAGGCGGTAGTGCCCGGCGACGGTCGCCGGAGGTAGCCGCCGGCAGTGGAAGGTCGCCGGAGGTGGCCGGAGACGGCGGACGATCGCCAGACAGCGGTGGCGGCGGCCAGCGATGGTCGCCGGAGGTAACCACCGGCAGCGGAAGGTCGCCGGAGGTGGCCGGGACGGCTGCGGCGGTGGCCGGCGATGGTCGCCGGACGGTGGCCGGCAGCGGCAGGCGGCGGCGAGTGGTGGTGGTCGGCCGGCAGATGAAGTCGGAAGTTGAGAACTTCGGGTTGAGTTTTTTGGGCACAAAAAGAAACAACTTTTTTTTGTTTCTGGTTTCTTTAGGATTTTGAGAATCAATTCCTATTTTTTGGATTGGGTTGGGTTTTGTGCGTTGCCAAATGCGTTCCCAACAAACAATCCTGAATTTTTGGGTTGGGTTGGGTTGGGTTCACTAACCAAACGGGGCCTAATAAAACATTAAGCCCAGGCCCATTTATTGAACCCCATATGGAGAAGCAGCTTGCCGCGGGAGAGGAGGAGAAGCTGTTGCTTGAAGGGGACCGTTGCTTCGACGATTAGGGCTCGATTTGGAGCTACATTCTGAAAAATCTCATCAATTCAAGTAATTTGTGGAAGAAATTTCTCTTCTGCTTTGGCGATTCACGATGAAAGTTCAGGTATATGTTTAACCTAGTCGTTCGTTTTGGTTTCGTAGCTGTAATCTCTCTACAAAAATGTCATGATTATGGTGTTGAATCTGTTTTGCTGCTTAATGGCCTCTGCCTTCCGCCATGGACTCGTATCTTTCTTGTTTCGCTTCGTATGAGATGAAAAATTTAGCAACCGATTTTTCTGTGATGCATCTGAAATGTTGTTAGATTGATGATTTCAGAAGAAAAATAGGCTTGATTTGTTGTAATATTGTTAGTGTTCTACGAAAAATCCTTGACAATTAGCGTCTTAACTTGTATTGCATCACAAAAACAGCTAAAATTTTCTCTTGCCTTTAGTGTTTTCATTGTTCCTGCACCTCCAAGTTTTATCATCAGTTATCGGTGGTGTTTGCCTGCTCAAAAGCCAAAGCGAAAAAAATTAAAAGTGTGTTTGATGTGTAGAAATGACATTGTAGTATTATTCGTATAATTGATTTCTTGTTTCCCTCCCCAAAAAAAAAATCATAGACGGTCAAAAAAAGGTTGGTGAATAGGTCCTAGTTCATCGATCTATAGTATAGAAATCGAAAAACAAAATAGCAACTAGTTTTTTTCTTGTCGGAAAGTACTTAAGATCATATTTTGTACTTTTATTTTTATTTTTAAAAGTACCGTCTTATGTGCAAAGTAAATTATTTAATTACATCCAACCTTGTTTTCAAAATATATATGTGTGTGTGTGTGTGTGAAAAACTATATCCCGTAATTTATGTATCGTTTGTGAACATATTGTTTCAGCTGATTGGGGAAGCCATTGAGTCCAAAGCCAGTCAGTACGGGTTGCCAAATACCGAAAATGGCTTATCTACTCATGACAAGCAACCGTTACCTGCAAAAAAGATTGTGTTGAGGGACTTGCAAAATGAAAACCCTACTGTAATATCCAAACCTGCAGGACCCATCTTCTCAAAAGACAATGGACCCGCCTCCAAAATTGTAAAGGCATTACCGAACCCCGATTGCCAGGTCAGCCCTTCTCACCATCAATATCCATCCAGCAATGGCCATCTTGTCTATGCTCGTAGAAAGGCTGAAGTAGATTTGAGCAAAACTAGTTCCATTGAAAACACAAGCATTAATGCTGATTCTTCACAGCTAAAAAAACTCCATGATCATGATTCGACAAATCAACAGAAAGCTGAGATGAAGGATGTGCCCGTTCTGAGGGGATCTCCTGTCTGTTTCCCTTCTGTAAAGCTGAATAATGGTTTACCAAATCCAGATTCTTCTAATGTGAATGTTAATGTTAATGCTGCTTCAGTCAGCTCTTCAATAGATGTTCAGCCGTGGGAACAGAGATTTCTCCAACTGCAGAATTTATTGAAGAAATTAGACCAATCGAGTCAAGAAGACTATATGCAGAGTAATGCCCTTGAATTCGAATTTAAGTTGATTTAAAAAACACTTTCTTTTTTCTATCGTTACGTTCGCCTACTGACTTTTTTTTTTTTTTAAAAAAAAATTGCAGTGCTTCGATCGCTGTCCTCGGTTGAACTTAGTAAGCATGCGGTTGACCTAGAAAGGAGATCGATTCAACTCTCATTGGATGAAGGTAATCTAATTTTCTTGTGTATACTTTTTTTTTTTTCAACATCAAACACGTCTATATTCATTGGTAAGGATGCGTACATGTGACCCTCTCCAGACCCTACAATTGCGCCAACCTTCGTGCATTGAACCCAAAATTCAATGAAATGTTTTTGATTTAATTTGGAACTTGAAATGGATTTTTTAGGGCTTGTTTGGTTTAGTTTTTGAAATACAGTGATATGGGTTATATTACCCCATATAACTCTGAGGTAGTGTTTGGTTCCATGGAATTGGATCCTCTAAACCGTAATAGGAAATAAACAAGTGCCAAAAACTTCAAAATTTCAAAGCGTTCATTTCTAATTCCAATTCTGAAGCTCAAAGTAGCGTTTGGATGTGTGGAATTAGAGCTTCAGAATTGGAATTGCAAATGAATGCATGTAAAAATCTATAAGTTAACGTGTGAAATATGAATTTCAATTCTGAGGCTGCAATTCCGTGCATCCAAACACGACTAACCGAGTCTTTGTCGCGATATTTGATATGCTTTTGGACCATTTTTTTTTCGTCTGATTTTTTTTTTTTTTACAGCAAAGGAAATGCATCGGGTTCGACTTCTTGATGTCTTGGGGAAATATCCGAAGAGTTCTTAAGAAAACAACCTGATCGACGTCATAGTTTGCATTTTTGCTAAACATTTTATCTTTGATTTCAAAACCTTATTCCACAATATGTACGAATATTAGGTTTGAAGTTGTTAAGGTTCTGTTTGGTTTGCAACTGTAAAACTCAGTTTTTCAAAACTTTTTTTTTTTGGGAGGGGGGGGGGGGGGGGGGAGAATGGTTTAGTGATACATGGTGATGTGAATGTCCATTTTTATTTTCACTATTTGCATAGTTTAATAATAATAATAAAAAAAAAAAGCAATATTTTAAACTTAGATTTGATAAAAATAAACCTTATTTTTTTTAATCCTAAACACAAAAAAGGGAAAATTATATCTTTGGCCGTTAACATTT
This sequence comes from Eucommia ulmoides, assembly GCA_016647705.1. Classification (NCBI taxonomy): domain Eukaryota; kingdom Viridiplantae; phylum Streptophyta; class Magnoliopsida; order Garryales; family Eucommiaceae; genus Eucommia; species Eucommia ulmoides. The sequence continues at coordinate 47,660,698 of CM028331.1, forward strand.
CCCATTTGTTTCAATCACACAAAATCTTAATCACCCAAAATAAAAAACGTTAATGGTTTTTTGATGAAAATGGATTTTGCTCAGCACGGTGATTTAAATCTAAGACATAATTTTTAATCTGTTTTTTGACAACGATTTTTCTGGAAGATCAAATAAAGAAGGCTGCATTGTTGTTAGGAAATAAATGTTTTAGGTTTACCGAATTGATGAAATAACGAAGTTTAAAACAATTAATTTTTCGTCCAAAATTATTATAAAATATTTTTAATTTTGTAAAATTGAAACAAATGTGAATTTGAGGGACAAAAATGTAATTTCGCCTATTATTTCCTCAGCACGTGAGATAATTCAAGTATCTCGTATTTATCGCAACAAAAGAGAGATTTGTAAAAGAAGATAAACATGAGTAACTGAAATATGGGAAAATTGCTCTTTTAACCCTTAAAATTTAGGGTGTGTGTAAATGGCCCATATAGTTTAAAAAAAAGGTACATTTAGCCATGAGATTTGGAGTCGGTGTCAATTTCGACCATACTAACCGACCGTTAAAATCTAGACTAACATCAATTTATGTCCACATTTTCACAATCAGTTAGCTATTGAGAAAAATTGACATCGAGTCAAGATTTCAACGGTATTTGTGTTTTCGTTTAAAAATTAGGGGTTTCTGGTGAACAAACAGTCTATAAACTTAAAATTTTTACTTATGCAATCCACATATTATAATAATTTTTTTTTTCCAGAAATCCAAATGTATTATATTACATGGAAGTGATTTGAACCTCAGTCCAAATCTCTTGAATTAATTCGAATATTTTAGCTCTTGTTATTGAATCGACTGGAACATGCAATGGATCTTTTGGTGTAATTGATATATTCGTATCAACAAATCATTGTAATTTTTTCACGAAACAAATTACAATAATTTCTATAACGTATAATGACTTTGGACTTTTAATAGAATTATTTACTTATCAAAAAAATTATTGTTGTACTGAGTGGGTTGGATGAATAATAAGTTGCAAAATTTGGTCTGTGGTGGCAGAAAAGCCCTAAAATTTATAGGGACCAATCGGATACCTACCTCAAAGTTTAAGGGATAAAAGTGTTATATTTTTACTTAACGGAAAAATAACTACCCAAATTCGAAGTGGTGCGCATGGTAACCGTTCCCACTACATACGGGATCCATCCGCCACTTCCCCAATCTTTTTTCCCCCACAATTCCTTTTCTTGTTTACAGCCGCCGCAGCCATGAACGACGCCGACAGCAACCTCACCGCCGATTCTCAGCTCCGTCTTTCGCCGGTCGGTCAACAAAGGTTCCCGGGCTTCGCGCCTCACTCCCCTTCCGGCGTCGACTTCTCGGAGTACACCCAAAAACCCAGTAAGAAACGACCCAGATCATCGATCGGAACCGGCGACAATCAGAAACCCAGAAAGAAGCGAACCAAGTCGATTGGAACCGGTGACTCGATCGGCGGGGTGACGAAGCCGAGAAACTGGAAAAAACCAGACCCAACTGCTCCGAAGATCACCGAGCCGTGTACGGAATGCGGTAAGAAGTTTTGGTCGCTGAAAGCCCTATTTGGGCACATGCGGTGCCACCCAGAACGGCAATGGCGAGGAATCAACCCGCCGTCGAATCTCCGGCGACCTGCAACTTCCTCAGAAGACCATGTTTTCAATCTCGAAGCAAGATTGACGGCGGAAGATCAAGAGGCCGCAACCTGTTTGTTGATTTTAGCTAGTGGTTCTCTTACTGCAACTACTACTACCGCCACTACTAATACCACCAGCAGCACTCCTGATCATGAAATCTCCGAATGCAATCCAAATATCGATTTGGGTTTAGGGTTTTCGGGTTTGAATTGTCGATTCGAGTGCTCAAGTTGTAATAGGGTTTTCCCTTCTCATCAGGCTCTAGGAGGGCATAGGGCAAGCCATAAAAATGTGAAGGGCTGTTTTGCAAATACCAGAAATATCGGGGAGGAAGACGATCATCGATGTGGAGGCGAATGCGACGACAGAAATGGCGAAGGGACGAGTTCAGGACACAAATGCAGCATTTGCCTTAGGGTTTTCTCGAGTGGTCAGGCATTGGGTGGTCACAAGAGGTGCCATTGGGAGAAAGATGATGAAATTTTGGCTGCCAAACATGGCCTTAACTCGTGTGTTCTAGACTTGAACATGCCGCCTCCAATCGATGATTGTTCATCGTCGTCTGGAGTCGATTTGGATTTGAGATTGGGAATCTGATTGAAACTATGATGGTATGATCCCAAAATTCAATCTTTTTTTTTTTCTTTTCAAGTTTTTACATAAAATGTTGTTCTTACATGCATGCTTCTAAGTTTGATTGAAAAATATTTTTGGTTTTGTACTATGTTTAGGTATTCAAAGCTCCCTGTACTATCAAGAAGATGGAAGATTTAGGGAAGTGTTTGGCTAGAACTTGGGGTTTTTTTCTTTCTGTTCTAGCTTGAAATACATATATATACATATATACATACATACATATATGTATGTATGATATGTATGAATTAGTATATATAGTTTAGGGTTGGCTTCATAAGTTGGAGTCATAGATTTGATGTTGATGTACTAATTACTACTAACATAAACCTAGTACTTATCACTCTTGTTAACGATATATTTCATTAATTGTCCAATCGTCTGAAAGTTTGTAGTTCACCTCTTTCTATATATATTTAGTGGTGGCGCTAATTTTAATTCAATATATTAATCTTGAATATTTTATAAAAAAAAATTAAGAATTTGTTATTTAATTTCTTAACAAAATTTAAATCAACCAGTGAAAATGTTTTCAGTACTTTAGTCTAATGATATTTATATACGTGTGTGTTTTTCTTCTGTTATTACCTTTGGTCGCATGCTGACAACAAATAATCCAAGGTCAGTGAGATTTAATTAAACACAATACTGCATTGAAACTCTTAAAATTGAAATTAAAGATAAACGCATGTAAATTTTGTACGTGCTTAATTCGAAATCTAATTTTAAGTTTCAATTTCGTGAAACCAAACAATACCTTAGTCTAAGTTGTACAAACAGAAGAGTAAATTGCTTTTTATCACTCTTTATTTTGCTTAATTATCACTTTACGCCCTTCATTTCAGAAGGCTACATGTTAGCTACTTCTATTTTTCCAATAAAGTGAAAAACTATTTTTTTTTTCTGTTTAAATTAACGGAATATGCTTAAAATTGAAAGAATTAATTTTTTCATAATGATAAAATAGATGAAATTGCTTCTTTATTTTAATCTTAATTTATTTTTAAAAATATTTTAATTTCGTCTATTTCATCTAAAAATTGGATGAAAATTTAACGCTATATATTTTTAAACATATTCGATTAATTTAAACAGAGAAAAATTAGTTTCTCAAGGTAGCTTTTTGAAGTGCAGAAGTGAAATGATAATTAGATAAAGTAAAGGGAGTAAAATTCATTTACCCTAAACAAAACCATAAATAAAAACTTTGGGAATAACAATTTTTTTGGCCCCTCATAAATGGGATTGGTGTTTAATTGGCCTCTACTATTTAGTAGGGGTGGTCTTGGGTCAAGCTTTACCAAGGGTATTACAAAAAAAAAAAATACTAGACTCTAACCTGACCAGACCCTATAATCGGGCCTTATTTTAATGCCCAAACCCGACCCTACCAAAATAAATCAAGCCCAAGTCCGACCCTATGTTTTTTATTTTTAATTTAAAACATGAACACCAAAACGTAAACATAAACATCAACCACTGGCCACTGACCATTCACATTCACATGAATTAACACTGGTTGAGGTTCCTAGAAAACAAAATTATAGTAGAGTTCAAAAGAGCTAGTTTGATGAAAATGAAATGAACTAGGGTTTATTTGATATCTATCTTTTATATATATATATATATATATATATATATATATATATATATATATATATATATATATTTTACTAATGATTGGGCCCAACCCGGCCCTAAAAGAATTTGACATTGCCCAAGTCCGACACTAAATTTGATTGAGCCTTAAAATCTAAGCCGTATCCTTACCCATGAGCTTAAAACTTAAGTCTCAGTCCTAAAAAAAGGATGTTGGGCTGGTTGGGCCTCCGGGCCCATAACCTCCTCTACTATTTAGTAGACGACACATTTGATCCCTCATAATTGAAATTGAGTTCAATTCGACCCAAATTGCAACGGTCACGTGCTTAAAATTTAAGTCCCAGTTCTAAAAAAATGATACTGGGCTGGTTGGGCCTCCAGACCCATGACCACCTCTACTATTTAGTAGACGACACATTTGATCCCTCATGATTGAAAATATATGTATAGCACGTGACCGTTGCTAATTGGGTCAAATTGAACCCAATTTTCAATCATGAGGGACAAAATGTGTTGATCACAAAATAGTGGGGCTGAACACCGACCCCATTTATGAGTGGCCAGAAAGTCGTTATCCCAAAACTTTGTTTTATATTCAAGAGGGGTAATATTCTAGATTGCAAACCAAACAAGACTTTTGAATATGAAAATATATGTATATATATAGAGAGAGAGATCAACATCACTAACCATTAATTGTAGTTAAACCAACTCAACACTCAGCTCCTAAATAGGATTACTTCACCTTATTTGACAATTTTTCCCCTTTTTTTGTATTTTAAGGATGTTGCTTAAAAATGGAATGAATTTAATAAAACAATATTTTTAATTTTAGAAGTACCATTTATATATATTATATATAGAGTGAGAAAAACCAACAAGATGTGGCTCAAGTGGTAAAGACCGCTTGAGTTAAAGCAGTTGAGAGACTTTTACAAAGCTAGAAATTCAAACCTGCAAAAAAACACTTGCTCGGAGGGACAACCACGGACTTTGAACGAGATTAATCCTACACCCTATGTGGATGGAAACTCGTAGATATACAAAACAAATATATATATATATATATATATATATATATATATATAGAGAGAGAGAGAGAGAGAGAGAGAGAGAGAGAGAGAGAGAGAGAGAGAGAGAGAGAGAGAATCTGGTTAATTTATAAATGCAAGAGTGGGTTCATGAATAAATTAAGAAGATGAATCCCCTTTGGTATCTTGTTTTGATTCAATTGGATGCTGGCATCATCAGCACACTCCTATTATATTAATATTATTTGTATTACATTATATTCATTTATCTACACACTTCATCAAAATATATAATTGAGCTTTGACTTTTTCAACACAAATAAATGATGGTACAAAATTCAACAACTACTATTTTGTTAATTTTTTATTTTTTTATAAAATAAATGGATGTTCAGATCAACTTATGCACATCTCGATTAATCATCTTCCCAGATCATCTTAAAAACATAATATTCCTCTATATTAATTTGGTTCATTCAGAAATTTATTATTGAAATAATTCCGGTACACTAAAAATGGTTATATGATTCATCGTTCTCAAATTCGTTTTATTTCTTTACAAGCTATGTTTTGTATATTTTTCACCCCAAATATTTATTTAGCATCTCATAGTCGTCCTTTTTAGGCCCTAACTATGCTGGCATAGGAACCGACATGGTTGTTTAGCATGAGGTGTCACGATGGTGCTGAGTTGCGGTACTTAGTATGGGCGTTGGTTCTTGACTAAAGATCGTTTAACTTAACAAGAGGTTAAGGCATCGAGGGCAGTCCGCTATATTTTGTGATCATGATTATGTAGACAACATGACGAGCCATTGGCACGCATTGGTAGGACGACGACCCAAAGCTAGCTGAAAGCACACAAGACTTGAGCTGGCAAGGAATGTCTGAAGACATAGGCCAGACCATGTGCAAGGTAGGCAACAACATTTATGACATACATTATGTGCTACAGTTATTGGGATCTAGTTCCTTTCAGTTGCAGATGTCAATTGCATAATCTTTTTCGATATATTATACTGCCTTGATAATGTTCAACAGAGAGGCCTATTCCTAAGCTCTCGCTCGAAAATTTATGTATACTCCTTGTGCATTGAGGGACTAAACAAAGATTGGGTTTTGACTACAGCCTGTATGTGTTGCTACCACACGTTTTGGTGCACTTTGTGTGCGTTGATATTGTTATAAACATTGTATACGCATTTTGGAACATATTGACTAACCGATAAACTGTTATGTCATCTGGACCATCACATATGCAATAATTTCTAGTTCACGAACCTTAATAACACCGTATCTTTTACTTGTTCGTTCAAATCAAAACTAGTGAAATGTCACTAAAACACTAGGGGGTTCAAAGTGTAAATACAATGACAAATAGAACAAAACCCTAGTTGAATATGACAGAATGGGTGAGTCAGAAGGAGAGATTCCATTGGCTAAAACCACAAGTGGGTGACTCACCCTCAAAAAGATCCATCACTAATCCATTAAAATATTATTATAATAATTTGGCCTTCCATCCATCACTTGAATATCTAGTTCAAGTGATAAGATGCGCTTGAGTTAAAACAGTTAATGAATTTCTGCGAATTCACAAGTTCAAACCTGTAAAAAAATATTTGTTGGAAGAGACAATCATGCACTCTGAACGAGATTAGTCTTACATCTTATGTAGCTGTGAAGATACTCGTGAATATAAAAAAAAAAGAATATACCGAGCAGTTTTGGTCATAAATTTAATATTAAATTGCACTTTACACCCATTGGTGATGAGATATAGGGACACACAAAGGCATTATATTTTATAAGTTCAATCATTTTTATATTTAGTCATAGGGTTGGCTTTTGATTAATATTATTGTTGTTATTATTATTATTTTATTTAAAAAAATACTAATCAATGTTTAATAAAAAAAATAATTGTTGGGTACTCCCAATTACATCACACCATGTAATTTCAAAAAAATAATTAAATACGATATTTAGACTTATTTATCGCTATTTATTAACACGAAACCTTCAATTATTACAGGTTTGTAAAGTAAATAAATATTTTTTTTCTCTTTTTGAAAGGTTTAGAGATATAGAAATCGTTATTGTTGATAAATAGCAGATAATCATGAAAATTATATGTTTAAATTAATAATTTCCTGGCATACATACCGTTTGGCTGATCTCAAAGAGCAAAATCAGTTAATTAGTTCTATATATATATATATATATTGTTGATAAATCCCTTTTTGACAAATATCTTGTTTGGGTATTTACGAGAAAGGATTTGTAAAATTCTTTCAATTAAAAAATAGTGGTGAATTTTGGAAATCCTTTTAAACTGATGTCATTTACAAATCCCTCCAAAGGGGATTTCAGACCCGATCGTCGACCACCATCGCTGACCATCGCCGCCGCCGACGGCCAAACACTGTCGGCCGCTGGCCACCGCTGCCGCCACCACTGATCCTGTATTCTTCAGACTGTTATCTTTATTTCAACAGTATTCAATTTAGATTTACTTCAACCCAAAATATTTTTCTTAATTTAAATTTTTTAAATTTAAATGAATATCCATGCTTGAATATTCAAGAATCAAGATCAGGATCTCAAAATTTGAATGTTTGGTGGGGGCCTAACTTATTAATTTAACCTATTTAATTAAAATTGTTTCCTCATATGTGGGGCCTGCTGGTTATGAAGAAGAAATGACTCTAATGGAATCATACTAATTACATAATTGGCCCTTCATGTTTACTATAATTGTCAATTAAATCCCAAAACTTTCAATTCTATTCAACCAACTATTCTCCTCTACCACCATAATGTTGCATTTGGTATGTTGGAATGGAATGAAATGATAATAGGATTGTAATTAGTATAATAATGAAATAAAATAATCATTATCATTCTTATATTTGGTGATAACAGATATTACATATAGTATTAGAATGACATCAAAGGGTAAAATAGTAATTTAATTAAATTTTCAAACGGTATAGTATTTAATTCAATTAAATTTTATTTCGGTTCAATATTTGGTTAGTATTTGGTCTTTTTTTTGGGCGATGAATGATTAAAACCTGATCTCATGGTATTGGAATTAACTAATACTAAATTTATTGTGATACTGGTTAATCTCATATTTTGTGGGATGATGTTGTCAAAAATTCTTAGCACATGTGAAGAGCTTCTCACGTGCTAAAAACTTTTTCAGTTTCTTTCTTGAACCTGTAAAACTGATTAGTTCTTAAGGGGGATATCGGTGTGATGTCAGCCAAAGAACTTCCGACGTGAGAATAAGTCAATCTATTTATCGTGAAAACTCAAGTACTTGAATCAATCGTAAAAATAACATGTTTATACCTTCCTTTTATATAGATTTTTCCAAATTGTGTTGTTTTATTGGTGAGATCGCCCGTTTCGTGATCTACTCCTATTAACATGGGATATGACCACGATCTCCTCTCGTTCAATATGGGAGAAGATCTCTGTAATGTTCCCATTAAACATGAGCCGTTACAGTCAATAGGGGGTAACGTTCCTCATGCATAGGAGATGTGGAAATGGTGGGTTGACTTCTTCTTGACCTTGTTACCGTGGGTTCTGATTTCCCATGGTTGGGCCTGTAGGTGACGCCTGCTTTGTTTACATACTGGACCATTAAGGTCTTTTTTCTGATGGGCTTGATGTGCTCAGCCCAGATCATATATCGGGTTATACTTCTTGGGTCGAATCATCGACCCAATCCGACCCGCGAAGGCATTTGAGTCTCTAATAGTTATGAGCGAGAATGTTTCCATATCATGAGATTAGGATATCCTCGGTAATAGGAACGAGATTTGATCCCATGTACCAAACATAATAATAGAATAACCATTTCCATGGTCAATTTAACCAATCTCGATTCTCGTTTGGTAAACGACGCAGCGTAAGAGACAATTAGGTAGTCTTAAAGAACAAAATTTCCATGGACTAAGTTGTAGATAAATGTAATCTAAAACTTGGGGGGCTACTTGTGTAATTATTATCCCCAAAGTAATGAAATGACTAAAACCGGACGCGGCGAGTCGTTGCTGACGTGATTAAAAAGGTAATGACCCCCCAAGAAAGCAGAGGGGCATCTTTGGCCTAAACATTTTAATATTACAAATTGGCCCTTTAATTGGAGCCAACTTTTCAAATTTTTTTAATTAATTATTCATTAATGCAATTAAAAAAGTTTATGATTTTCATATTATGCCCACAATTATATGAGCTAATTGGTAAAGACTTAATTATATATATATATATATATATATTTATTTTTTTTGGTTAAATCGCACTTTGTACGGCTGAAGTTTGAGTGCAATCTCGATATATTGTTTGTTATTTTAAATTTTACGATATATCGCTGAAAATTGAATTTTAATGCTAATCGGTTGAATTGGCATATTTTAGTCATTTTAATTGGGGAAAGAAGTGGAGTTTTTGGCACTTTGTACCCCTGAAGTTTTAGAGAAATCTCACTTTAATCCATGTTCTTTCAAATTAAACAAATAAAACCCTAAAGTATCTGAATCGTGTTAAGTCAATTCTTCTGTATTTTTTTACGTGGGTAAAATTCTACCACTCGCCACGTGCTTGCCACCTAAATCAAGAGTACTACGTCACCAGCACCACGACATCAAATGGCCTGATGAGCCCGGTTATCCATAAGACCGACGTCTCCTCAGGTCGGCAAGCATGAAGGTCTTAGGCCAATCACCAAGTAAGAACCCCCAAATCTTTCCTCAGATATTGCCAAACACGGGGAGGTTGGTGTAGTCATCCCGACCTCCACCTCGGTGCCGGGTTTGACCTAATAATCCCAACAGATTTGGCCCATGGGCTTCTTCATCAGCATACAAGGGCTCAGGCCCATAACTTTAATCCTCCACGCACCTGACTAATTAGGACGGATAACCGAGCTTAAGACCCTAATTTCTAGGATGCTAATGACGTTCTCGCCTATAAATAGAAGGTTTTGCCAACCCATTAAAAAAGTTGCATACTGGAGGTAACAACTTTATTTTATCAAAGCGACCTATTTTCTTTCTTCCCGAGCTCTTACTCTCTCGCCGGAGGGGACACGCCGGGAACACCCCGACCCGTCCTGTGTGCAAGTATCGACCTGAAGGCCAGGCCAGACAACACCTAGTAGCTCAGACATGAGCAGTATGAAGCTCCTGAAGGATTGAAGACCCCAGCCAAGCTGATAACATCCTCTAGATCATCTCCAGCCCTCCACGTCAGTAGTGACTGAACCATACTGCTGGTTGATCCATTTTCCGACACCAATATTTTTTATGATGAAATTCATCCACGTCGGTGATTTGTGTAGACATGACTGATTTCTATCTAAAAAAATAATGGGATTACAGATTTAAATTGATTTTACAAAATTTGGATGCTTTAAGGTTTCACATGTTCAAATTGAAAGTACAGACATTAAAACGAGATTTTCTCAAAAACTTTAGGAGTTCAAAGTAAAGAAACCTTAAAAAAACAGTAACATTTTGCATCACACTCGTTGATGTCCTTTTCCTAATTTTTTTTCTCAATTATGATGTGCAAGTTATTGGTTGGGTAATTAAGATGATCAAAATATGTCGATTGGACTGATTAGAGGTAAGAACTTCAGGGCACATTGTGAAAATTAAAAAATTAGGAGTACATTAAGATTGCAAGCAAATATTAGGGGTTCAAAGTGCAATTTACACTTTTCTTAACATTCCATTGTCCAAAGCATTATATTAATGAAAATAATTATCCCATTTGATACTCTATGGGTCTTGAATCTCTTAATCTTATATATATATATATATATATTTATTTATTTATTTATTTATTATTTTTATTTTTAAGGAAACCTCACTTTTATTATTAAAATTAAAATGGTCATTATTTGCAAGTTCATATTGAAAAAATACCAACTACATATTTATTATTTAAGATAAACCCAAATACACGTTCTCTCATTACATCAACAACAATATAATAAATGAAGAAACACAAATGTTATTGTTCAACAATAATATCAATAACAACATAATGAATGAGGGAATGTAAATGTTACTGTACAACAAATATTTTTCATATGTCAATTGATTTTTTCTCTAAACTTAAATGGTTATATGGGTATAAAAATAAATTTGTAATGAGTCTCGGGATCGTTATAAAATATCCTATAAAAAAATAAATAAAAAATAATGAAAGAAAGTCTTCTAGCATTGAAACAATCAATGTATTATTAAATTTGAAAAAAAAATAAAAAAAAATAAGGATGAACCTAACATGGTAGCTTAACCAAGGTTAAAAATAGTTCTTGGTTTTTGGGATATTGTCTTAGAATCTTCATGTCAATGGAGGAACCCCACTGAATCACTAAGGGTAAGAATCTTTTACACGGCACATTCCACAGGGTAAAGGTGATGTTTTTGTTACTAAAAAAAGAATTTCTTTTAATAAACTATAAAAATATTAAAAAATAATATAAAATAAATTTGACCCAGAATTGAGAGCTCGAGCAACTAAAATAGTGTAGTTCAAATGGTAAGATCTGCTTGAGGTAAAATAGTTAAGGGATCTTTACAAAATTAGAGATTTGAATTTGCAGAAAAATAGTTATTAAAAAGAAAGATGAAGAAAGATATAGATACACCCACTGTATCTATATGGATATAGGTACATTCGTGGAAAAAAGGGAGTGAGCATAAACCAAAAGCCAACTCTTTTTGTTTCTCAAGAAAAAAAAAGCATTTTTTATTATTCCTTTTTTGTGGAAGGGGTTTAAGGAGCCAACTGCCAAACAGAGCACAACAAATCCAACCTTCATCTTCTTCATCATCACCAAAAAGTCTACCCTGCTGAAACAAAGAATCTTCACCCAAGTGAGTCACCTAATTTCTTCATCTTGTTCTTCTTTCTGCTTAAATTTTAATCTGTTCTCTGTGTTAATCTTCATCTCGAAATGGGTTTTTGATTTCATGAAATGGGTTTTTAATTTCATGAAATGGGTTATTTCCTGTTTGATTTAATCTTTAATTGATTATTCATGACATCACATCTAAGATAGTGACTTTGATTTATTTATTTATTTTAAATAAAAGAAAATGTTTTTTTTTTCTTCCCCCTACCCTAATGTTGATGATATCATCTTCTATTTAAGAATTTAATTCTTTCTTATAATGGAGTTTTCGCACAATAATTAAGCCATTTTCCTTTTAGGGTCAGCCACAGTTTTCCCCTTTCTTTCTGCTAATCATTACTTGTTCTTGCTATTTTCTGGAATAGATTCCTGTTTTTGTTTTTTTTTTTTATGATAATTATTAGACTAATTTTGTAAGAAATTAACTGTTAATTGTCATAATCCTATGAGTTTGTGCTTGGTTTTGTCCTCTGAAATGCATTTCTGGGTGCAGTTTTAATTGAGGATGTTTGTGGAAACTGGAGTGATTTCGTTTTTGAAGACAACCCAAAGGAATTGTTCCTGGAAGTTCCTGTTTTTGTTCTTCATTTTCACTTTTCTTCTTTGTTTCGGCTCATGATTTTTTTTTTTTTTTTTTTTTTCAATTTTTTGTTTTGATTGTTTTTGGATGATTTTTAGGCTGTGTGATGGAGTTTTGATTTAAAAAAAAAACACTTCATTATGGAAGATGGTGCCTTCACGGCCAACACCCCGTTTGGATCGCCCTCGGAAAACAACAATATGGATTTCAATCTCATGGATGAACTCTTTGTTGATGGTTGCTGGATTGAAACTACTGATGGATCCGATTTTGCGCAGCCAAACAGTTTAAACCTTCCCTCATTTTTTCCCGATATCGCCATTTCCCCTTCAAATCCAATCCAAAATCTCGTTAAACCATCTGAAGAAAACAGTTTTATCGAAAACCCATCTCCTCTTTTTCCCCAAACCGATCAATTCACCCCCCAAAATCAAGAACAAACCCTAACCACGGGCCAATCATCCCAAAATTTTCATTTTGAAGCCGCTGAGATGAGCAAAAGCTTGTGGATAGGACCAAGCATGAGCCAAACCTCAACGATTCCCGTTAAAACAAGGCTAATGCAAGCAATCGAGTTCCTAAAAGAATCCACACGAGACAAAGACGTGTTAATCCAGATTTGGGTTCCCATTAAAAAGGGAGGCAAACGCGTCCTAACCACCAACAACCAACCGTTTTCAGTCAATTTGAACTGCAAGTCTCTCTCTGATTACAGAGATTTTTCAAGGAGTTATCAGTTTGCAGTTGAGGAGGATTCAAAGGAGTTTGTTGGGTTACCGGGTCGGGTTTTCTTGAGAAAATTGCCCGAATCGACTCCTGACGTACGTTTTTTCAAGAGGGAAGAGTATCCTCGGATTAATTATGCCCATCAGTGTAATGTTAGCGGGTCAATCGCGCTACCCGTTTTCGAGAGGGGTAGTGGGAATTGTTTGGGCGTTGTTGAGATCGTGACAACTTCTCAGCAAGTTAACTATCGTCCTGAACTTGAAAGCGTTTGCAAAGCTCTTGAGGTGAATTTGAATCTCGCCCTGAATTTGATTATGAATCATGAATTATGAAGATGATTTGATCTAGTTCTTTGTTTATTGCTATGGATTATTTACGACTGTGATATCAATTATGGTTGAAACAGTGCACGGTGGTCTACATTATAATACTCGTAAAACGCAGACTTTTAGCTCGTATTTATATAAACCACTATCTCGGCCTGAATTTGATCATGAAGTATGAATTATGAAGATGATTTGAATTAGTCCTTTGTTTATTATTATAGACTATTACAAAATTCGAACTATAACATCGTTATGGTTGAAAGAATGCACAGTGGTCTACATTATAATGCTCGTAGAACGCGACTTTTAGGTCTGATTTTTATACGACACACTAAATATGCGTGAACACAAACATAAACTTATTATAAATATATGAACACTCAAGAACATATAAATATATAACATTGAGGGGATGAAATAGGTACAAAATCGGGTACGATCAACTATCTCCTCTCGATTGATCTTGAGCTATATATAAAGCCTAGGGCAATCCTCCTAATCTCGAGGCGTCTTTTGAGAGTGAGTGAGGCCGTTGTGTTTCTACACTTACTATTGCTACAAGAAAGAATAAAGCTTAGCTTTTTTTTTTCTTTTTTTCCCTGTGAATAACCGTTCTTTACTTGCAGGCTGTTAATTTAAGAAGCTCAGAGACCTCGAATCCGCCCGATATTAAGGTATATAAATTTTATCTCGAGAAACATTAAGGTAGCGTTTGGGAGCATGTAATTGGAGCTTCGAAATTGAAATTAGAAATAAACGCATGTTTAAAAAAAAAAATTACATGCGTTCAATTTTTGATACCAATTCCATGCAACCAAACACTACCTTATTTTCACCATTTACGACTCGATTTCCCGATATAATATATGTATATATATCGTTCTATGGCAGGATTTCAACGAGTCTTACCAAGCTGTACTGTCAGAGATTCGTGAGTTCTTGAAATCAGTATGCGAAACATATAAACTGCCATTGGCTCAGACGTGGGCCTCGTGCATTCAACAAGGCAAAAATGGGTGCAGAACGTCGGATCGAAACCGAGGCATCTGCATTTCGACCATTGATTCAGCCTGTTACATCCCCGATCCGAAAGCCCGAGACTTTCACGAGGCGTGCACCGAGCACCACCTCATCAGAGGCGAGGGGGTCGCCGGAGGGGCATTTTTGACAAATCAAATGTGTTTCTGCCCCGACATCACGGCCCTCAGCAAATCGGAATACCCTTTGTCTCACCACGCCAAGCATTTGGGATTGCGTGGTTCCGTCGCCGTCCGTTTACGGAGCGTCTACATTCGATCGGACGATTTTGTCCTCGAATTCTTTTTCCCGCCGGATTGTGAAAACGAATCGCAAAACGAGATTCTGGGGGCATTATCATCCATCTTAAACAAGGTTTTCAGGGGTTTAAGGGTGATTTCGGATCAAGAGTTGTTGGAAGAAACCAATTTTTCAAAAGAAGCTTCTCAAGATAAGGGTAAAAGTGTTGCCCTTTCTTTGGGGTATCACAAAGAGGAGCAAGAAGAAGAAGAAGAAGAAGAAGAAGAGTTCAAAATCACAAATTTTTGCAATGATGAGGGGTATTCGGGTCTTAGTGAAAATCAATTTTCGGGTTCAAGAAAAGGCGGTGAAAGGAAAAGGACCAAGGCGGAGAAGGCTATAAGCTTGCAAGTACTCCGCCAGTACTTCGCCGGGAGTCTAAAAGACGCTGCCAAGAGTATAGGAGGTAGGTAGAACAATCTTCTTTAAAATTATACCCCCAAAAAAATCATTAAATTCCCTTTTGTTAGAACGAGAAAAGTACGATTTTTGCATAAAAAAATTGCTGAAAAAGGATCCGAATCAGGAAAATATTGTTTAAAATTAGGAAGAAGAAGAAAAAAAAAGAACATATCTATCCTATTTTGGGTGAAACTAAGTGATTTTTATGCTTGAAAATGGAATTCAAATTTAGTTTTTTGACTCCAAGAATTCTTTTATAACCGTTATTTACTTCATGCATTCTTCTCGATCATTCGATTCGCATTTGTTAGAATGAGAAAGTCAGTTTGTTTTTTTCCCCTCCTAAAAGTAGAGCTGAAAATCTGATTTTTACCAGATTAGAAGCTCACTATGTGTTTGTGCGCGTGTAAAAATCTATAATTTTTTTGTTTTCTGAATTTTGTTGCCATTATTGAATTCATGGGTTCTTCTCGATCGATTCCCATTTGTTAGAATGAGAAACTTATTTTTTTCTTAAAATTAGCGCTAAAAATTCAATTTTTACAAGATTAGAAGCTACTCTATCTCTGTGTGTGTGTGTGTGTCTGAAAATCTATGATTTTTTATTTTTTTTTTGTCTGAATTCTTATAGCAAATATTGAATTCATCGGTTCTTCTCGATCATTCGATCCCCATTCGATAGAATAATAAAGTTACAATTGAGCAGGAAATCTTTTTTTTCTTTTTTAACAAGTCAGAAGCTCACTGTGTGTGTGAAACTCTATGATTCTTTTTGTCTGAATTCTGATAACCATTATTGAATTCATGGGTTCTTCTCGATCATTGAATCCCCATTCGCTCGATCAATAAAAACACGATCTTTGCTTAAAATTAGTGCTAAAAAATCGATTTTTACAAGATTTCTAGCTCACTCTGTGTGTGTGTGAAAATGTGTTTTTTTTTCCTTTTTTTCTTTGATTAAATTTCTGCTTCGTTTGCAGTGTGTCCGACCACTCTGAAGAGGATATGCAGACAACATGGCATCACCCGTTGGCCATCTCGAAAAATCAAGAAAGTCGGCCACTCCTTGAGGAAACTCCAGCTAGTGATCGACTCGGTCCAGGGCGCCGAGGGCTCTCTTCAGCTCAGCTCTTTCTACACCAATTTCCCCGAATTAAACTCTCCAAATTTAGACAAACCCCCCCAAAAAGACCAAAACGAGCAGTTAAATCAGTTTACAGCCACCACTTCAAAATCGCCTTCTTCTTCCTCCAGCCACAGCTCAGGCTCGAGTTTCTCTTGTTCAACAGGGGCAAAACAGGTATCTCTTCCCGGTAGTTCCTCATTTGGCGGAGAAACTTTTTCTGGCGAAAAAATTGTCCTGAAAAGGGCGAGGAGTGACGCTGAATTGCTCGATTTGGGCGGTGCCCAAGAGGAAACAAAGCTTCTTGTTAGGTCTTATAGCCATAAGTTGTTAAATGAGAGACCTTGTGTTTCGCCTGATAAAACCGGTGTTTTTAAGGTTAAGGCCACATTTGGTGAAGAGAATATTCGTTTCAGCATTCAAAAAAACTGGAATTTCGCTGATGTACAGCGAGAAATCGTGAGGAGATTCAAAGTGGACGATGTAAGCAAATTCGATCTCAAGTATTTGGACGATGATTTAGAGTGGGTTTTATTGACTTGCGACGATGATCTTGAGGAGTGTTTGGATGTACACAAATCGTCAAGGAATCGAACGATTAAGCTTTCACTTCATCAAGTTTCTCAACCGAGATTCGGGAGTTCCTTTGGCAGCAACAACCCATCCTAAAAAAAAAAACAACAACGGTTAATCGATCTTCTGTTTCTTTGTTGTTTGGTTTCGGTTTTTGTTTCTCGTAGAGCGTTTTAGCTATGACTTAGGCTTTGTTTGGCGCTGGAAATCGCTTTTTTTTCCAGATTTCTTGAAGTAATCGCTTATGGATTTTTCTAATTCGAGATTTTCGAGCCAAACGGGTACTTAATTCCTCGAATTTCATGGGAGATTCAACTTTGTTGAATGTTGAATAGTTGGAATGGTGGGGTGTGGATATTCACTATTAGGGTTAAAAAAATGAACAATTTTTTTTGTTCATTGGAAATTAGTTTGGATATATGATTGTGAAAAATATTATGATTAATGAAAATAATATTTATGAAATTTGACTATTTTTGTATGTTGAATTGTTGATTTTAATAGGGTTTGGAATGTGGGTGTGGATATTCACTTTTAGGTCTAAAAAGTATTGAGGGCATTTGTGGAAATTAGGTTACCTAATTTTGTACTCAATATTATTTTTAGTATATATTTAATTAATGAATTTGTAATAAATGCATTTTTTTCTTTTTGGTTTAACAGTAAAATATGTCTGGATCAGTTTACGTGTCTCTCGACTAATCAGGGATGTCTACACGTAGACGCTCGGTTGATTGAGAGCCACACATCAAGACCGTAATTTTTCAGTCAACATACATTCTCGTTCTATACCGTCATTTTAGAAAGCGGTTCATGACAGCTTAAACTGTATAGACAAAGATTTTCAAATTTGTAGACTATTAACAACCCAAAAAATTATCAATAATGAGATTAATTAAATAAAAAAAAAACTAAAAAAAATTGCGTTAATTGGTGTAAAATTATTAGGGAATTTTGACAGTACACAAAATGAAAATTTTTGTCCATGCAATTTACGCGTTACAATAATTTTTTTTCTTCAGAAATACAATTTTTTACCGTAACTTTTCTCTGTGTAAAATTCCAGTAATTTTTAAAACGTAAATTGATTTTTCGACTTTTAACAATAATTTTGGATTTTTAAAAAAAATTATTATAGCATGTGGATTGTACTGACTAAAATTTTAATTTGGTAGAGTATAAAAAAAAAAAATCAAATTATTACCACTTAATATAATTCGGCTTGGGAATGCAGCTGCGTTAAATTTCGGTAGGGAAAGCTTTGCCGTCCTTGTGCTTCAACCAAGATCGATCCGAATTAGTCGAAACCCAATGTAGTTATCAGATATCGGATGATTTATACCAAAAAAAAAAAAAGAAAAAAGAAAAAAAAAAGAAATAAATAAAAAATGACAATTTTATAATTTTCGGACACCCATTTTGATTATATAATCTTAATCCCAATTCCACTTGTCCTCCATTTCCCCTTCCCTTGTCTCTCTCTACTGCCTCCATTTTTCTCGGCACGCACCATGAGGCCATCGAAGAGGCCGATCCACGCCGTCACGTCATGGGTCCGGCGGCAACCGCCGAAGGTGAAGGCGTTTCTCGCCGTCGTGGCGGGGATGACGACTCTGGTCTTGCTGCGAGCCATCGTTCACGATCACGATAACCTATTTGTCGCCGCCGAAGCTCTTCACTCCATTGGGATCTCTGTTCTCATCTACAAGCTCATGAAGGAGAAAACTTGTGCTGGTAAATTTTTTTATCAATTAAGACAAAAATAGCTTTGATTCTTACATGGATTGTTTGTTTGGTTGATGGATCTTGCTTTTGATTTATGATTCATCGATGGATTAAAGCGATTTAGATTGTTTTTTTCCCATTGGAATTGCTGTTTCATGTCGTATGAATTTGGGTTTGGTGTTGTTTAATCTTGGGTTTGAAGTGTTGTTTGAATTATGGGACTTAGGTTTAAGATTTGTATGCAATTTCCATGTTTTTGTAAGAAATTTTGCATGTAATTTCTTAGTTGAAATGCAAAATCTATTTTTTTTAAGGTAAAAAATAGGGATAATTGATGATTGGTTCTAAATAGCTGGTGTAATTTGTTATTAGTTCTATTTGAAACATAAGTTTTGATTTAGTCCCACGAGTGCTCACGCCTGTGTAATATTAGAGTTACATGTACCTGTGTAATATCAGTTATAAGTTACAAATTACATGGAACTATCTTACATGTACTTGTGTAATATTTGTTACATCTAACAAATATTTTATACACAAGTTAGATATATGTAATTGCGAAAATACAATGCGTGTATTGGGTTTTCCGTCTTTTTTTAATGCACGGGACTAAAACACAAGTTGTAATTGTGTATGTAACTTTTTACAACTTGGTAAAACAACAGACTTGCCACATAAACACCCAAAAGAGGCAATGTTGATAGAAATATAGCTGCTATGCATAAATGGCATAGTTTTTGAGGTTCCCTTTTTCTTTTCTTTTTTATATTTTTTATTATTGTTATTATTATTAATTATTTATTATAAAATTAAATCTGGATGAGGCCTATGATTATATTGGGGTGTAGGGTAAGAATTCTCTTCACGAACATCTTGCACTTATCAGGAAATTTAGGATTAATGGGCATCTACTCTCTCGCTCTCTTCAACTTCTTAGCAAAATTTAGGATTAATGAGCATCTATTCAATCTCTCTCTATGTAGGAAAAATTACATTTTTGATCGATCTTGAGGTTTGCCCAATTGCAGATTCGATCCCTCAAGTTCCACATTTGTTTCAATCATGCAAAATTTAAACCATTGTTAATGATTTTGGATGGAAAATAGGTTGTATTTAGCAGATGGCCTTCTAATGAGGATAAGGGGAAAATGTCTTAGGTTTAGTGGAGTAATGAAATGACGAAAATATTCCCATTGGAAGGTTATCTGCTGAGCACAACCCATTTACCATCCAAAATCATTAACGTTTTTTAAGTTTGCGGGATTGAAACAAATGTTAAACTTGACAGACCAAATGTACAATTTGACGAACTTTGGACTCCACATAGATACTCACCCTATACTTTACGGACCAAAAATATAATTTTCCCATCTCTCTCTCTTATGTAAGTTGAATTATGGCTTACGATTTTCTCCTCTCTGATTAAGGTTACCAAAGTTGCGTCATATTCACTCTCTATTGTTTGACTAATTGTAATAAATGTGTTTTTCTGACCTCATTAAAATATTGCAGGACTGTCATTGAAGTCGCAAGAACTAACGGCTATATTTTTAGCTGTTAGATTGTACTGTAGTTTCGTGATGGAATATGACATACATACCTTGCTCGATTTAGCTACTTTGGCTACTACCCTCTGGGTTATTTATATGATTCGCTTTAATCTAAGGTCGAGCTACATGGAGGACAAGGACAACTTTGCGTTATATTATGTGGTGAGAACAATGAAACTATGAACATAAACTATACACACACACACACATATATACAGAGAGAGTGATATTCTTGGTTTCTGACTTGGTTATAATTTTGGTTGCAGTTGGCTCCTTGTGCAGTATTAGGGTTTTTAATTCATCCATCCACATCGCATCATATCATCAACCGGATTTGCTGGGCATTCTGTGTATATCTTGAAGCTGTTTCTGTTTTACCACAGTTACGGGTCATGCAAAACACTCAGGTACTACTTTCGAATATATATATATGTGTGTGTGTATCTATGAAAGCCTATATTGATTCGGTCTAATGTTTAGTGCTCTTGTTCTAATCTCTCTCTCTCTCTCTATATATATATAAATAAATGTATCAGATCGTCGAACCATTCACAGCTCATTATGTATTTGCATTGGGTGTTGCGAGATTTTTGAGCTGCGCTCATTGGGTTCTCCAGGTTTGTTTGTGTGAACCGACTTGGTCTGATTTTGAAAAAAATATTTGAGGGGTTTTCACACGTTGCACCACGGAAGTTTGACCATTAGTTCACTTTGGTCTCCATGGTTTCAATTTGAATACGTTGCACCTTAAAGTTCCATAATCATCTCACTTCAGTCCAAATCAATAATTCTATTATAATTTTGGACGACAAATAGTCAATTACAGGTACCAAATTATTTTTAATGGGATTTTATGGGCATTTCCAATATCTTTCTTTTCTTACAAATTTAATACAAAACAAATCTCGCTCGAAATATATATATATATGTCGAGGTTGTTAAAATTGTCCATAAAGCCTCTTGAAAATAGTTAAGTGCATGGTATGTAATTGTTTTCTGACCAAAATTTTAACGAGGATAATGACCTGTATTGTAGTGGGATTGGGATGATTAAGAAACTTTAAGGTGTTGTACGCTCAAATTAAAACCATGGGGTCCAAACTGAGATTTGGGTCAAACTTCCGGGTAGAAAGTTTCAAAAATGCAAATATTAATTTTATCGAGGTGCGGTTTGGTTTCATGAAATTGGAGCTTTGAAATTGGAATTAAAAAACCTGAAACAAAAATTAATTCCATTTCTGAGGTTTCGATTTTTATGCTGCCAAACGCTACCTAATTCTTATCGCATCCTAAATCTCTTGAAAAATTACAGGTTTTAGATAGTCGTGGCCATCTGCTAACGGCTCTGGGATACGGGTTGTGGCCATCCATGGTTCTCATCTCCGAAATCGTTCAGACTTTCATATTAGCAGACTTCTGTTATTACTATGTGAAAAGGTAAAAAAAAAAAAAAAAAAAACGAACTTTGCCCTTTCTATCGTTTTGTTTAGGTACTGTTTGGTTTCATGGAATTGGAATTAGATTTTACATGCGTTCGTTTTCAATTCCAGGCCTTCAATTTTGTGTTGCCAAACGCTGCTTTGGTCGATTTTGTGTACTGATTTGGCCATCAATTCATCGTTCTTTTGTCTTTTTTTTTTTTTTTTTGCAGCGTGTTTGGAGGGCAGCTAGTGTTGCGACTCCCGTCTGGTGTAGTTTAATCAAGAAAAGCTGCCATGGGAAGTATGAAATCTCTCTCTCTCCCTCTCTTGTTCTTAACATATTTGTACCGTGTTTCTGGCGCCGGTATAGAGAGGTTGAACCGTGGTTTGAAATACGCATAAATAAAATCGATTTTTTTTTTTTTTTGAGTTTTTGAAACCGCGGTTTGAGACCTTTCGAACATGTATTTGATGTTGTAGGGTTGTTCTGTCTGAAATTAAAATGTATGGTCTGTACAATTCTCATAAAAGTTAATTTATATCCAGTGATCTGATTTTACCCCTCTTCATCTCTTTCCTGTGTTGTGTATAGGGATGGCAACGGTCCGGTTTTGGTTTGGTTTCACTAGAAACCCTTGTTTTGGTTCGGTTTCACTAGAAACCGAAATAAAAACTGTTAAACATATACCAAAACAAAAACCATCAGTTTTTGATAAACGGGTTTAAAACCAAACTATTTTACTCGATACAAAATCAAAACTAAAATCGCAGAAGTTTAGTGTTTTTCTTTTAAATAAATCAAAACCTAATCAAAAATCAAAACGCGAAACTGTTTAAGATTTTTGAATATTATAAAAATTCAAAATCAAAATTGTGAAACCACCAAAGACTGTACATATGTATTAGGGTTAAACTGTAAATAATATATATATATATATATATATATATATATTAAGGGTTAAATTAAAAATAAATAAAAAAATAAAGGTATATATATATATATATTATAAAATAAAAATATATTTAAAATATCAGTTATGCAGTTTGGTTACATGAATTGGTTACGCGATTATTGTCCTAAAACTAAAACTAATTTCAAAACTAAAAATCTTAACCAAAATCATTTAATTAGTTTTAAAATTGAACTGTTCGGTTCTGTTTCTTTCGATTACCTGTCAGTTTTGTTTAAATTACCTGTCTTTTATGTTTTAATTTTCGCAATTACCCACTCTAAAGTTTGTTTTTCATATCAATTTGGTCCAATCGATTGGTCAATTTTTCGGCTACATAGGGAAAAGATGTAAACTTAAAATAAACATACAATACTAGTAATTGGATGCATAAACTTCAAAGCAACAAGCTGCAAATTATCCCCAATTTCTCTTCAGACAGTGAGGTTCCTTGTAAGAATACCTTCAAAAGTAACCCCTGGTCCAAATGCCAGAATCAACCCCCAATCAATGTCTCCACCCCCTTCCTTCTTCAATTTCAACCCCTCTTCAATCATATACTCCAACACATAGACAATGGTGTTGCTACTGGCATTCCCATAGTCAGCCAGAGCTCTCCTGCTAGCGTTTAGCTTCTCCGGGCCCAACTCGAGCTTCTTCTCGAGCCTGTTGAGAATGGCGGGTCCGCCGGGATGAACGGCCCAAAACAGTTTGTTGTAATCTTCTTCTCCTGAGAACCCTCCGATCGCCATTAGTTTGTCGCAGAATTTTCCGATGTGATCTTCAATTATCTGGGGAAGTTCACGGTCGAGCTTGAAGCTTATTCCTTCTTCGGTTAGTCTACCGTCGATGATTTTCTCGGTGTCCGGCAGGAAATGTTGGATTGCGGTGTTCAGTTCGAATAACGGGCTTTCGACGGGTGAAACCGGGTCGGACCCGATTATCATTGCACCGGCACCGTCTCCGAAGAGGGCGACTCCGACGAGATCGTACGGCCGATTCGCGCTCGGCGGTTTGAATCCGATGATTGTGGTTTCGGAAGTGGCTAGCAGGACTCGGCTTCCCGGGTTGTTTTCGGCTATGTCTTTTGCCACGCGAAGGCCCGCAACACCGCCGGAGCAGCCCGCGAAGTAGAGCATGACCCGGTTTGTTTCGGGCTTGAGGCCGAGTCCTTTGGCTAGGTAGATGTCACCGCCTGGTAAACGGGCTTCGCTGGAGGAAACGTATACCAAGTGGGTTATGTCCGAAACGGGCCTTCCCCATTTTTTTATGCAGGATTCAGAAGCTTCGATTGCCATTTGGGTGACCGCCTTGTTACAAATATCCAATCTTTGGGTTATAGACGGACTGCCCTCAACGGTTAGTTCAGGGTACTTATTCAAGATCTCTTCAGACATGACCACGTACCTTGTTTTGACCGTTGTTGTCTTACCTGAAAAAAAATGCGTTTTATAATAACTGAAAAAACCCACAACTCGAAAAATCGGAGGGAGTAAAAGTGGCATTACAGAGTCGGGTTAGCTTCTGCTTGAGGTCAGGATCGTCGCAGTTGGTGTTCCTGAAGTAGCCATCGACGAGGAACTCTTGCATGACGAGCTGGTGAGGGAAGGCCTTGCCAAGAGCCAAGATTGTGGCTTTTCCGGGGTTCGCCTTCTTTGACACCTGCATGTTACACATTTTTCGTGCTCTACGTTCTCTTTCGAAGATAAAACGGATGGTTTTTTCTTTTTTCTGCAAAGAAAGCTACGATAGAAACAACAGCAGCATACACATATATATACATATATATTAGCTGAATTGCTAAATTTATGGGTGAACAAAATACATAGGCAGAGAACATATGAATGCTAATCTATTAGTTAAGGAACAACTAGTTCATGAATCAGACCTTCAGAATTTGGTGGAGATTTGGTGTAAAAACAGTTCTCATAACATCTTACTTCTTAATTCAAATAATAATAATAATAATAATAATAATAAATATAAAAAGAAAAAGAAAAAAAAATGAAGAACTAGTGAGAAAGATATATCAACTATAGGTTTTTTTTTTTGGTTATGAATCGTATATCGGATCGAATATTAAAATGCAAACAGGAACAGGGTTAAAAAATGGGATCAAATTTCAGCGAGCGACTTTCCGTTGATGAAATCAACGATATTTGTGACTGCTTGATCAAGTGCAGCAGTCACTACCGCCAAATTTTGCAAAAATTCGTCGGAAGTAGGCTTATCGCCATCCACAATATCGGTCACGGCTTTTACAAATATTACAGGGACTTTCAAGAGATCCGCCACATGTGCAATTGCTGCCCCCTGAAAAAAATAAAATAAAAAAAGAATTGTAGTGCAATGAAAATTTTGGATATTTGAGAAGACGAAAAAAAACATTTTTTTTTTGCTGGTGTGGATGGGAAGAAATATTTTGGGCCTGTTTGATTGTGTTTCTGAAAACAGTTCAACAATTTTAAAAATAATTTTCAAAATACTCAATATATCGCGATAGCTACTTTTATTGTTTTATATTTTTATTCTTTTATTTCTCTACAAATTCTTTCATTATCAGATAAGTTCTCACAATTTTCAATAACTGTTTTGAAAATTTGTTTCCAAATTTTTTAAACTGTTTTCGAAAATGAAAGCAAACAAGCCCATTGTGTTCTACTAAATCAATATTAAGGAAATTACCTCCATGTCCTTGATCGTTGCATTGTTTGCAAGGATCGATGCTTCATCCTGTGGACACATATCTAAGGAGTTTCCAGTAGACAATTTGCCAACCTGAAAAACGGGCATATCCAATTCACATATCCAAAATTACTTAATTTTGGATAAAATCTTTTTCCCATTTAATCAGTAACAAATTTCACATTATTCAATCCGATTCCGAATTATAATAAACATACGATTTAATAAATGATTTTTGGTTAAAAGAATTAGAGTAATCACCTTTAAATTAAGCTCTTTCGAAAGATTGGGCGTCGAGAAAGCATGGCGCAATCCGATTCCATACAAATCAAGAACCTGCAGAGTGAAATACTACAAGTGAAAAATTCCTAAGAATAATCTGACAAACACTCTTAATGAACATTCGTAAGAATAACTTCACAAATTCCTTCTCGAAATCAAATACATTCTTCAAATACCTCACCCAAACGCACCTTAAGAAAATTTTACAAATCCCTCCTTCGAAATCAAATACACCATCCAAACAGACTCGAAGACAGCTCTCTTCATGGAACATTACTAAGTAAAATGTTTTTTTTTTTTTAAAAAAAAAAAACCTCCCAAGAATTAGGAACGCTGGAAACTACGGTGGCGTTTGGTTATTGTTTTTATTTTTCTGCTACTACTTCTAATAAACTGGGATGAGATGGAAATTCTGTTTCCATTCTGGAGTATTCCAGAAATAGAAACATGTTTGGTAACGAACATTTTCCTGAAATTGTTTCTTTTAATTTATGAGATCAGAAACAAGAAACACGTTTTGTTGCAACATTTTTTTTTTAAATGCAAGGTGGCCAGCGAGTGGTGGTGGGAATAATTTCATGGGAGTGAATAAGAATCAACATTTTTTTTGTTTCTCAAGTTGTTAAGGAATCCAAGAAATAGTCTCAAATTATACCCAAAATTTTGGGAACAAAAATATGTTTGGCAAATGCGGTTTTGTGCATTCATATCAAAATTTCGAGAGCGGGGTACAAAAATTGGGGAAGGGAAACAGTAACCAATCGGGGCCTAAGATAACTTACGGGGATAGGTATCCTTCTATCATGAAAAGCAACATCTGATGCGAGATACACATCAGCAATGCAAGCTCCTTTTGCCTGAAAATATCATCAACAAATAATATAGCCAATAAAAAGAAATACACATGTGATTATAGAAGAACTCCCACTGAAAAAACAAGGGAAAAGGAAAAAAAGGAAAAACAGGCAAACATTTTCATGGCGGCCTCACAAAAAGGAGTAATTAAAACCATCAGCTATCAAAACACACACCTTAAATCCACCGGCAGTGCCTGCATTTATGATCAGATCGGGCTGTAATGCTTGGATAGATGCATAAGTCACAAGGGAGGCAGAAACCGTGCCAACACTGTCAACCCCTGAAAAAAAAAATCAAACATTAATCCTAAAATTGTTTAAGCTTGTACAAGTGACCCAATTTTTCATATATTGAACTTAACTTGCAAAATAAAAAAAATGGTCTCGGGTACTATTTTGCCACTTGCAACATAGTCATATATATATACGTGAAAAACGAAGGCTAGATCATAGCATAGTATTCCAGCAATCAAGGAGTTGCAAGATTTATA
The DNA here is from genome assembly GCA_016647705.1 of Eucommia ulmoides. Lineage (NCBI taxonomy): Eukaryota > Viridiplantae > Streptophyta > Magnoliopsida > Garryales > Eucommiaceae > Eucommia > Eucommia ulmoides. The sequence continues at coordinate 47,687,577 of CM028331.1, forward strand.
AGGTTATTGATCATTGGATGAACAAAGAATATAAAAATTTTAATCAAATTATCAAATTATAAGTTCATATATATTGACAAAAAGTCGAAAGAACGTATCACAAATCTTAGGGCCTGTCTGGTTGTCCTTCAATTATAAATTGTATTATTCTTCAATCATTCATCTTATGAAATGTTATAATTTAGTGTTTGATTGTAATAATTATTAATAACACTTAAATTAGCTAGTTTTTAGCTCAAGTTTAGCTGCTAATACGTAAATTCAATTAAATCATAGGTAATAGGAGAAATATACAAATCAATTCATCAAAAATAAAATAAAATAATTCATAAAATTGGATAATTTAGACAACCAAACAGTCCCTTAATCAAATCTTATCTTAGAATGAGCAGAAGAAGGAAATAAACTCATATATACATACCGAAAACCTTATCCTTTCCAGGCCAAATGATATTGATATTCAGATCCTTGTAAGTACCGTGATACCGGACCCAAGGAACACCTTTTGGAAACCTGGATTTGGATTAAAAAAAAATGAATTAAATGAAGAAATTTAATCATCCACAAAGAGCAAAGTGAAGTAAGATAATAACAGAAATCAGCAAGAGTAGTCGTTGATCTAATCCAAACGATAGCGAAAACTAATACTAACTATCAACAGCTAATACTGTGAAAATGAAATTGGGGAAAAATTTACACGGAATCGAAATCCTCAGAAAGCTGGAACTTGTTGACGAGAGGAAGCGCTTCGGTTTGCATAGCTGCGAAAGAGCAATCAATTTCAACAAACAACGATTTGATTCAACTCAATATCGACTGATCAAAAACTAACAATTTACAGATACATATTAACCTAGAGAGAGAGAGAGAGAGAGTAGTACCGATGATGATGACGATGGTGGAGATAGGGCGGTTTTCAACATCGGAAGCCATGGATTCCTCTGAGACTACGGATTTATCGTCGCGAGGAGGATGAGGATCCATAGCCGACCTTCAGAGTATTGGCAGATGCCGATTTTTTTTTTTTCCAATTTCAATTTCAAATTCAAACCATTTTCGATTGATCGATCGAGCTGTAAAAGTTTGAGGGAGAGAGAGAGAGGGGGGGAAGAACTTCTCGATGGAGGGCCCCCCGATTGTCCCACAATAGTATTTTTTTCCTTTTTTTCCGGCACGGGTGTCCCTATCACACAGTATCCACACACACAGTATCCACACACAGTATGAAAGATTAACTCGTTCGGAATGCGTGACTGATTAGTTGTCCCTCCCAACAAAGAGTTTTTCTACAGATTTAAACCTCTGACTTTACAGAAATCCCTCAATTACTTTAATTTAAGCGTGTCTTGCCACTTAAGCTACACCTTGTTGGTATCTCCTCCACCTTTTTTTTCGGCACTCCCCACCCACACAAGATTGAAGATTAGCTCATTCGGAATACGTGGCTGAGTGGTTATTTCTCCCAACAATTTTTTTTTCTATAAGCTCAAACCTCTGATCTTGTAGAGATCTCTTAATTTAAGTGTGCCTTATTGGAATCGCCTCCACATTTTTAACACGTTTTTCTTATTTCTTCTCCTTTTTATCTTCCTTGGGCCCGTAGGCCCAATTCATTGATGGCCCATTAATAATTTCCATTGCTTGTCACAATGTGGCCCCTAGTAGAGGTAAAAGTGTAATATTTAAAATTAAATTAAATTAAAAATCATTATTTTATAATTACATAAATAATAACAATTAAGTCTTTACCTCACTTAAGTAAGATCGATTATATGAATCTGTTTATGCCACAATGATCGATCTAGAGTCATCCCCTCAAATTATTATTTTTTCCGTTAATTAACAAAATATGTTTAAAAAATAGATCGAGTTAAATTGTTCGCCTAATTTTTAGATGAAATAGACGAAATCATCACTTTATCTTAATTTTGATTTGTTTTAATCGTAAATACTTTAAAAATTAAATTAATTAAAATCAAGGGACAATTTCATCTATTTTATCATATTTTATAGATTTAAACGAAAAAGAAAATAATTTTTATTATGCTTAAAGTTAAAATAGGTAAAGTACATATTTTTTTTAAGTAAAAGAAGATATGATGAAAGTACTCATTATGTTAAATTTGTCTTCACCACTAACCATCTTTTAACAACTCACTTTCTTTCTATATCCATCTAATTTGCCTTTATACATCATGGTAGATATGAAATTAAACGACAAAAACAAAGAAGTTCGGAAAAAAAAAAAAATGCAAACAGAAACAAGATTTAGTCAGAACACATGTCGAAAGTCATTTTATCCATTTCCTTGAAGAGAATGTCTTCAAGGTCCATAGTGGAAGTCTCAAGAATCTTCAACGTACAAACCTCATTAGCGCTTCTTTCAGCAAGAATATCCGCACATCGGTTTGTTTCTCTTGGGGCGAATTTCAACGTGTAATCGTTTAGGAAGAGTACCCTTTTGCGTTCTTTAATCTATTGGGTTCAAATACCTCATTCATGTGTCTGCTTACGAAAAACTTAATTTTGGCCAAAAATCGAAACCCAAAATGGTATAAAGAGAGTTTAAAGAAGTCAATAAAGAGTATTACGTCATTATTCTTTATTTTTTTGTTTGTTAGTCTATTGTGCATAGCTGACATAGTGTGTAACTACTTCTTGTTGAGCTCAGCTCTATATATAACTGACGTTTATTGTATATGAAAGGAGAATGGAAAATCCTTTCTCAATCGTTCATTGTTAATATGGTATCGAATGAGAAAATCTTACTTCTTCTCACAATGCCAAAATTAGGGCTCCATTCTACTAAAAGCTGAAACTCTGTTTCTTTTTCCCAAAATCAGGGCTCCCTTTTTGCTACTTAGCCACGATGTTCTGTGAGCCCTGAATCTTTTGACCATCGAACAATTAGCATCGAAACGTCTCTTCTGATCTTCACGTTACGACACTTGTGACAAGATTTTCACGTTGATGTTTCATCTCCTGCTCATCTCTTTTGTGATAATCAACTTGCTATACACATAACTTGCAATCTTATCTTTCATGAGCCCACTAAGCATATAGAGATCGATTACCATTTCATCCGTGATAAAGTTGTTGAAGGCTTCAATTAGGGATGGTCATGGGCCCGGCGGCCCGCCCAGCCCGACCCTATTTTTTAGGGCTTGGGCTCGGTGTTTGAGGCCATGGGCCGGGCTAGGGCCTAAAGACTAAGGCCCATTCATTTTTAGGGCCGGGTTAGGGTTTGATCATTTTTGTTTAGGGCCGGCCCAGCCCGGCCCGAACTTTTTTTAAATATAAAATATATATATATATATATATATATATATATATATAGAGAGAGAGAGAGAGAGAGAGAGAGAGAGAGAGTTGAGGGGCCATTTTGTAATTTTCGATTTCAGTTAGATAATTTAGCAAACTCTAATTTTATTCCTCTCTATAGAGAGAGAGTTGAAGGGCTATTTTGTAATTTTAATATTTAGTTTTTAAATTTTTAAAAAAAATATAGGGCCGAGCTAGGGCCGAATCTGGGTTTAATTTTTTTTTGTAGGGTCAGGCTTGGGCATGAAATTAGGGCCCGATCATAGGGCCGGGCCGGGCTAGGGCCTAACATTTTTGTGTAATACCCTAGTCAAAACCCGGCCCAGCTCGGCCCATGATCATCCCTAGCTTCAATAAACTTATACCAATTCGATCTGAACATCAACTTGCAAATGTTTTTATCAAGGCTTTGCCCTCTTCTTTGTTATATCCACTCTTGTCCAAGAGGACTGTTAAAAATATTCACAGTCCATCTTGATGGGAAGTATTACGCCATTATTCTTTATTTGTTAATTTGTTAGTCTGTTGTGCATCACTAACATGGTGTGTAACTATTCTTTGTTAAACTCAGCTATCAGCTATATATATATATAGCTGAAGTTTATTATATATGAAAGGAGAACGGAAAATCCTTTCTCAATCGTTCGTTGTTAATAAATAGTTCAAACAACTCAAGGAGACATCAATAAATGATTCCCACTTAAAGAAAGAGATATGTCAAACCTAAAAAGATTCAATATGATATCTTCTTCTTTATTTTATTGCCCCTTGTGGATAGACTATAGAGTTGCAAATGTAAGCCACATACACTCATTGATCCCCACCACATTTATATCACTCTCAACTTTCTCTCCAAACTTCTCAAGCCAATTAAAATACATTATAGTTGACTTCCCTATCCCTAACACTAGCCACATTCACCCATTCACTATCCAACTTCAGGCATTTATATCACCGTGATTTCAACTTAAAACTATATATAGTGTATCGACAAACGTGATGTGTCACAATCAACGTAAGCTTGACGTCTATCAGATCAGTCTACCTTATCAAGTCAGTTCAGAAATCTACACAACTTCTAATTTGACCTGTGAGGTTATCATTGCTAGGAAGTTTCAATTTAAAATTATATGGTGTTAAATGGAGTAACTCTTTTCATTTATATAGATTATTCTGAGAAGTCTTACAAATTCGATGTGAGATTTTACAAATTATTTTGAATTGTCGATAATTTGTTGGTTATGGTGCAATATGACAGCTCACCATCGCCACGTGGTGCTCAAATACTATTGAATATTTTCTCATATATCAGTAGGTGGAATAGTTCCTTCTAGATATAAACTATTTTGAAGACCCCGCAAATTTAATGTGTACGTAATGTGATCAGACAAATGGCAAAAAAGAAAAGACAGACGTCAATAACCAAGAGATAGAAATAATTTAGGACAAACAAACGAGACTTTCCGAAACCCAATTTTGATATGATATTAGTAAGCTTTAAGGGTTTATACCACTTACCTCCCCTGTCATTTTGTCCTAAATCTGATATCTCCCCTGTTATTTTACAAATACCAATCACCCCCTTTGATCAATTTTTTCTTGTAAAAAGACATAAATTCCCTTATTTTATTTTAAAAAATAATAAATTTTTTATTTATAAAAATTCACTAACTCCCTCTCTATTTTTTAAGATATATTTTTTACCCGAGTATATGTCATTTACCTCCCTTGTCATTTTGCACTATATTAAATACCTCTCCTGTCATTTTGTAAATACCAGAGACCTTTTTTGTCTTTTTGTTCAATCACCACTTACCTCCCTTATTGATTAAAAAATAATAATTTTTTTATTATAATACCAATTTTACCTTGATTATTTAAAAAATAATTAAATAATAAAAAACTAAAATACATAAATAACCCTTTAATTTATATATATATGTTCATCGCCACCTTCTACCACCGCACCCACCGCCGCCACCACCTCCTACCACCGCCGCCACCCACCACCTCCCACCCCCATTTTAAAAATTATATATATTTTTTAACCATTTTATTAAAAAAAAATAATAATTTAACCCTTTCATTAATCATTTTCTCTCTCCGGTGGTGGTGGGGGTTGGTGGTGGCGGCGGTGGGTAGTGGTGGCGACGATGGGTGGTGGAGGGGGAGTTGGGTAGTGGGTGGTGGGAGGTGGCGGTGGGAGTTGGGTGGCGGTGGGAGGTGGCGGAGGGTGGTGGGTGGTGGTGGTGGTAGTTGGGCGGTGGCGGTGGTAGTTGGATCGTAGTGAGAGGTAAATATAATTATTTAAAAAATAAAGAGTAAAAAATATAATTTTAAAAAGATAGGGGTGCTAATGAATTTTTTTTAAAAATAACACATTTTTTGTCCAAAGGGAGATAAGTAGTGTTTGAGTAAAAAAACAAGAAAAGTCTTTGGTATTTGCAAAATGACAGGAAAGATATCTAATATAGTGCAAAATGATAAGGAGAGTTAATGACATATATCCTAAGTTTTAACCTAGGTCATTCCCTTCATATCCAGTTTTTATTTTGGGAAACCTCACAAATTCGATGTGGGATTCTAATACCTACCCTCACACATATTTTGATACCATGTTAAGAGGTTCCAACCTAATTTCGTCAAGTATAGCTCTGTCTTGACAGATATCAAAAGAGAGAAGACTTTTGTTCTTTGATAAAGAACAAAAACAGAAACATGGGTTTCAGTAACAAAGAAAATATGTTACTGAACAAATTTTTGAGAACAAAATAAAATTGTTCCCAGATTCTATTTCTGCTCCAACTTTCCTACAAATATATATACACACACATATACACATACAACAAGAATAACAACTAAGACCTTTATCCCATTTAACTAGGACATGGTACATGAATCTGTTTACGCCATAATGAACGATCAAGGGCTATCCTCTCTGTCAGGTTCAATGTGACACATATAGACACATATAGAGAGAGAATAAATGAGAATCAATTATGAATTATTATTATAGAGAGAGAATAAATGAGAATCAATTATGAAATGTTCTTGGAGTTTGAAACTCCATTTTCATGCAACTAATCAGTGCAGAACAATATTATATTACCAACATGATTCTGATCTGATTTTGTAGCATGATGTTCTCATATTGTTCCCAATTATTATTATTTATAAATACACGTTTCTAAGACTATATATAATGAATGACAGAAGAACATTACCATTTTTTTCATTTATAAAATATGGATTATCTTACATGCAAGCATTCAAGAAAGAGATGGAGAAAATAATAATAATTGCATTTTATACCCTAGTACTTCGAATTTGTTTCAATTTATCCCCTCTAATTTAATAATCTACACTTTACTCCTTACTCCCTTTCACTTAAAAGGAATATTCTAAAAATGGGTGAAATTAAGTGCTTCATCCAAATTTTACATAAAATAAATAATATTATTTTTTATTTTATTTTCATCTTTACCAGAAAAATAAAAATAGACAGAGAAAAAGACATCGAGAGATGTGAGAGAGAGAGAATATTAGGGCCCGTTTGGTTAGTGTTTCTAAACCCTGATTTTTGTTCCCATTCCAAAAATTAGGGATTAATGTACGAAAACGCTTTAGGTAAACACGTTTCTATTAAAATTTTAGGAGTATTTCCTGAATTCTTTGATAATCTAATAAAGAAAATAATGTTGATTTTTATTTACTCCACAAAACTATTCACACCAACACCACCCCGCCGGCCATCATACATTTAAATTAAATTATTAAAAAAAAAAAAAAAAAACAAATGTTACAACCAAACCAAACATATTTCTTGTTTCTATTATCATAAACTAAAAAAAACAATTTCAGGACAATGGTCATTACCAAATATGTTACTATTTACGGAATACTCTAGAACGAAAACATAATTTCCATCCCAGCTTACTGGAAGTACAAACAAAAAATCAGAAACACTAACCAAACACCACCTTAGTTTCTCCCTTTTATTTTATTACCTTTAAACATTGAATTTATATTGAAAAATAGAGACAATTTTTTTTTTCTTTTTATACTCATTAAATTTATATTGAAAAGTAGAGAAAAAAAAATATTATTATTTTTATACACTTTGGGTGTAGAATGATCATTGTTTCTTTTAATCAAAGAGTACAAGGGGGTAAAGTGTAAGTTTTTTAAGTGAAGGGTATAAAACGAAACAAAATCAAAGTACGGGGGGGATAAAAAGCAATTAAACCTAATATTAATATATAAAAGGGCAAATTACATTTTTTGTCCTCCTATTTGCAACGTATTTTTTATGTAGCCCTCCCATTCATTTTTTGTTTTCAATATTATCCTCATTTTTGCTCTCGATTTTTTATGTAATCCTTTTATCAACCCACCCGAAGCAATTCCACCAGCTCGGCATCAAGCGTCAAGAGATCACCGGCATCAAAGGAGCAGTGGGTTGCTGAGAGTGAGAGACTAAAGAAAAAAGAAAAAAAATTACGTTCTTACCCCTAAAGGATGGCATGTGTAACTCACATGACCAAAATCCGTCCAACTTAACCTCAATATTTGACAGAAAGACCACATAAAAAATCAGATGCAAAAAAAGTGGACCACAAAAAAAATGAATTAGAGATCCACATAAAAAACATAAAAAACACGCTGCCAATAGGAGGATAAAAAACCTGTATAAAAATATAATATGGTTAATGAAAGCAGTTGAAAAGTGAAGCAATAATAAGTGGAAAAACAAGGCAAGTGTGTCAGACATTAATATCCAGCTGATTCTCCCATACTTCTGGGGCCTTTATATATAAGCAAGACTGCACTTTTTTCAAAAATATCAAGCTTTTTAAGAGCTAACTGTTCTATATATCTACCACAGATATGTCTACAAATGCAGGTCAGGATATAGAAAGCCTTAGTGTTGGAACTAAAATTCAACCTCTTTCCTCTACACCAATGTAAGGATCTGTTTGGCATTGTAGTTTAAAGATGTCAAAATGCAGTTTTGAAAAACATGGTTTTGTTGTTTTTGCAGGTCAGAGCACTGGAAAAGAGATGGAATGGAGGAGAAGCAAACTATCCCTACAATGGCTGAGAGGCTAGGGTTGGATGAGTTCTTCTCCTTGAATGTTAGTATAGTCAGTTCTGAATGCAATTTCGATCTCTTAGGGCTTGTTTGGCTTGCAACTAATAAAAAACCGAAATTCCGGTCAATGAAAACCTATTATTCAGAAACTCGGTTTTCAAAAAACCTGTTAGCCTTAAAATTTACCTAACCTCTTGATTTATATAAATATCTAATAAATAGATAGTGTCGAACCTACATGAGGGCGAGGAGGGACACACCCCCGGGCTCCCCACCCGCCATTTTTGAAAATTTTCACTTTTACTTTATTTTCTTTTAGAAAAAATCAATGGAAGCCCCTAAAATGTTACAAAAACTCCTCTAGATTTATATAAGGGATAATCGGTCGGAAGTCCCAAATAATAGACTTAGGACATGTTTGATAAAAAAAATAAGTGTTTAAAACTGATTATATTAAGTACTTAATTAATTAAATTTGTTTGATAAATGTAATTAGTATTACTTAATTAATTAAGTTAACTTAAAAATTAAATCCAAGTGTGAATAAAAAATTAAGTCAAAACCCCTTCACTTATTTCATTTTGCTTAAAGCACTCCATTATTTTTCATTTTAAAAAAAAATATGTTTCGACCATTTTACCTTTGATCCCCTATGAAAGTTTAATTAGGGTTAGGTTTAATGAGAATTGGATTAACTTTGGATTATTTTAGAGTTTTAATTTTATTTTATATTTAAATTATTGTTATAATTTAATTTAAACAATCAAACTGCATAAAAACATAATATTATATATTTTGGGGTTAATTTTTACTTTTACTTTTAATATAATTTTTTTTTTTTAAAATGAGATTTTATTATTTTGGTCTCAATTTTTTTTCTCTCCATATTATCTTGATTCAAAGGTAGTTATGTAAATTAAATAATTTTTAACATACAAATAATTTGTACTTATCAAATAAAAAAAAAAAAAAAAATCAGCATTTAAACTTTCAGCACAATTTTATCAAACAACTTTATGATATTTTCAGCACTTCAAATTAAAATTAAGTATTTAGATTTTCAGTACTTAATTTTTAAGTGGTTATCAAACATGTCCTAAGATATAAGTTTTGATTTAATCCCTTAAGTTGAATTTCGCTAGAGTTTTAGTCCCGCATTACAGGGATTGTAGAAAAAAAAATCATATTATAGTGAATATTAGTTACATGTAACGAATATTTATTACAATTTTCTGGAAATATTTGTTCCCGACAATCAATTTTCTAGAAACGCCGCTACAAACAGACCCTGAAAAGCCTTCTAACACTCGTTTCATTGTTTTGCCGATTAGGTTTGGAGGGCATCAGTAGGAGAGCTTCTAGGAACAGCAATTCTAGTGTTTGCTATCGACACGATAGTCATATCTACCATTGAGACCGAGACCAAAATGCCGAACCTCGTAATGTCGATTCTCATTGCCGTCACCATCTCGATTCTACTCCTCGCCGTCTTTCCGATTTCCGGCGGCCACATCAACCCCGTCATCTCCTTCTCCGCCGCACTTGTCGGCCTCATCTCCCTCTCACGGGCCACCATCTATATCCTGGCCCAAATTGCCGGAGCTTTACTAGGGGCACTAGCACTCAAAGCTGTGGTGAGCACCACCATTGAACAAACCTTCTCACTCGGAGGATGCACGCTCACGGTTGTTGGCCCTGGCCCGACAGGGCCTGTCACGATCGGCATCGAGACAGGCAGAGCCCTTTGGCTCGAGATCATATGTACATTTATTTTCCTTTTCGCATCCGTTTGGATGGCGTATGATCGTCGCCAAGCAAAGGCATTGGGCCATAAAACCGTTTGTGCGATCATCGGAACCGTGTTGGGTCTTCTGGTATTTATCTCCACCACGGTCACAGCTAAAAAGGGTTACGCCGGCGCCGGAATGAATCCGGCGAGGTGTTTGGGCCCGGCAATCATCAGAGGAGGACACCTGTGGGATGGACACTGGGTATTCTGGGCAGGGCCTGCCATTGCTTGCATGGCGTTCTACGTGTACACGAAGATCATTCCAAGTCAGCACTTCCATGCTGACGGGTACAAGCACGACTTGTTTAATATCGTGAAGGCTTCGTTTAAATCAAACGTGGATCATTAGAGCAACATAACCTTAAAATTGCATATTTCATGAATGTTTACAATGAAATTCGATGTAAGATATATGTATCTCTAATGTTGTAACAAAGTGAAGCATCATTTAGTACTTAATGTATTCGATTAGGCCCCGTTTGATAACCGTTTCTATTCCAGAAATTTCCATCCCATTCCTAGATTTTTGGGAATTCTGTTTGAAAATAGCGTTTGGTAGGGATGGTCATGGGCCGGGCTGGACCGGGCCAGACTTGGGCCGGGTTTTGACTAGGGTATTACACAAAAAAAAGTTGTTTCTTTTTGTGCCCAAAAAACTCAACCCAAAGTTCTCAACTTCCGTCTTCATCTGCCGGCTGACCACCACCACCTGCCGCCGTCCGGCCACCTCCGGCGACCTTCCGCTGCAGCCGGTCACCTTCGGCGACTGTTGCTGGCCACCTCCGCTGCCGCCGCCGACCGTCGCCGATGTCCGGCCACTGTCTGACACCGCCGCCGCCAAACACAAAAAAAAAAAAAAATTAGTTTTAGAATAAAATCGTTACCAAACACATTCTGTTCTCAGCACAAAACAAAAATTGTCGTTACCAAACGTAATTCTGTTTCCAAAATTCTCAACCCAACCCAATTCAACTCAATCCAACCCATTCCAGTTGAGTTCAGAAAAGTGGGAACACTAACCAAACGCCACCTCATTATTCTCATTCCATTCCTAAAACCATTTGTCACTGTTCATCCGCCGCCGGCAACTTTCTGGCCATCGTCACCCACCCGGCGTCGCCGGCACCGCCCGCATGCCGTCCGGCCAAAACAAAAAAAGAAATCTCAAAAAATAAAATAAAATGGTTTTAAGATAAAATCGTTACCAAACGCGATTCTGTTCCCAAAACAAAACAAAAAAATTATCGTTACCAAACACGATTCTACTCCCAAGAAGGAAACAAAATTCTCATCCCATTCTCATTCCACTGTTGGGATGGGAACAGAAACAGTTACCAAACGCCACCTTAGATGCCCACAGAACGGTTGAATTGCCAGCCAAGACGAATATATTTGAAAATTACTATGTTTTATGGCCTAAGAAACAAACCTCGTTATCATAAAATGGATATTCTCTAATCAACAAGGCCTAAACAGAACAAATTCCTTTGCTGAGCTCTTTTCAATGATGAAGAATCAAATTCCGTCGGAGCATATCAGACAGTATATGCTACCTCTATATACCCATGTTCAATGGAGGAGTGTCCTTCACTAACTATAGAATTGCAGGTATGGATCCAGTTCTATCCTACGGAACCGAAGAGGATTTTTCAAGTGCTGTTGAGGATCCAAAAACCGACGATTTCTCAAAGAAGGCAAATCTTCTCACAACCATAGGCTACCATGAGTATTTCTCACAAGAGGTATGGCTAAAATCTAGTACAAACACAATTTTCTAAGACTAACGGCATGTTTGGTTGGATGGAATGGAATGAGGGTAGAATGGAATGAAAGAAGTAATGGAATGAGAGAAGGAATGGAATAGAATTGTGAATGGAATCACTATTCTATTCTTTTGTTTGGTTGGTATGGAATGAAAGAAAAAATAGAATAGTGAAATATAGTAAAATTTTCATTTTGCCCTTATAAAATTATTATTTCATTATCTTTTTTGTTGGTTATAATATAATTTTATTATATTTCACTATTCTATTCCTTTCCTCATTTTATTATATTTCACTATTCAACTCAATTTTAAGTTTTTGTTCTCTGATTTCTATTTTTGTTCTCAATTTTCAGTTTCTATTCTTTAATTTTTGTTTTTGTTCTCAATTTTCAATTTTCCGTTTTCTAATTTTCTATTTTTTGTTCTCAATTTTCAGTTTATGTTCTCAATTTTTGGTTTTCATTCTCAATTTTCTATTATCTAATTTTATGTTTTTGTTCTCAATTTTCTGTTTCTTTTCTTTAATTTTATATTTTTGTTCTCAATTTTCAGTTTTCGTTCTCAATTTTCCGTTCTCTAATTTTATATTTTTGTTCTCAATTTTTAGTTTATGTTCTCAATTTCCTGTTCTCTAATTTTCTGTTTTTGTTCTCAATTTTCGGTTTATGTTCTCAATTTTCTGTTTCTATTCTCAATTTTTAGTTTCTGTTCTCAATTTTCTATTTCTATTCCCAATTTTTTGTTCTCTAATTTCTGTTTTTGTTCTCAATTTTCAAGGGCTTAATTACAAGGGCTATCATGTAATTTAAGGTATTGATTCCATTAGGTTGGAATCTCATTCCACCCCATCTCAAATAGAATCTCATTCCATCCAATTTCATTCCAATGGGATCACAAAAGTGATTCCATTAGAGAACCAAACAACAGAATAGGAATCGAGGGCGGAATGCGATTCCATTCCGCCCTCGATTCCATCTAACCAAACATGCCGTAAGGGGTCATAAAGCTAGTTTTGATGAATTGTTTTCAGATGTGGAGGGCAGCGCTTGCAGAGCTAGTGGCAACAGCATCCCTAATGTTCATTCTCACAGCCTCAATCATCTCTTGCTTGGACTCACACGAGCCCGATCCCAAGCTTCTGGTTCCTTTCGCCGTTTTCGTTATCGTCTTCCTATTCCTCATGGTCATGGTCCCTCTCTCTGGAGGCCACATGAGCCCGGTCTTCACTTTCATCGCCGCCCTTAAGGGAATCATAACTTTTGCACGTGCCTCCGTTTATGTAACGGCTCAATGTGTCGGCTCAATCATGGGATTTATCCTAACCAAGAGCGTAATGAGCCACCAAACGGCTGAAAAGTATTCCCTCGGTGGTTGCCGGATAGCCGGCGACGGAATCTCGTCGGGCCTAAGCCCGGAAACCGCATTAGTACTAGAATTCTCCTGCACATTTTTGGTGCTACTCGTTGGTGTAACCGTTGCATTTGACAAGAGAAAATGCAAAGAGTTAGGCTTGCCTATGGTTTGTATTGTGGTGGCGGGGGCCATGGCGCTGGCGGTGTTTGTGTCGATAACCGTAACGGGCCGGGCCGGGTATGCGGGTGTAGGACTTAATCCGGCAAGGTGCTTAGGCCCGGCCCTGTTGATGGGAGGTGATTTGTGGAGCGGACATTGGGTTTTTTGGGCCGGGCCATTTCTTTCTTGCTTTGTCTACTATGGATTCTCCTTGAACTTGCCTAAGGAAGATCTAACATGGGTAGATGGAGAATATGGTTTTCTGAAATTGGCTACTGCTTGTTTAGGAAATGAACCTATAAGTTCTCATAAATTTACTGTAAATTCTGTAACTACATAAATAGTATGTAATTATGTATACTTATAAAATAAAATTTGAAATAATACTGAAAAACGAAGAGCGTAAAATCTGCGCATTTACTCATTTTCCGAGCGATGTACTGGCAACGGCTTTGTCATCCTTAATCACCGCTAACTTTCCAGGCATCGATGAATGGCTTGGTTCGAACTTCAAATTCGTCCATCTCTTGCATTGTCAAAAGTTTTAATGTGAGCGACTCGAGAAGTAAGCGAAAAAAAAAAAGGATAATAAGGGGAAGCCAAACGGAGCCTAAAATAAGTACCTGCAAAATCTCAGTAAACATTATCTGGCTATAGTTTCTAGCCTTTTGCCAGAATAGAAACCCGACGATCAAAGCCCCATTCTTTAGCTCCAGCAATCCACAATCGATTTCGTTTTGGTGCCTCACCACATAAGGCCGGAAGAACGAACTATAAACATACGATGTTCCCTAAAAAATTGAACATAAAAACAGAACGAAACAAGATGAAAGGCTGGGCTAGGAGACAGACTAATATCATAGTTCTAAGGTACGTACTTTTGTCCTTGGATGCCAAAGGTATATGAGAAATGCAAGCTTGGCTTCACTATACAATGGTAACCTTTGAAAGAAAAACCACACAAATAAACAGATTTTACATATTTAGAAGCCACGAAAATCGTAACGTCGTGAAACTTATTACCACGAAATGAAAGCATCTCCCACTCTCTCGCCGACTGTAAGCATTGCAACTAAAATCCTTCAAAATTTGGAGAAACCCGAGTTAAAAAATTAGGTATTCTTTTGTATAACATATACAAGCAATTCGCGAAAATGCATATACCAGTACTGGCACCAAAACATAAGTTGGTCACTCTCTGGTTTATTTTTCTCCACCGTTTTGAAGCATCCGTATGCTGGATAAACATAGCCGAAAGCCATCCTGCAAAGCATACTAATGGCTTTAGCGTTCCCCGAAGATTTTTCAACACTTCAATTTGAGTTCTTAACAAATAAAAATAGAGTAAAATTGTGATGGTTAGAAGCATACATGAAGGCTCTCGAAAGAAAAGATCCCAGCATTTTCAGTCTCCTGCAGGTAGAATAGAAACCCTAATAATAGTATGAGTAATCAATCAGCTTAATAATGAAGAAACATACAGGAAATTAAAGGACTGAGTATGGAATTTATGAATTTCACTCAGTAAAGCAACAATAGGCACGGATTAAGCACAAATTAGCAACAATGATGACTAATCATAACATGGATGAGCTATACTGTAGAAATCCAATGATCCTAACTCACTCTCAAACGAACGCCTTGTAAGATGAGGATTGCCCTAGGCTTTATATATAGCTCAGGATCAGGTAACACAAGTGATACATTATTCAAAATGCCCCCTCACATGCAGGGTGGACTTTGACAAACCATTACGAACGAATATCGGGGGCCCAACATTAATGTGGGATTAAAGTTCAACACATACCCTCACGCGCAGAGACAAACCATGCGAACGGATATCGGGGAGCCCAAAATTGATGTGGATTTAACACACCTAACACCAGACAGAATGATTGACTCGAATACCACGTAGATAACTCACTCTCAAATGACGCCTTGTAAGATGAAAATTGCACTAAAGCTTAGGATCAGGTAACACAAGCGATGTACTATTCAACATGTCCCCTCACGCGCAGGGTGAACTTTGACAAACCATTACGAACGAATATCGGGGAGCCTAACATTAATGTGGGATTCAAGTTCAACACATACCCTCACACGCAGAGACAAACCATGCGAATGTATATCGGGAGCCCAAAATTGATGTGGGATTTAACACACACAACATCAGACAGAATGATTGACTCTAATACCATGTAGATAACTCACTCTCAAACGACGCCTTGTAAGATGAGAATTGCACTAAAGCTCAGGATCAGGTAACACAAGCGAAGTGGGATTCAACGTATACTATTGAAAGTCAATGGAAGAAAGTGAAATGAAAACGCAAGCTAGAGTTCGTTAGCTACTATAGATTATCAAAATGATAACGATAAACAGATTACGTTATCATACAGTAAACGATCACCAAAAATACGAAGGATTAGCACATTCATTTGTTAGAAATTAGGCGAAAATATGAGTTTGCGAAGAACAAAATTGCTCTCTAAGAACGAAAAATCAGAACATCATCGATCATAATCATGAGAACGAATAAGAAATCATAATTAAAAAAACGCGTAATCATCGTATCGTCAGATCATACCTGTAAAATGCGGAAATCATACTCGTCGGAAGGCATGGCTTGATCGACGACACATATATCGCCTTGCGGTTGCGTTCAACCGTCGCGGCGACACCGCCGGAACGGCGCCAAGTTCGAAAAAATTTCAGTCGCGCCCTCTCGAGTTAAATCGGGCACCCATTTTGACATTCGGGTATCAAGCAATTCTTGGTTGAATACCTGCTTGGATTAAAGCAGTTGGAAATGTGCGCAAGGTCACGAGGTCAGGAATTCGAATCTGTAAAAAAAATACATATCGGAAGCAATAACCACAAAATCCTGAACAAAATTGATTTCACACTCTGTGTGGATGTAAGGACATTCGTGGGTATATAAAAAAAAAAAATAATAAATAAATAAATAAATAAATATATATATATATATATATATATATATATATATATATATATATATATATATGGCATTATTCATCATGATAATAACAAAATCAAAATTCCAAAAATAATTTCTAATCCAAAGATTAATGATGTTGATATCAACTCATCGAAATCGTCCATTCGAGATTATTAACATTAACACAAAATCATAAAAATCGAGTCATCGATCTACAAATTAATAATCAAGATTAATACTAATTACACAATTGTTAAAAACAATGTAGGTACTAAAACACAATTATTTAAAAATTAATTCCATTATCATAATTTTTGTCTAAGAATAAAAAAAAATCTTACATGGCTTTACATTTCTATACTTCAAAAAAAAATCTCAAAAAAAAAAATTATGAACTCTTCACGAAATATTTAGTCGGGAAGTTAGGCTGATGAACGTGTCTTCTTTGCAGGGAATCGTTAAACCGCCCATTGGGTGATCAAACCCGAACTCTTCTTCAGCCCGACGCAGCAAAACTTGAAAAGAAGGATGATTCAAGTAAGAAATCGGAACCACGAACCGTTTCTTCTGGATTTGTTCTCCGACGTAGACAGCGACGTGTCCTTTCGGGACATCGGGTTGATACCTTGTTGTGAGAAGGGAGTGGAGTTTGAAGATTTGCTTGGAGGTGGCAATCATGGAAGAAGGAAAGCGAATACCCATTGCCTTTGATACTGAATTTTACTAGGTAAACCTTGTAATGATTTGAAAGAAGGGTTTGGAATCTTGTATTTATAGGGTGATTTTTGGCCACCATTTTGAGGGAAAAATAAAAAGTAGGGGGGGGGGGGGGGGGGTAGGCCCCCACCCCCAAGTGGACCCCACAAATTATCTACAAATTTGTGTTGAAATTAGGTTGTATTTTCAAAATGTTAACTTCTACCATATTCGATTTTTTATTTTATTTTATTTATTTAAACAATAAATTGTGTCCGGACCAATTTATGCGTATCTTGATTAATTATCTCTCTGGATGATCTTAAGAGAATAATGTTTCACATCGGTCTGGTGCATTTAGAATTAAATTCAAGATTTAATTTCTGAAGTGCTCTCCAAAAGAGTCAAACTCTAGTTGACAATAAAATAAAGTATTTTTTTATCAACTGAACTAACACCTCTTGGGTAACACGTTGGATTAATAGGAATATAAATAGTATGTAGTTTAATATCTCAAATTATAAAATTTAGTGAATAATCACTGAAGCATATAAATTTTAGGCAAAATCTTCCTGATGGTATGGTAACCAGGCGAATTTGGTTTTTTTTTCTTTCAGCGTACTGAATGTAAACGTTTTACTACGATAATAGCAAAATCTGAAGTTTGTATATTATATTGAACGTACACAGTATTGCATGGAATTTACAAATTCACTATTAGTACACAGTGTGAAATTAGACAATATTTTTTATCGATAGTAAACTGGTGGTAGTATTACAATAAACGGCCTACTCCGTTTATGGAGAGAATCACATGGCTTCCTTCACACATAAAATAGATATTTTTACATTTTTCACTCCTAAAGTTTTAAAAAATATCACTTTAGTCCCCAATATTTTTAATTTTAAATTCAAATTCTGTCATATCAGTCCAAATTGATAATTCTATCATTTTTTATGACATAAAACAACCGCGTATTAATCACAAAATCATTTATGTAGATGAATTCTGTCATAAAAAATAACAAAAATACTTACTCGACACGATTTAGATATTTTAAGATTTAATGCCGTCAAATATATATTTTATCATATATGGTTGTCATATATGGCCAAGATGAGGAGATTGACTCTTACCCTTTCCGAGCGGACAAAGACGGGGAGGGGTGAACATTGTTGTGTCGGAGAACAGTGAGATGAGGAGTGGTCGCTCATCCCGGCAATGACTTGCTAGTCACCCTAGAGAGTGCTGAATCCTTTGGGACGATTGGTGCAATTGGAGGCGTTTCTATTCTCAGTAAATTTTTCATACTTAGTCTTTGTCGTGCTTTAAACTCTGTAAGGAGCTGCGGACGTATGATGATCTTTTATTGATTGCGTTGGAGTAACCATTTTCACACTCATCATCAAATATTTGGAAATTTTGTGATTTCCTCAATAAAATATTCGGCCTACTCCCTTTTTGGAGAGAATCACGTCTTCCTTCACATATAAAATAGAGATTTTTACACTTTTAACCCCTAAAGTTTTAAAAAATTATCACTTTAGTCCCCAATATTTTTATATTTTAAATTCAAATTCTGTCATATCAGTCCAAATTGATAATTCTGTCATTTTCTATAACATAAAACAACCGCGAATTAATCACAAAATTATTTACGTAGATAAATTCTGTCATAAAAAATAATAAAAAATACTGACTTGACACGTTTACCGTCATAAAATATATATTTTTATCCTCTATGGTTGTCATCACCCAGTTGTAAGTGGATGGGGGCCATTTCAGAGTATGGAGAAAAGCTCAAGGTGATTGGATTGGATTGGATTGTTAAATACTAGAAAAGAAGGCGTACGGTGCAAGAGGAAAATGCTGGTAAGAAAGCTGGCAACAACTGTACCTTCAGACCAAAATCTTAATCCTTAGTTTTTGACAAATTTTAATGTTTGTAATTTTTCCTAAACGTTAACCTTATAAGTATGCTAAGTTCGTTGTGGAGTCGATAATCACGAGGTTAAAGAATCTAGTTGTTTGCGGGAGTAATTTCATGCATACAGTCCATGTGTTACAGTAATATTTTTAAAAAATTTAAAATTATTATTATTGGTGTATAAAAATGGTATACACCTCGAGTATAGTTCAGTCGAATGACAGGTGAATCCTTTTGCTGAAGTGGAGTTGACAGTTGAAAATTCCTCATGAGAGCTGTACTGGGTCCTTGAAGGACTTACTTGTTGTGTCTAGAATCTTGCTCCTCGGGAGTAGTACCTGCAGAAAGCTCGGACCGAGATTTGTCCCAGCGAAATACCTTTGGTGTGAGAATCAGTGCTTAGAGAGAAGAGGTACATATATGCATTAAGTAAGCAAGTGGACTCAATGCATGCGTGTAATAAAGCGTACATCGGGCTTGTATAACCCCTGGTATATATAGGCGTTGGAGATGATTAATCGGGGTCTAAACACGATTAATTAGTCAAAATCCTGTGTTTAGCCGATAATCCGGGAGCATTTAGGAGATAACTGTTAGGCTTTTGATCCATAATAGGAGGTTGTCTGCGAGAGTAATTTCATGCATACAGTCCATGCGTTATAATAATATTTTTTGAAAATTTAAAGTGTTATTACAATAATCAAAGTCACCGTATTTTTTGGCGCTGTAATTTTTTTTATGTAAAAAAAAAATACAGTGACTTTCATGTCTTGTAACGACTTTGAATTTTTTTATATAATTATTGAATTTTTGTATGAATGATTTGACCACAAGAGAATGATGAGAAAGCAACTTCTGACTTGCACAATAATTTGACTACAAGAAAAAATAGACGAATTTTTATAATTTTGATTTTGATCCATAATAATAGGTTTTAACTTAAAACCGTACAATATCAAGTGGAGTAACTCCTATGATTCATATAACGGTTTGAAAAATCTCAAATAATTGATGTGAGACAATAATCTTTTTTTCTTCCTAACGTAAGGTGTGTCCGAGTCACGCTTCAAATAATCACCTCCCCGACTGATCCTAAGGGCACGCTCCCTCACAGCGCTTTGGTACATTCAAAATTAAATTAATTTTTTATTTTTTAAAGTGTTCTCCAAGAAAGTCAAATCCTGATTGGCAAGAAAAAAGACACTTCTCCTTACTAACCGAACCAACACCTCTTACCCAAGAATATATACTCTCAACCCCCAACAACTAGCTCATGAGGCGAAATTTTCACTCATATTTATAATCTGACCGTCAGTCCCTTCCACATCCGATATAGGATAAACCCAACAATCTCTTCCTCACATATCGGGTTTTTGGCCTGCTAACTCTCGACCAATCTCTTCCTTTATGATTATTGGGCCAAAGTTGTTGTAACCTCGACTTTGATACTGATGTAAAGTAATTTTAAGTCTCTCTCAATTTTAAAATTTAACTCATGAAATAAGATTTTTTTTTATATTTATAATCTAACCACTAATAAATTCAACCAAATCTAATAACATTTGTCACACCAACATATCCATACATATGTAGTAAAAAAAAGACAGTCCGGTACTACAAAGTTTCCGCTATCAGTTGTGGCAAAAAAAAAAAAAAAAAATGCACGGATTACGAGGGCAAAGCATGTACCTTGTCCTTCAATTATTTTATTTGTTGTTCAAATCTAGGCTTCTTTTTTTATTTTTTATGCCCATCAGAATGGATTTCATCTCTCCTGATTCCAACAGCCCATAGTTTCTCACTCTCTCTTTACTCTCTCTCCTCCCTCCATGACTCTCTCTCCCCAATAAGAATATCATTTTTTTCCCCAAATGTGATAATAAAATAGTAATACCAACGTAGTATGGTTCAAGAGGTAAAGTCTGTTTAAATTAAAACAGTTGAGCGACTTCTGTAATGTTAAAGGTTCGAGTATGCGAAAAAACATGCATCCCGAATGAGATTGTCTCACACTCTGTATGCGCGTGGAAATACTAGTGGGTATATGCCAAAAAAGACAATAAAATAGTAATATCACATATGAGAAAAATTGACCTCGTATTTTTAGGTCGCAATATCGAAAGTTTGGACCTGCGAAAAAACACTTATTGAGAAGAATAGTCACCCATCATGAACTTGATTGTCTCGCACTCTACGTGGTATGTGTCAAAAAAAGATAATAAAATAGTAATATCACAGATGAGAAAAACTGACCTGGTATTTTTTGTTGTTAGTTGCACTGCCCATACCATGCAGGCTACTCTCTCTCTACATTCTCTCTCTAGGGTTGGCTAAAAACAATGGCTCACATGCATGCAGATGCATTGGGTGGTGGTGGTGGTGACCCAGTTCCCATGTGCTTGTGAAGAAATCTCTATCCAAAATACTATAATAAGAAAATTTGCTTCATCATCATTGATTGATGCATATATTTCCTACTTTTCCAGGCCTTTTATGTTTAATTCAACTGCCCACATGGATAGAAAATAGCATCGTGCATGTTTGGCCAAGTACTCAGTTTGATTAAGTGACTCAACTGTGATAAACCTAACAATTTCTCCCTCACATATCGGGTAGTTGGTCAACTAACTCTCGATCAGTCTCTCCTTTTATTATTACTGGATCAGAGTTATTGTAACTTGACATCTGAGATCAGTATAGAGTGATCTTGGATCTCTCTCAACCCCGAAAGCCCATACTTATAAGCTGTTCATCAACTACTTTCACATCCGATATGAGATAAACCTAACAATATATCATCACGTATGTGTGCGCGTGTATATATAGATAGCGTTTTCATCTGTTAAATTTAGTCAAGCACTGTGTTTAGCCAAACGGAGGAGAGAGGGAGCAACTTAGATTGGGAAAAAACAAAATCTTGTTATGGTAATTTATTAATTAAATGTCCAAAAAAACAACCATTGGAGTGATAAAAATCATCACTAGTTTAACATAACATTTTTAATGTAAATCTTTGTTTGTTTTGAACTTCGAGACGTTCTTTGATTGTTGGCCAGCATTGTTGTCAAACATACCGTTATCTGTTATGCAGGTTGTATATCATTACATACATTTAATATAATCTATGTATTTAAGCGCATGTTTGGTTTGCGATCTGAAAATTGTTTAACATTGATATATTTACGGGTACGACTAGGTTTGGTGCTTCGTCAAAACATGGTTCATTGAGAAAGCGAAAAACTCCAAGTCTATTATGGTTGAAAACGTGCACAGTGGTATACAATATGATACTCGGAGAACGAGACTTCTAGTTCTGATTTTCACACAACACTCCAAATTTGATTGACGATAAAATATGAACTTTTTATAAATATGTAAACATTTAAAAACTTATAAAGATACAAATTTGGTGGATAAAATAGGTATGCAATCGAAAACGATCAGAAACACAAATTATGCTAATTTAAGCAAACACGTTATATAACAAAAAATTGAGACGAAATTTACAAGATAGAACAAAATCTCGACGAGGAGAGGAACATTATTATACATCCAAATCCTTATCTCTTGAAAAAAACAAAACTTTTCAAATCCTAATTAGAAAATTAAATCAATGATCAAACATATAGTTAATTAGTGAAACCTCCTCCTATTTGTAGATTCCTTCAAATGAGAAGCTACCCTCAAGAAGGCGTCTTCGCTACAAGGAATGGTGAGACCGCCCATCGGATGATCAAAACCGTACTCTTCCTCAGCTTTCTTTAGCAACTCCTGAAATAGGGGGTGTTTCAGGTAGCAGATAGGAACCACGAACCGATGTTTATTATAACTTTCTTCCCCAACATAAACCGCGAAATGCCCCCTCGGAACATCTTCTGATCTTCTTGTTGTTCCAATTGTTGAATGTGACATTGACCTCACGAGTTGCTTCGCGTGGAATGAAATCGCGAGCAAACGAATCCCCATTAGCATTTTTTTTTCGAATTTTTTTCGAGTTTTGGGAGGTAAAGAAATGAGTTTGAAATTTGAGAAGTTGTTAGAAAAGATTGGTGGTGAAGATGATTGAGTATATGAGTAGGCATATATAGTGTCTGTTGTGTATGTATATGTTCTTTTCCCTTAAATTACACTTTGTACCCCTTATGTTTGGGTGTAGTTACACTTTGTCCGCTGATATTTTTAATTGTTGCAATTTTCTCTAATCTGATTCAATTGCCTCGTTCCGATCAATTTTATCGCCAAAATCTGTTATGTGACTTGCGAATGAGAGAAAATATTTCACCCTCTACCCTTAAAATTTGGTTTTCGTGACACTTTACCCTTTACTCCAGCAAAAAGAAAATTAACGAAAATCCGTTAATTGGACTAGATTGATACGAAAAGCAAATTTCACGAGTCACGTTTCAATAATTAAAATATTAGGGGGGTAAAATGAGACCGTACACAAACTTTGGTTTGCTATTATTATATGTATTTTTGGAGGCCATTTATTGAGGAGGTAAGGTGGGGCCAAGTTGATTACATAAACTTTAGGGGTGGTTCTTGAATTATTACTCCAACTTGGTTTGTGTAATGAATTTTTCATATAACTGCCCATAGTTTCAAGAAAATAACCAGAACCTTTTTTTTTTTTTTTTCCAAAATAAATAAAAGAAAATTTAAAAAAAGAAAAAAGAAAAAAAAATGGCTGCTGATCTTCTAGAAACTGAAATGATTCAGTTTTCTCGTTGTTTATAGCCTGGATTTTTTTTTTTGGTTTCCCAGGTATCCCCGCACCACAGTTGACAGAGATTAATTCCTCGAGATACTGTCAGGCGCCAGAGCAGAGACTTCTCCCAACAGAGCACTTTCCATACACAACCCTCAATAATCGAACTCGGGATAGTTGCTTAAGGAGCCTAAACCCCTTTCGCTTGAAGCAACTCATGTTGGTTATTGTTTATAGCCTAGATGAAGAGTAGTATAAGTATACAGAAAGTCAGTGTTGATAAATTAGATATTTTGCCAATTAAATTTTAGGGTAAATTGCCTTTTATTCCCCTCTATTTTGTCTAATTATCACTTTACTTCCATTCACTTCAAAAAACTACATTTTACCTACTTTTACTTTGAATAATATGAGAAACTAATTATTTTCGGTTTTAAATTAACGGCATATGCTTAAAAATGAATGAAATTATTTTTTTTCATCAAATTTTTTAATGAAATAGATGGAATTTTCCCTTTATCTTAATTTTGATGTATTTTTTTTTTTTTATCGTAAATATTTTTAAAAATTAATCAAAATTAAGCAAAAGGAAAAATTTCATCTATTTCATTCAAAAATCAGATGAAAGTTTTAATTCCATCCATTTTAAGTTAGTTTCTTACTTTGTTTAAAGTAAAAGTAAATAAAGTAGAGAGGAGTAAAGTGATAATTAAACAAAATAGATGGGAATAAAAAGTAATTTATCCTAAATAATTAACAGAATTTTACTAAAAAACAAATTTAACCTTATACCCATCCCATCTAAGGGGAATAAAAGAAAAATAAAAATAAAAATGAATATTGTCCGATCTGATCCGATCCACGGTACATATCAATGTCATTTAATATTAAATATTTTATTAGTTTTAACTTTTTGAGGTCGTTAAGTTTACCGAAATATGTAACCGTTGAACTTTAGTTTAAATCCCAGGGGATGAGTGCTTACGAAAATAGTACCGGGGTGTAAAATGCAATTTGATTTTATCTCGGGGATAAAGTGCTATTTATGCTAAATTTAATTTTCAGGCACTTCTTGAACTAATTTTTATGATATAATTTTTTATTTTTTTTTTCAAATATCTGTGTCAGTACTCTTATCCAAAAGAAATTAGGTAGTGTTTGGTAGTGTAAAATTGAAGCATTGGAATTGGAATTATAATTTGAAACTTGGTTTTCTGCTTATTTTAACCGTCGAATTATTGATTTTTTTAGAAAATCCGGTGACCATTCAAAAAAAAACTCTTGCACTGGACAAGAACGGAACGTTTCGCGTCAGTAGCTAGCAGATATAAGAAAAGTATTCCCGGCCCCCTTCTTAAATATTTGGCGTAGAACCCCGTTCCCAACCAATAATGAAACCAATAAATATAAAATTTCATGCATTCGAAAAATTGGAGTAATATACAAGGATGGATTAATCCTGCAACTAACAAAATCATAGAGATCGACGGCCTTAGTTGTCGTCGCTCTACATCCGTTTGCTCCCTAAAAAAAAAAGAAAAAGAAAAAAGGCTGAGATCATGAAGAACTACTGATTGTCGAGATGAGACAGATAAAGTAATCCTCTGTGCATGGAATTGTTAATCCGCCCGTCGGATGATTATACCCAAACTCTTCCTGCGCCCAATGCAACAACTCTTGAAACAAAGGATGATTCAAGTAAGATATCGGTATGACAAACCGCCTGCAACGCTCTCCCACATAAACTGCAAAATGTCCTTTTGGTACATCACAACCACCACCACCGCCGCTGTTCGATCCCATGTTTTTTGGCGAAATTGTTCGCTGAAGCTTCGATCGAATACCCATTTTCTAGAACAAGAAAATCTGTCTGAAAAAATTCAAACTTTGTCTGAAAATGAATCAAGAACACTTGGAAAAAAATGACAACTCACACTATGAATATTTGATGTTTAAGGAGTATATATAGGGAGTTGATTAAAAGAAAAAATAGGAAAAAAGTTTAATCGCACTTTAATCCCCTGTAGTTTGATCGAATTGCACTTTATCTCCTATAGTATTTTCGTAAGCACTTAAAACTTGCAACGGTTAAACAATTAACATGATTATGTGAAATGGCAAATCTACCCTTATATTAAACCCGACCCAGGGGAATAAAGGAAAGTGAAATAAGGGTAAATGGATGTTATACCTGACCAAGGGTATAAATATCAATTAAGATTTGACTGTTAACTTTACCAGAGAATATAACCGTTGTACTCTAGTCTGAACCGCAATGGATAAATGCTTACGAAAAACTACAACATAATAAAGTACAATTCGGTCAAATCGCATGGGGATAAAGCGCTATTAATCCAAAAAGAGAAAAAACATATCAGGTGAAGTAATGAGGAAAGAAACCACATGGGTTTTGCCTATTGTTTGTAGGACACCATTCCCTACCACTTTAGGGTTACATATACCATGCAATAATAATATCTAGACACAGTTTTGAAGGCACTAACCTCCATTTTAGAGGCTTGTTTTTGTTGTTCATTCAAAAAAGTGAGATGATGTTGAAGTGTGGTTTGTTCCTTGAACTTAGACTTTTTTTTTTCTTTTTTTCATCCACTGGCTCTTCTTTTTTGTGCCAGCTTAACAGCAGTCTAGTGGGTCATTGCAATAAGGGTACAATGGAATTTTTACTCAAAAATCGCAATTTGTCCCCTGTGTTATTTTTGTTAAAATCTCACAAATTCGATGTTTCTCAAAGTAGTATATATATATATATATATATATATATATGAAAGAAGTTACTCCAATGGATACCGTATGGTTTTAGGTTGAAATCTCCTAACATGGTATCACAGGTAGGTTTGGGAAGTCTCATTTATTTGTCCTTGATTTTTTTGAATGTTTGACTTGTTTTGTCTATTGTTCGATCGCATCACGTTGCGAGTTTTCTTTTGTTTTTTGGGTATAATTGGAGGAAATTGATCTTTGGGTAGTTTCTGATTGTTTTTTTTGGTCAATGATTCTGTTGGAAAATTGTACACTAATCAACTTTGAGATCATAAGGTGGACCATCTTGGGTTTAAAGCAGGATTGAGGTGGTGGTATGACCCTGTTCATTTGCTCCAAGGAAGGACAATCAACAACTGTGCTTGGAAGCCCATTGCAGCAACTTGAATGAGTATGGCACCGAGGAATGTTTTCAAGCTCATGTAGTTCAAGAGCTAGGGTGATGGATTTTGCACAACAAAATTGTCTTCAAAGCTTGTCGGTTGATGAGACATCGGTAATTCAATATCCTTTCCAGTCTTACTAATCACTAATCGAGTTCTGAGGATATTAGTCATTTTGACTCTTTGTAAGAGTAACGTTGATGTATAGATATTCTGGTGTTTATTTTTTGCAATTTTGAGGCCGAGCCCCGGGATACTTATTTGGGCTTGTGTTAGGGGTTAGCGGTCTCCATACGAACTTCTTGTGGTGTTTTGTTGGGGTCTTACAGACTACATGGTATCTTTTTGCCGTGTAGTAAGAGAGATCCTTCCCCTTATTAATATATAATCATATGCTTAAAAAAAAAAAAACACAAGAGGGTGAGTGTTAGAATCTCAGTTTATCATCTTTTCAAACAAGTTCAACTAAATTTAAGTCAAATTCAACTAAATTAAAGAGACTATATTCCACCTTTTACATGAAAAAAAGGAGACCAACTTTCAGTTTCTTAAGTTATGAACTTCTGCATTTCCTACAAGTAGAAACAAAAACTGAATTAGACAAGAAGGGTGAAAAAAAATTTAGTCTTCCAGACAAGTTTTTTTGTCTGATCATTCTAAAGGAACCAACTTGCTCACTAACCTTATCAAGAACAGTCATTGATCCAAGGCCTACCCACCGAAAAAAATTAGTCGTCGGCCGCTAAATTGTTCATGAATCAACTTTGCAATAATACACACATATATATACATATATATTGAATTTTGATAGTCAAACTTGTGACAAATTGAATGAAATGTAACAAATTTTGGATGTGTTTTTTTGGACATGTTGAATTCAACAACCCCACACAGCATAGGCCCTTGCTGCAATATTTTGGTGAAGAAGAACTACATGTTTCTTTTAGAGTTATATATATATATATATGTATGTATATCTAGCTTGTTAGAACTCAATGCTTTTTCAATGTTTAATACACTCCCAACACAACTATTAATGCTTGTGACCCCCCAAAACTTCAAGAAATAAAATGAATATATATATATATATATATATATACAAATTGAACAAGATATGTTTATTTTATTTTATTTGCAATAATGTTTTTAAGGCATTGTTTGGAGCCTACAAACCGCGGTTCTTGGTGTAATTGAATTTAAACTTTCAGAAACAGTCGTTCGGGGTCCTATAAACATTCCGCCAAACGGATTTTTATAATTGTTCATTGATGTAGTTTTGTTTTTTTTGTCTAAAACATGTTAACGATGGGTTATTGGATTTATATGTTGAGGCTCTTTGCACCCTACCCTTTCTTCATCATTGAGCGGTCATTTAGGAGTCTCAGTTGGTGATTCGGCCTTCTTTCCCTCTCAGAGATGAAACTTATCCCCCATTGTCTCACTGGCTGATCTCGCATCATCAGGACCCACTTGCTCGCATTACATCGTAAACTTGAAGCATCTTGGATGCATCTATGATTATAACAAGTTACGAAGTTTGTAGTGTTTTTTGTCTTATGGCATTCGAAAAAATCTCACTTTGTTTTCCGAACTTGTCACATTCAACAAAGCAAGACAAAAGGGTAATCACCATTTTTCCCCACCATTTGCTCATTATTGATTTGCTATGTCTCTTTAACTACACTTTTCTCCTCTGTAGTTTGACCGAATCGTGCTTTATGCCTCATCAATCATCACTTATTATTAGGTTTATTTTACATCGAATGTGAAAGAGACTGGTGGTCAAGTCATAAGTGTAAGGTAAAATCTCACGTCATGAACTACTTTTTGAGATTGAGAGAGATCAACTTACACTGGTGTCAGAGTTCAGATTACAACAATTCTGACTCAATAGTCACAAAGGGAGAGAGTGGTCGAGAGTTAGTTGACCAATGACTCGATTTATAAGAGGAGAGATTGTTGGGTTTATCCTACATCGGATGTGGAATGAGCTGGTAGTCAGGTTATAAGTGTGTGGAAAAGTCTCATCATCATTAGTTAACTTTTGGAGTTGAGAGAGATCCAAAATCACCCTACACTTATACCCCTATAGTTCAGATCGACTAAAACGCAATGATTACATTTTTTTTCAACGTTAACGGTCAAATATCAAAACATCAAAATTAATAAATTCTTCAATATTAATTAATATTTATACAATGGGTCTGGTTGGGGTTGGATAATATCCGTTTACTCCGATTTTTTCGTTTTCTTTTATTCTCCCAGGTCAGATCAGGTTGGATATAAGGGAAAATTTGTCAATTCATGCAATTTCATTAAATATTTAAGGGAAAATGACATTTTTAGTCCCTAACAAATAGCTCGAGTGTTCAATTGGTCCCTCGTATTTGGAAGTCAACATATTGGGTCCTTAATATTTTATTTTCGTTTCAAATTGACCCTTGAGCGAGATTCTATTAAGTCAAACTAACAGTGAACATTTAATTAAGGGCATTTCGGTCATTTTACCCCTCTTTAATTATTAACACTTATTCAGGGGGAGATATCCAAAAGGTCCAAATCACATGGAGAGTAAAGTGCAATTAAAATATCTTTCTCCCTTAGCCTCTCATGTCTCTCTCACTCCGGCTCTTATGCTCTACAATCCTCTCTCTCTTTCTATTGTCACTTTTACTTTCTCACCCCTCTTCCTCCATCGCCATTGTCGTCGTCGCCACCGCTGTCGCCATCGCCATCTCAACTTCATCCCCTAATTTTCACCAACATACCAGAACACGATGTTGGATGGCAATGGCGACAGCGGTGGTGACGCTAGCGATGGCGATGGAGGAAGACGGATGAGAGATTGAGAGTGAGAGTGACGATAAAGAGAGAGCATTGTAGAGAGTGAGAATGGGAGTGAGAGAGACACGAGTGGCTGAGGGAGAGAGAGATGTTTTAATTGCACTTTACTTCCAAGACCTTTTGAATTTCCCCTTGAATAAGTGTTAATAATTGAATAAGGGTAAAATGACCAAAATACCCTTAATTAAACATTGACTGTTAGTTTGACTTAATAGAATTTCGCTCAGAGGCCAATTTGAAATGAAAATGAAATGTTAAGGACCCATTATATCGACTTCCAAATGTGATAGGCCAATCAAACACTCGAGCCATTTGTCAGGGACCAAAATAATTATTTTTTCAATATTTAACCGTTACACTTAAATCTGAACCACAAAAGTGATAAGTGATGATAAAAACACCGCAACAAGCAGTTAAATGCAATTCAGTCAAACCATGGGAGGCAAAGTGTAATCAACCCTTTAATGTTTTTCAACTCATAAATTACACTACATGATTACTTGAAAAGACAATACACTTTAATTTTTCTTCATGTGCTTCTGTCCCCAACCAATTGCCTTCTCCTCATCCATTAGGTTTAAGCTTTTGACACATATATGTATCTATATCTATAGATATCCTTAATCTTGAGGGGTGGGATGTCCTTATGTAGGGTAAGCAACAAAAATGGTAGGTCATCTTTGTCTAATAACAACTAGTATAATGTTAGTTTTTGCTCTAAATTCTTGATAATGAGAGGAGACAAAGCCATATGATACTTAACCATTTTCAGTCAACCTTTTTGAAGTCTTCCCTCTTATCTATTTATCTATATAAACACACACACACACACATACACACAATCATCTAATTTGGTTAATCTTAAGTTTTTGACACTTCAAACCCTAAAGTTTGACCATCATCTCACTTTGATCCTTATGGTTTTAATTTGAATACAAAACACCCTCAAGTTTTAAACAAATATTGAGGTTTTTTCACTTTGCACCTCAAAAGTTTCAGCGAAATATCACTTTAGTCCTTGTACTTTCAATTTGAACACTTTAAACCCTGAAGTATTAATCAAATCATGTTAATTGAGTTCAAATCGTTAACCTCGTCATTTTTATGATGGAAATCACTCACGTGGATGATTTTCGTGCCTGACGCATGGTGATTTCCATCGAAAACTATGACAGGGTTAACAATTTAGACTCACTTGACACGATTTAGATACTTCAGGATTTAAGGTGTTCAAATTAAAAGGACCGGGACTAAAGTGAGATTTCTCTAAAACTTCAGGGGAGCAAAGTGCAAAAGCCTCACAAGTATTTTACATAAAAACAAACTTATATTTCATGGTTATGTGTTGGTGACAAGGGTTTTTTTGCAATATTTTATTACCGATCCCAAAAAAAAGTTAGCAGTAGAATATACACACACACATATAAGCCCTTTAAAAACAGTCACACATGTGGCAAGTGACTGTTTGCCGACAAAACTATAACGGGAATAATAATTTGGACTGTAGTGGGATAATTAGAAATTTTTTAGAGCGTTTGTGTGTTTAACTTGAGACCACAATGGCCTACATGAAATAATGATCAAATTTCAGGGGTTGAAAGTGTTAAAACCTCTTAATCTTGATTACAACCTTAAAGAAAAATGGAGTCTTGAGTTTATCTTCTAAGTCTAGGTCAGCAGGCTACAAACAAGAGTCATAACTCAAATGCTTTTGTTAAGAGGCATGCCCATGTGACACCAGATGGAGCATGTCCTTAAAAATGGACGACAATATACATCTATATATATATATATATATATGTATATGTATATATTGTTGTAGCTAGCTTCTTCATGTCCTCTATATATAAACCCTAATTCACAAACTACTTCTCTAAAACATTTTTTCTTTTCTTTCTTTTTTTGGAAGAATACCAAACAGTCCCTTAGAAAAATCATGGCCATTAAGGAGATTCTCCGGCGAGTTATTTCAACTCCGGCAGCTAAAAAAGGCCACTTTACAGTCTACGTTGGAGAGTCAAGGCGGCGGTTTGTGGTGCCATTGGCGATTTTGAACCACCCTTTGTTTCGTGAGTTGCTAAGTCTGGCTGAAGAAGAGTTCGGGTTCGATCATCCAATGGGCGGTCTCACAATTCCTTGTGAAGAAGATATATTTATCGATCTCACTTGCAGATTGAATTGTTTATAAGAAAAAAAAAAAAAAAAAAAAAAAAACTTACAATATTTGATTTGATAATCAACCGTTCCCCGGATTTGGATTTGGAGAATCGGGTTGTTACATTTCTTGTGTAATTGATTTGGAACATCGGGTTTAATCAAAGAAATCGATGTATTCTTTTCTTATTTTTTCGCTACAATTTGTAGTTTCGTGAGCTGTTTGGAATGAACACAAAAGGTGAAAATTCTTACATATTTGTCGATTTATTATGCTTAACTAAGGCAGTGTTTGGTAGTAAGAAATTGAAAGAATAAACGAACGCATGTAAAAATGATACATGGGTTTATTTCGAATTTAATTCCGTTTTTCCAAACGCAACCTAAAATAATTTCTTAGCGAAAAATGGGTTTCGTGTTCTAGGCGTTCTTCGTTTTGTTTTGAATGTATTTACGTTGCATTTTTACATTGTATACATGCATAAATATACATATAGATATACATATATTAACATTGTACTTTTACATACATACATATGTGTGTACATATTATTTTTTCTCATGGAATACAAAAAAATAAAATTAAATTAAAATTTGTATAATTTTGACAGATCAAAATCAGCAAGCTGGCATGATTTTAGCAAAGAGAAGCCTCTGTCAATTGTCATCAGAGCAATAAGGAGACAGATTTTAATGCATTGAACATGCCTTTGTTCTCAAAAAGGAAAAGCACTTTTTTTTCTTTTGTGGTTGTATCAATTTGATATATATCCAAATTAACAATTTTATATCTCTCTTGTAGAGCGGTCTGGCTCTTTCTCAACCCCAAAAGTTCGCTAATGAGCTGAGACTTTTTCTCATACTTATAACCTGATCACTGGCCCTATTTACATCTGATATGAGATAAACCCAACAATGTTTCCTTCACACATCACCCCTTTGATCGGCTAACCCTCGACATATCTCTCCATTTGTGGCTATTGGACCAGAGTAGTTGTAACATGAGCTCTGATACCAGTATAGGGTGGTCTTAGATCTGTCTCAAACTCATGAAATGAGGTTTTTCTATCATGTACCACTAACATATCTTCATCATATGATTTTAAAAAAGTGTAGGCCATAATGTCTTTTGAATAAAGGCATCATGCAGTCTACAAATAACAATTGAATTCCTCATAATTAGTTGCTAAACAAAAGCATGTGATACTTCTTACTCATGTCCCTAACTATATGTGACATCCATTTTCCAAAAAGTAGTTGAATTCCACTTTTATATATATATATATATATATATATATATATATATATATTCACACATTTCAAATGGCATTTGCTTAACAAAATAGTTGAATTCCACTCAAATATTTCTTTTTTGTTAAGCAAATATATATATTGATTAGAAAGGGAAAGGGTCTCCCTTTCTACAACGCGAGAAGAATTGACTTTGTAACTTACAAGTCCTCAAGCTAACAACATAATTCAATTAAAGACACAAAGCGCCTCTTTTTTTTTTTTTTTTTTTTTTTTTTTTTATGCACTTTGAGATAAACCCTGATTGTAAAAATTGCAAACCCATCATTGTATACCTCAGGAGTTAAACATCTAGTACCGGTCATTACTTACGGACTAACTCGGGTTTTCACTTTCGCCCCAACACGCCCAATATTTTCTCTCCAATTACGGCAATGAATGGATATATCTCTGATCTTCACTTTTATCCATGACAGGTCTTCAACACACTCAAACAAATTTGTATTTCATAAATAGTTGAATTTCACTTATATATATACATACACACTAAAACTCGCACTTGCATAAAATAAATAGTTGAATTCTACTTATATTCACACACTCAAACTTGCATTGCATACATAAAAATAAAAAATAAAAAATAAAAAAAAAATAGGGATTTTTCTAGTATTACAAACATATGTGATATTCAACATCGACGTGCATTTATACCATTGTTTTGTCACCTTTCAACAACATTTGGTATCGGATGTCTTTGACCCGTCACAAACTAAAAAAAATAAAAAATAAAAAAAATGGGGGTTATGTTTAAAATCAAGAAGAAAGCTTACAAACATCCATTTATGAATTATTATCAATTTTCTCCATATATATGTACACACACATATATATATACATACATATACACACACATATACATACATACATACATATAGATATATATATATATATATATGTATATGTATGTATGTATATATATATATATGTATATGTATGTATGTATATATATGTATATGTATGTATGTATATGTGTGTGTCACGAGTCTTCTTACAAGCTGTAGGACAATGTGCCCTACAACAAATTGTCCCAAAAACTTGTGAAGACAATACCATGTGATCCTTAATGACCTCTTGCCTCACCCCTAGGCCCCATATCTCTTCTCTATACCACTAATATATGATCTCCCCCTCTATATAAACCTCAAAGTCATCAAATTTTTTTCATCCAAACAACAAAAACACTTTCACATTTTTGTTGAACTTGAGATTTCATAGCTCAAAATTCAACTTTTTTTTGAGAAAATTGATCCAAAAACAATAATGGGTATTTTTGGAAAATCAGTTTCGAGCTCAAGAAAAGCCGGTGTTCCAAAGGGATACCTCGCGGTTTATGTTGGAGAGAACGAGAAGAAGCGGTTTTTGATCCCGGTTTCGTACCTAAACAAACCTCAATTTCAAGAGCTTCTGAAAATGGCGGAAGAAGAGTTCGGTTTTCATCATCCAAACGGGGGATTAACGATTCCTTGTAGAGAAGAAACATTTCTCAGTCTCACATCTTGTTTGAGTGTTTGTTGAAAAAACAAAAAAGACAAGTTTTGGACAGTTTTGTAAAGCAAGAGAAGTCAAGTTCTTGCTTGTAAAGCCTTTTTTTTAAATTTTTTTTAGGAACAATTTATTTGGAGGAGATTGTGGTCTCCCTGTTTATGATTAATGAATAATATATTAACTTTCATCTTTCAAATGAATTTTCGGTTTAATTTTGAAGTTCAGGGAGTGAAATGTTAATTTTTTGAAAAGAGGGGGTGGTAAAGTGTAAGAAACTTAAAGTTTGAGGGTGTAAACTGTAGTTTTCTTAAACTATAAAAGAGTCTGAAAACTGATTTGAAAACTGATCGCCATTAATGGTTAATCCATGCCATTTCCATGGCGCTCCAAGCTTTGATTTCTTCACTAATTTCATCCGCCATTGTTCGACAACGAAGAACATTGGCGCCATTAAGAAAGCTCATTCTCGTTTACTCAGGACGGGCCTGTTCTTCATCTGCCTTGATCTTCAGGCCAAAATCGCCTTCACGTACGCTTCATCAATTCGGAAGAACAACGCCCAGATTTTAACCAATTTCTTCAAATCCATGAATCATTCGAACCCATTACCATTCAACGAAATCATATCCCAATTCTGTCGAACTGGGTTTCACTCGTTAGCTCTCCAGACATTCTCATTTATGCGCAGAAATGGCGTCGATACGGACTCGTATGCTCTGTGCACCGCTTTATCATCGTCTTCTTCAACTCAAAACCTGGCGTACGGAATCCAATTGCACGCCCTCGCGGCGAAATCAGGTTGGTTGTGTAGTGTTTTTATCGGGAGTGCGTTGATCGATCTGTACGCGAAATCACTCTGCATCGACAATGCAGACAACCTGTTCGAAGAAATGCCCATGAAGAACACAGTATGCGTAAACGCGCTTTTATCGGGATACGCCGAGTCCAAGAAGTGGATTAGTGCAATTCAATTAGTTAGAAAAATTCATGGGTTAAATTTGACGTGCGATAACTTCACATTATCCGCAGGCTTAAGATCATGTGCTGGCCTATCGGCCATTGAATTCGGTAAGCAAATTCACGCTAATGCAATCCGCATAATCCCAAATTTAGTTCATGATGTGTTCATCCAGAGCTTATTGATTGAAATGTATGGAAAATGTGGATTTGTAGAAAAAGCTTATCAAGTTTTCAAACTGTCTGGATTCGGACAAAAAGAAAACCAGACAAAGAAAGACATTGTTCTATGGACATCAATGCTTGGTGTATACGGGAAAAACGGTAATTATAAGGGCGTGTTTGGATTGTATAAACAGATGTTAAATGCAGGGATTAAACCAGATGGGGTTGCATTTGTGACATTAATCTCTGCTTGTGCACACACCGGCCAATTAAAACTCGGGCTTCACTATTTTGATTCAATGGTTCATGATTTCAGTTTAACCCCTAAACAAGAACACTATGGGTGTTTGGTTGATTTGTTTTGTAAAGCAGGTGAATTAGAAAAGGCATGGAAATTCATGAATGAGATTGATGGGTTTTGTAGTGTTTCGATGTGGGGGGCTTTGCTTAGTGCTTGTAGCGATAATGGGGAGATCGAATTGGGTAAAATGGCGGCTCGAAGGGCAATTGAAATCGATTTTTATAATGTTGGGATTTATAGTTTGTTGTCGAATATGTATGCTAAGTATGGGATGTGGGGTGAGATTGATGAGTTGAGGAAGATGATGAAGGAGATTGGGATGAAGAAAGATGTTGGAAGTAGTTGGATTGAGGTTAGGAGCTGAGAAACAGAAATATGAGAACAGAAACAACGTGTTTCTGTTTATTTGTTCCCCAGTAAAAGGAGAAGAGAGTTGATATCAGCTGAAAGACTTCGATTTTCTGAGGTAATTTTATGGTTATATAGTGTAGAGAAGTTATAGGCCGTGTTCGTTTAGTGTTTCTGTTCCCGGATTATTTTTTTCTTGGAGAAGTAGGAACAAACAAAAACAGAAATACAGGAACAAAAAAATTGTTTTTGTTCTACTTTTGGATTTAGAACACAATTTTTGTGAACAGAACGGGATTATTCTCTGATTTCCAAGATTTTGGGGAACAGAAACACTGTGGTCACGTTTGGCTGGTATTCTTATATTCCGAAAAGAAATGGGGGGTTGACATTTTCCACCCCTGAAATTTAACTATTATCTCACTTTTGCTCTTGTAATTTCAATTTGAACACGTAACACCTTAAATTTTCCTAATCATTCTACTTCAATCTGAATCATTAAACCTGTTACAATTTTCGAATAGAAACGGTCAAATGTGACCATTTTTTTTGGGATTTAATGGATATATATATATAGATAGATATAGATATTTTCGAATAGTTGGGTGGGGAGGAGAATGGGAAATGAAAAAGGCTAGATTACCTATAAAACCCCATAAAAACCATCAAGTGTGATTGACGTGTCTGTTTACCGTACAAACTAATTTACACAATTGGATGTTATGTGTTCAAATTAAAACTATTAGGACTATAGTGAGATAGTAGCCAAATGTCAAGGGTGTAAAGTGTAAAACCCCAAAAAAACAAGTTTTTGTTCTGCTCCCAGTTTTTAAACAACAAATTTCCGGGAACAAGACATAATTGTTCCTGAATTTTGTTTTCGGGGAAAAAAAAGAAATTTGGGAACTTTTTGAGAACAAAAACACTAAATACAAGTACAACCTTAAATTTACAATTTTTTTACAAAATTAGTTTCTCTATGATCTAATGCATGATTTTGATTGATTAAAACTTGTGTTAAATTAAATGTTTCTTTTTTTATTTCTATTTATGGTAATAGAATTTTGTCAAAACTAACATTGGGAAGAAACCTAGTACCCGCTTTTATGGTTATATATAACTACCACCGAAACTGCGAGTTAGAATCCTGTGTGATGCGCCCCAATTGTTACAACGAATAAGATTGCGACACGTCAACAAGAGATGAACTTTGTTCGTTTACGGCCAATCTGATTCGTTGGATAACCCACGCACATCTAGTCTTCACCATACCTGATCTTTTCTAAATCTATCTTCAAGCCCCAACAACGTTCGACCTCTCTGCAACTTAGAACAGGGCGAATTTGAAACCCTAATTTTTTCGATTTTTACTTTGGTTTGTGTAAGAATGCCTCAGAGTTCAGGGACGAAGAAGCACGGCCCAGATCAGCCGCCGGACGTCGGTGGACCCACTCCGAAATCTCAAAGAACCAAACTGGTGAAATCATCGGACGACACTGAGAAAAAGGTAAAATTTCTAAGGTACCCATTGTTCTAATCACTGTTATAATCCTGCAATTCATGCAAAAACACCCTTTTTTCTCCGAAAAAAATCCCTGTGTTTTTGTCTGATTCTTGGTGGTTGGTGTGGGTGTGTTTTGTGTGCAGAGCTCTAGTAAGAAACTCAAAGACCTTGAAATCAGTGTTCCGATAGTGTACGGAAACATTGCCTTCTGGCTTGGGAAGAAAGCGAGCGAGTGAGTTTTATGTAAATTTTGTTAATTGATATTGATTCTTAGGGTGCATTTGGGTAAGGGATTTTTAAAATTTCGAATTTCAGAATCCGATCATTTATAAATTCCTTGTTTGGATTAGAAATTTGACACTTTTTTGTTATTTCTTTTAGAACTGTTGCTTCCCACATTGTTGTTGTTGGGCTCCCCATATCCGTTCGTAGTGTTTTGTCAAAGTCCACCCTACGCGCGTGAGGGGGCGTGTTGAATCCCACATCACTTGTGTTACCTGATACTGAGCTATATATAAGTCTAGGGGTAATCCTCCTCTTTCAAGACGTTGCCCATTGGGTTTCTACATGAACAAATAAATCATTTAAATTAAGAGACAAAAAGCAAAATTCTTCCAATGGATGAGAAGCTGAGCGCAAATCCCTTCTTCCTTGCGAAAAGCACTTGTTTTGGAAGGATTTAGAGGTGTCATTTTAGGCCCTTTAAATTCCATTTAGAAATCGTTCGGAATTTTACAAATGCCTTTTAAGGGTAGCCCAACAAGGGATTTTAATGGGAAAAATTCAGAAATCCCTTCTGCAGATAAAACCTGTTTTTCAAATTCCTTATCCAAACACACCCTTAGTGTTCTTACATGCTTGACTAACCCCACCGCATGCCTCACCCCCCCGCCCCTCTTTTTTTTTTATTTGATCAGGTATCAGTCTCATAAATGGACACTGTATGTTCGTGGAGCGACAAATGAAGACCTAAGCATAGTGGTTAAGCGTGCAGTTTTTCAATTACATTCCAGCTTCAATAATCCAACTAGGGTTTTGGAGTATCCTCCTTTCGAATTATCGGAGTCTGGATGGGGCGAATTCGAAATCGCCATTACTTTATATTTCCATAGTGATGTGTGCGATAAGCCATTGCACTTGTAAGTTCTTTTTTCCTTCAATTTCGCTCATCTTCTCCTCCATTTTCATCTAATTAAACTTGTTTTTAGTTCTTCGTCGAGATGAATACATTTATCCTGTGTTTGGTTGCGTGGAATTTGAGCTTCAGATTTGGAATTAGAAATGAAGCATCTAAAAATTATCCAATTCCAGTTCCAAGGTTTCAATTTTTGTGCTACCAAAGATTGCCTCAACATTTTCACTATGCTTGCTAAACATCATGGAACATCTAAAAATTCAAGCTTTGAGCTTCAAAACTAGAATTATAAATGAACGCATGTAAAATTCTACAATTCAGTTATGTTAAATCCCACATGGATGTTGGGCAATTCCCCTGCCACCCTGCGCGTGGGGGGGTGTTGAATCCCACATTGCTTGTGTTACCTAATCCTGAGCTACATATAAAACTTAGAGCAATTATCATCTTACAAGGCGTCTTTTGAAAGTGAATTAGGCCCATTGGGTTTCTACAAAAGTCTTACTGAGCCAGACTTTTGTCTGATGTTGGGCGTGTTGAATCCCACATCAATGATAAGCCTCTGATATACGTTCACATTGGTTTTTCAAAGTCCACCTTGCGCGTGAGAGGGCATGTTGAATTCCACGTCGCTTGTGTTACTTGACCCTGAGCTATATATAAAGTGTATGGCAATTCTCCTATCTCAAGGCGAAGGCGTCTTTTGAGAGTGATTGAGGCCCATTGAGTTTCTACAAGGTCCAAAGCTTCAATATTTATGCTACCAAACGCTGCCTTAACATTTTACTATACTTGTTAAACATCATGGAACATGTAAAAAAAATCAAGCTTAGAGTTAGAGATGTTTTGGTTTTTTTTTTTTGTGAAAAAAAAATATTTACAGATATCACCATTTAAAGCTGTATCCCGAGGAAGAATCGGGTCCAATGTCCACGAAGAAACCCGTTGTTGTGGAATCATACGATGAAGTGGTTTTTAGTGAGCCGTCTGAAGCTTTCTTTGCTCGTGTACAAAATCATCCCGCTGTAATAGTGCCTAGACTCCCTGCTGGTTTCACTTTACCTCCTCCCAGTATGAGCCTTTTTTTTTTTGAACGTCTGCACTATAATCTCAATTTCATCGATGATCATCATTATTATTATTATTTTCTTGTAGTACCGATTGAGGATTCTGATAAAAAGAAGAGAGGTGATACCAAAGATAACCCGTTAAGCCAATGGTTCATGAATTTCTCCGAGGCTGATGAACTGTTAAAGCTTGCAGCTGCTCGTCAGCAGGTGCTTTGCTATATTGTGTGTGCGTGTGTGTGTGTGTATTTTCTCAATCTTCATATATATATATATATATAAATGCTATAATCTCGATTTTCTCGTATAGATATATATATATATCTGTATGTATATATGCTAGCGACCAGACAATCGTCCTTGACAATGATGTAATCATTAAAGAAATGGATAAAATGAACTACTAAGCATGATTTGCTCGAGATTTCAATATGCTCGATCATTGTACTGTATTTATTTTCTCATCTACCGTGTACGTTGAAGCACCACCCGTTTTTTTTTTTTTTTTGAAAAGTTCAATTTGAATTTGACAGGTGCAAGCTCATATTGCTAGACTGAGAAGACAGTTGAATTTGATAGACGGGCAGCATCAACAACCGAAACAACCTCCCTCTGACCTGTAAAATGCACATTATATTTCTCCCATAATTTCAGGAAAAAAAAAAAAAAGGCCTCTTCGAACGTTGTGGGACCAATAAAAGCACTTGATGGAATGTACGAACGACGAATTCGAGATTTTTGTAATTTTATCGCTAATATTCTTCGGTTTTGTTGTAATTTCTTGACAGAATAAAGTCTACCTAATTAAAAAAAAAAAATGCAATTTTGAATTTTATTTTTTTTTTCCTTCATAAAGTATTTGATGAAGTTCTTGTGATGTCAGAGACAGGTGGTTTATTACAGAAAGGGGGGTCTACTTCTACTATGAGGAAGGGTCATGGATATGCTGTCATCTTATCCCCGTCTGTTCTTGGTTACCTTGCTTGCTCCACACCAGGTATTTTTCTTATCTTTTTTTTTTTTTTAAGATATTCTTGGATATTTTTATGATATGGGTCCATTAGAAAATAAAATCTTCTACAATAATTAACTGTTTAATTTGTGTACCTCTATATCTAGGCTTGTTTTTTTTTTTTTTGGGTACGAACGGTTATAGGGGGTTCCGAAAACTAGGCATTTCACTAGGAAGGCATACTAGATAACCGCTAGCATTTCTTGTTGTTCATTTGTATTGAGCTGTTTTTGGCCCCGAAAATGGGTTTTTAACCTTCTGCTCAGTAGAAATCCAGAATGGGCTATTGACTTGGTATGCACTCAGGGCCTGTTTGGTTTGCAATTTTTCTGGAAAATAGTCTTTAGATATTCCATGAGAGAAAATATGTTTGACGGGGTTTCGAGAATGCCTTTTTCAAGTACGTAACGTTTGTTTTGCACTTAAAAAGAAGTACTTTTAACAACCATAAGAAAAGAAAAAAAAAAAGTGATTTCAATTTTTATTTTTATTTTTTTGAGAAAAGCAAAAATAGTTTCTTGTTATTTTTTTCGATTTTTTTGTTTTAAGAGATTGATGCACTGTGACTTCTCCACGGACATTTTTTTTCAACTATCAAACACAATTTTTTGATCTCTTTTAGGTAAAAGTCCTTCTTTGTTAAATTATTATTATTATTATTATTTTTTTTTACTTAAAAAGAAAAAGGTTAACAATCGGTTACTTAGAGTTGCCAAAAAAAAATAATTTGTTCTACGAAATGTAGGACGGTCTTGGGTCTCTCTCAATCCCAAAAGTTAGTTCATTATGTGAGATTTTCCTCATACTTATAACGTAACTTCTAACCACCAGCCTCTTCTGTATCCGATATGGGATAAACCCAACAATCTCTTCTTCACACATCAGGCTTTGGTCGGTTAATCCTTGACCAGTCTTTCTTTGTGGTTATTGGGTCAAAATTGTTGTACCCTAGGCTCAGATACCAGTGTAGGGGGTCTTGGACCTCTCAAAACCCCAAAAACCAGCTCATGAAGTGAGATTTTTCCTTCACATTTATAACCTGACCACCAATCCCTTCGACATCCGATATGGGATAAACCCAACATGAACTGAATTAGCCTAACGGCATGTTTGGTTGGACGGAATCGGGGTGGAATGGAATCGCATTCCGCCCTCGATTCCTATTCTGTTGTTTGGTTCTCTAACGGAATCACTTTTGTGATTCCATTAGAATGAAATAGGGTGGAATGAGATTCCATTTGAGATGGAGTAGAATGAGATTTCAACTCAATGGAATCAACATTTTAAATTACATAATAATCCTTGTATTTAAGCCTTTGAAAATTGAGAATAAAAATTAAAAATTAAGAACAGAAATAAAATTAGAGAACATAAATAAAAATTAGAGAACAAAAAATTGAGAATAGAAATAGAAAATTGAGAACATAAACTGAAAATTAGAGAACAAAAAATTGAAAACGAAAACTGAAAATTGTGAATAGAAACAGAAATTGAAAATTGAGAATAGAAACAAATATTAGATAACAAAAACTTAAAATTGAATGAAATAGTGAAATATAATAAAATGAAGGAAGGAATGAAATAGTGAAATATAATAAAATTTTGTAATAAGAGCATAATGAGAATTTTATTATATTTCATTTCATAACTTTACTCATTCCATACCAAACAAATAAGGTAATAGAATAATAATTTCATAAGGGTAAAATGAGAATTTTACTATATTTCACTATTTTATTCTTTTTTTCATTCCATACCAATCAAATAAGATAATAGAATAGTGATTCTATTGACAATTCCATTCTATTTCTTCTTACATTTTATTATTTCTTTCATTCCATTCTACCCTTATTCTATTCCATCCAACCAAACAAGTCATAAGGGTTTGTTTGGTTAAGGTGACGGTTTGAAGTAGTTGGATTTGATTTTAATTGGTATGTTGTCCTTACAATAGGACTCTAGGACAAGAGTAACATGGCCTTCATGTGCTATAGAGAAAGGAGAAGGGTCACCATCAACTCAAAAATAATCTACAATTCTCTTTCTTTCCTCTGTCTTTTTTTTTGCTGATCAAGGACCACTTTTCTTACATCTTCAAAATCTTCTTTTTTTTCTCCAACCAAACACGCCATAAGGGTCTGATTTTTAAGGTTTAGAGGTCTGAAAAACAGAGTTTAAGGTCGTGTTTGGTTAGTGTTTCTTCTTTTGTGTTTTTACTTCCAATGAACTGAGATAGGAATCTGTTTCTATTCTAGAGTATTCCGAAAATAGAAATATGTTTGGTGACGACCATTGTCCTGAAATTGTTTATTTTAATATATGACAACAAAAACAAAAAACACGTTTAGTTGTAAGTTGCAAGATGGACGGCGGGGTGGTAGTGTGAATAGTTTGTGAGAGTAAATAAGAATCAACTTTTTTTTGTTTCTCTGATTTTTAAGAAATTCAGGAATTACATCCAAGATTTTGGGAACAGGGATGGGTTTACCAAACTCGTTTTTTACACTAATTCCAAAATTTTGGAAACAGAAACATAAATTAGGGAACGAAAATAGTAACCAAACGAGACCTAAGAATATAGTTTTAGAAACCGTTTTATTAGTTGCAAACCAAACAAGCCCTTATTGAAGCCACATTATGTGATGCCGGGGGGGTGGGTGGGTTGTAAATGTAATATGTTTCAATGTACTGGAAAGGACTGTTTAGATGGGAGAGTAAAACAAAAGGAGAAGACACAAAAAAGAGTGAAGAGGACATGACCATTAAAATCTTGTGTAGCTTTTTAGCAGATCACTTTCTCAGCCTTAGAACATGCCTTCATCCCTCTCTCTCTCTGTGTATATATATATTTATATATATGGAGCCAGGATATATATGGTGGTTATTTGAGGTGGGTCGGTTTCAAAATTGTTTATTTTGATTTGGTGGTGGAGGGATGAGAGGGGGTGGGGGTGGGGTGGGGGGTGGGGGTGGTGGGGGTGGGTTCTTTTGCAGGACCACCACATGGGTAGGGTAGTCCCCCTCTTTCTTAGGCTCCGTTTGGCACACGATTTTAAAATTTTTGAGAAATTGATTTTGAGTTTGAGTGCAATTTCGATATGGCGTCCGATGTTTTTATTTTAGTAATGTACCTTAAAAGTTTGAATTTTGTTTTTAATTGGTCCAATTTTATTTTATTTTAATTATGATGCACATGACGCTGCTATGACAATTAAGTAAGATGGTTAACACGTGTCGGACTAATTATATACAAAAATTAAATTTCAGGGGTACATTGTGTAAATTAAAAATTATGGGGAGACTACGAATCTACGATTGCATTACTCAACCATCAAAATTGCAAAGTGCAGGTGTAACTATATATATATATATATATATATATATATATATTGGTTTTATGATAACGTGTGTCCA
This sequence comes from Eucommia ulmoides, assembly GCA_016647705.1. Lineage (NCBI taxonomy): Eukaryota > Viridiplantae > Streptophyta > Magnoliopsida > Garryales > Eucommiaceae > Eucommia > Eucommia ulmoides. Next base: position 47,732,208 of record CM028331.1, read on the forward strand.
GATTAGCTTACGCACACCTTGACTAATCACCTCACCGAGCGATCTTAAAGGTGCATTTTCCCACACTGGTCTGGTGCATTCAGAATTAAATTTAAAATTTAATTCCTGAAATATTTTGTCAGAAGAGTCGAATCTTGATTGACAAAGAAAATGGACACCTCTCTTTCCCAACTAGTCTAACACCTCTTAGCTGTAACTTATTTTTGTTGTTTTTTATTTTTTATTTATTTATTTTTTAACTATTTTTTAAGTAATTGTTTTTTGTTTTTGTTTTTTTAAATGTTAAAAACACTAATTTTAAAGAACTATTTTTAAATTCACGAAAAAAAAAAAAAAAAAAAAAAAAAAAAAAACCATAATTTTTTAGTCAAAAGTATGAAGTAGGTGGTTGAATAAACAAGGTTATCTACTAGGAATATGGAAGTTAGAGAAGTACAAAAAACTATGAAACTTAGAGAAGTACAAAAATATTTATATAATTGTAATTTCATGATTTAATTTTTTAATTGATTATTTAAAAAAAAAATGGATTAAATTTGTTTATCTATTAATTAAAAACCTAGTCTACTAGTGGTAGTTGTTCGACGCTTTGATGCGCGGCTAGACTTTCTTATCGGGTTAGGAATATCTGTGATGTTCGGCAGAAGGAGTCACTGTTAATTTCAAATCCATGTCTTTTTGTCGTTTGAATTTTGTTTAAACTCTATGACCACTTATCAGAAAGTTCAAGACGTCTATGTTCATATGCAACTGGTTTTATTTAAGAATTTCAACTATGATATTATTTATGATAGAAAGAGTGCACGGTGGTATGTATTTGGCTCGCATCAACTTAAAATCTGCATATGTCTCTCTTCGAAACTCCGTTTTAGCTATATGATTACTCATTGGAAAACTTATGAAGTTTACTCGTTTCTTTGAAAAATTCAAATTGTAACATTAGTTATGGTTAAAACAGTACACAGTGGTGTGCATTATAACGCTTGTATAACGCGATTTTTAACTCTGATTTTTATACAACACTCGAAATCTAAAAAATAAATACATAAATATCTAAATAATAAGTTAGGACGTTCATAAAGAGAATCATCAGATCAAAAGACAAAAAAAATATATTCTACATCATCAGATTAAGTTAATCCTATTATCTTATAGAATTAGGGTTAAGTCACAATAGTATACGTAGTCACAAGTAAACACTAATTCAATATATATATATATAAACATAGATTTACGGGATAAAATAATGCACAGTTGGTATACATTATGATGTTTATAAAACGTGATTTGTAGATCTGGTTTTTATACAATATTTTAAATCTACATGAACATAAAAAACATAAATATCTATACGATAAGTTAGGACATTCATAAAGACGATCGTCGGATCAAAAGATATTTATCTTATATTCTACACCGTCAAATCAAATTAATCTTATCATCTTATAGAATTAGGGTTAAGTCCTAATAGTATCTGTACTCATAGGTAAACACTAGTTCAATATAACATATAAATATACAGATTTACGGGATAAAATAGGGGTGAAATAATACAACCATAACACAAGTTACTACAAATTATTGCAAAACTACAATTGTAGCACAAGTTACGGTTAAAATAATACACGGTGGTATTCATTATAATGTTTATAGAACGTGATTTGTAGATCTATTTTTTATACAATATTTTAAATCTAATTGAATATATTTAAAAAAACATACATAAATATCTATATAATAAGTCAGGACAATCATAAAGAGGACATTCGGATCAAAAGATAACTAATCTTATATCCTACATAATCAGATCAAAGCAATCATACCATCTTATGGAATTAGGGTTAGGTTGTAGGTAAACGGTAAACACTAGTTCAATATAATATATTGAAATTCTACACCGTCAGATCATAAAGAAGACAATCGGATCAAAGGACAAAAAATCTTATATTAATTCTACCATCAATATAATATAATATATCGATATTCCACACTGTCAGATCATAAAGAGGACAGTCGGATCAGAAGACCAACAATCTTATATTCTACACCGTCAGATCAGAAGACCAACAATCTTATATTCTACACCGTCAGATCAAATTAATTCTACCATCTTATAGAGTTAGGGTGAAGTCGTAATAGTATTTGTAACTAACAGTAAACACTAATTCAATATAATATATTGAAATTCTACACCGTCAGATCATAAAGAGGACAGTCGGATCAAAAGACAAACAATCTTATATTAATTCTACCATCTTATAGAATTAGGGGCAAGTTGTAATAGTATCTGTAAGTAACGGTAAACACTAGTTCAATATACTATATCGATATTCCACACTGTCAGATCATAAAGAGAATACTCAGATCAAAAGACAAACAATCTTATATTAATCCTACCATCTTATAGAATTAGGGTTAAGTTGTAATAGTATCTGTAGGTAAACGATAAACACTAGTTCAATATAATATATTGATATTCTACACCGTCAAATCATAAAGATGACAGTCGGATCAAAGAACAAACAATCTTATATTCTACACTGTCAGATCAAATTAATTCTACCATCTTATAGAATTTGGTTCAAGTCGTAATAGCATCAGTAGGTAACGGTAAACATTAGTTCAATATAATATATCGATATTCCACACCATCAGATCATAAAGAGGACAGTCGGATCAAAAGACAAACAGTCTTATACTCTACACTGTCAGATCAAATTAATTCTATCATCTTATAGAATTAAGGACAAGTCGTAATAGTATCTATAGGTACCTGTAAACAGTATTTTAATATAATATATATAAAAATATAGAAGGAAGAAAAGCTAAAGGGGTCAAAAGAGCACATGGATTTGTGCATAAATTTGATGGTTAGTATTCAAACTGACTGACACAAAGTTCAATCACGAGCCCTGAACTCACTAAACCCCAAACCGTACTCTTCGGTACCGACCAACCACTTTTTGGTCCGTGATTCTCTCTCTCTAAACTCTAAACTCTCTCTCTCAAGCACACAGACTAGCAATATTTTTATTACTTGATAGGTATTAATCCGGTTGAAGCAGCCGGTAAATGTTGTCGCTATATGAACTGGAGATTACGGGTTCGAGTTATGAAAACAGTCTCTTGTAAAAAGTGAGGTAAGACTACGTACAATAGACCTAAGGTGGCGTTTAGTTAGTGTTCCCACTTTTCTGAACCCAATTGGAATGGATTGGGTTGAGTTGAGTTGAATTGGGTTGGGTTGAGAATTTTGGGAATAGAATTACGTTTGGTAACGACAATTTTTGTTGTGTTGAGAACAGAATATGTTTGGTAACGATTTTATCCTAAAACTAATTTATTTATTTATTTTTGGTGGCGGCGAGGTGGCCGGAAGGCCGCCGCCGGCGGCGGAGGTGCCCGGCGACGGTCGCCGGAGGTGGCCAGCGGCAGCCGAAGGTCGCCGGAGGTGTCCGGAGACAGCGGCCAACGGCGGCCGGCGGTGGTCGCCGAACGGCGGCAGACGGCGGCGGGTGGTGGTGGTTGGTCGGCAGATGAAGTCGGAAGTTGAGAACTTTAGGTTGAGTTTTTTGGGTACAAAAAGAAACAATTTTTTTTATTTCTGGTTTCTTTAGAATTTTGAGAATCAATTCCTATTTTTTGGGTTGGGTTGGGTTGGGTTGAGTTTTGTGTTTGCCAAACGCGTTCCCAAAAATCAAACCCAAAATTTTTGGGTTAGTTTGGTTGGGAACACTAACCAAACAGGACCTAAGTGATTTGACTCTTCCCCGGACCCCGCACATAGCGAGAGCTTTGCAGCATCGAGTTGTCATTTTTAAGTGGTAATCTAGTTTGTAAGGGGAGATTTTCTATTTTCTTGTCAACCAGAGTTTGACTCTCCTGGAGAGTATTCCGGGAATTAAATCCTGAATGCATCAGGCTGATGTGGGAGAATGCGCCTTTAAGATTGCTCAGTGATGTGAGTAGTCGAGTTGCGCGTAAACTGGCCTGGACACAGACCGTAAAACAAATAAAAAAATAAAGTAGAAGGTAATATTTTTGGACTGATTTGTGAATATAATAAAGAATGAGGGTGTATTTGTGTAAATATGTGTTTCTGTGAAAATTGTAAAATTCTGGCAGTGACTGCAATGGATATTGCTTTTTTTGATACTCAGACAGAGTATGTTGGGAATCTATATGATGCTCAAAGTTGAAATCTTTTTTTGGTTTATTTTTTATTTTATTATTTGGGGCCATTTTAGGAAAAAAATTCCTTTTTTTTTTTTTTTTTTAATATAATGTATTTTTTTGAGAGAAATTGCATTTTTGCGGATGTCTACGTTGATTTTGAGGTTTGTTAAATTGTTACATTTGTTTTATTTCTTTCGATTTAAGAACGTTATTAATGAATTTGGACGGAAAATGTATTATGCTTAGCAAGTGGTATTTCAACAGGGACATTTCGTCATTTTATCACGTTACTAAATCTAAAACGTTTTCTCGTGATTTTTTTTTGTTTTTTTCAATAACGATTCGTTTTAAGAATGAGAAGAGATATAGAAGATTGAATTGATGTTAGGAAAAAATGATTTGGGTTTGACGGAGTTCCAAAATTACAAAAATATATCGGAAGGTCACATGCTATGAATCACTTATTTTGCTGTGCAAAATCGTTAGTAACGTTTTCGATTTTGTGAAAGTGAAATAAATGTAAAACTTGACAGATCAAATTGAGGCAAAATTGGAAACGTGATTAATGATTTTGAATAAAAAACTAGTTGTTCTCAACATCTGACCATCTCATGGGGGATATTTTTGTCATTTCATTACTTCACTAAATTTAATACGTTTTTTCTTAACAACGATTCAAGTTTTTTTTTCCCCCATTTTGTTAAAAAATCGTTGTTTGAGAAAAATACATTAGGATTAGTGACATGATGAAATGATAAAAATATATTCATTAGAACTCTATTGTGCTTAACACAGTACATTTTTCATCCAAAATCATGAACAACAGTTTTTAATTTTATGTGATTGAAATAAATATAAAACTTGAGACCCAAACTTTAGGGACCAAAAATCTAATTTTTCCTTAAAATAAAAAAAATAAAAAATAATATATATATGGGTATGAATTAGGTAGGAAGATTGTATGGTAGTACAAACAAGTATAGCTAAAACGTTGCGCGGTAGAGGAGGAAGCAAGCAAATAATCGAAAGTTTCTATCTCAAATTATATCAGTACAATTATTTTTGCTCGGAAAGCTTACATGTAGCGGTAGGGGGCGCTCGGGACGGTAATCCACCTCATACTTTAGGATAAAAAAATCTATTTTTTTCTTAAAATTAAAAAAAGTATTTTTGGGGACTTCAAACTTTCAAACTTGGAAATGAAAAAAAAAAAATCAAAAGAAATATAAAAATATATAGAGAGAGAGAGGGGGGGTCCCAAGTGTCATTTAAAGACCAACAAGGGGACTCGAGCCAGTGACATTTGGACCCCCACCTTGTCATAAAACACACACCCAAACAACCGTAGGATGTCCCCACTCCATCCCTTTGTTTTACCATAAATACCATCTCCCACCCCCTTCCATTCCCTCATCACCACCACCCCATCCTCTCTCTCTACACTTTCTCTCTCTCTCTAAAACTCAGAAAAGAAAAAATGGCGATCAGGAAATCGAACAAGCTAGCTCAAGCAGCCGTGATCAAGCAAATCCTGAAGAGGTGTTCGAGCTTAGGCAAAAAGGGTAACAACTACGGCGACGACGGCGAGGACGACGGTCTTCCGGTGGACGTGCCGAAAGGCCATTTCGCCGTCTACGTCGGAGAAAACAGAACCAGATACATCGTACCCATATCTTTCTTGACTCATCCGGAGTTTCAATGTCTTCTCCGGCGAGCGGAGGAAGAGTTTGGATTCGACCACGATATGGGTCTCACGATTCCCTGCGAAGAAGTCGTTTTTCGATCGTTAACTTCGATGATACGATGATTATGGAGATGGATATGGCGTGGTGTGGTGTGTTTTTTTTTTTTTTTAGAGAGAGAGTAGAGAGAGAGATGGTTAAGATGAAGGTGCTTCAATGGCGGACTTCATTCTTTTTTTTTTTTACATCTCTCTCTCTCTAGATCTCTTCATTTTTATTTATTTTTTTGTTGTTTTGATGACTCTAACCCATTTCGAAACCCATGAATTAATATTTTCATTTTTCTGGGTTAGATTTTTTTTTTTTTTTTTTTTTTTTTGTAAAAAGTTTGGAATTTTCCTCAGAATGTTGAGAGAACTCAATTAATGTTGATGGATTAAGCAAGGTGATTTGCCTTTTAATTTACTCTCTCTAGATGTCAAAAATGTTGAATTTAATTGTTGTTCAAATTAGGTCGACTTGCCTAGCACTCGATCTTTGCCTTTTAATTTATTATCTCTCTCTAGATGTCAAAAATGTTAAATTTAATTATGTCGAATTTGCTCGTCAGATCCTCTGAAAAAATAATCAGCCGAGATTCACGTAAGTTGACCTGATTACAATTTACTAAAAAAAGTAAAAAGAAAAATAATAATAATAATTCCTCTTGTTCAAAAATTTAACACACTTAATTTTTTAATATTTTTCAATAAAAATCATCAATATTCATAATATTAATATCATAAAATCTTTAAAAAAAAAAATAATGTACAAATAATTATAGAGAAAAAGGATTAAATTGAGAAAAAAAAATAGAGAGATAAAATTGTAGAGAGAAAGTATTTCAAAATAAAAATAATAAAAAATTATTCGAGATTAAAAATTGTACAACAATAAATTTTTTAATGTTAAAAATATAAAAATAAATAATATATTCAACGTTTTGAATTCATGGTGCACTTAAAATTCAACACTAATAAATTTTTACCAAATATTTTTAGTGTTATTAAAAAGGTCTTTATTACCCAAGAGGGTTAGTTGGGTTGGCGGAAATAACCCTGATCCTCCTTAAGAATACTTCAGGAGTCAAATTTTAAATATATCAGACCGGGCATGCCCAGAGAAATAATTAGTTAAGGTGTACGTAATTTGATATCCTGAATGCATCAGATCTGTTAGGAGGTTCTAACTTAAAATCATATGGTATTAAGTAGAATAACTCATTTGATTTATATAGTGGTTTGAGAACTCTCAAATAATCGATGTGGGATAGGAATCTAGCACCTGCCTTTAAGTACAACTCTCAGTTTGCACGATAATTTGACTACGAGAGAATGATGAGAAATGTGCAACCCCCGGCTTGCACGAATGATTTGACTACGAGAGAATGAGAAATTCATAATCTGGCTCCGATACCATGTTAGGAGATTCCAACTTAAGACCATTTAGTATTAAGTGGAATAACTCATTTGCTTTACATAGTGGTTTGAGAACTCTCAAATAGTCGATGTGAAACAGAAATCTAACAAGATGGATACGGAAGAGTGTATTAATAAGATCATCCGAGAAGATGATTAGTAGAATTGTACGGAACATTATTCTGACACACATGTACCTATCATGCATTGTGTAGTTGTACGTAACTTTCATCTGTTACGTACGATTGTACCCACCACCACGTTCATTCATCGTCATCCTTACAACCTTTGGTACATAAACTTTGATCCATTACTTATATAACATTTATTAAGGCTTTAATTTTTAAATTTTTTTTTCTTTAATTTTATTTTTAAGTTTCTGATTAAAACAATATTTTACTTAGATTAATGAACTTTTATTATTTAATTCTTATTCAAGAATTAATTTAGAAAAAAATCTTTTGAAACAAATGGTGATTCGGACGACAGTGATGGGCAGACGGCGGCGAAACAACGGCAAAACAGTGATGGAATGATCGATCTGAACGGCGGCTGTTCAGATCTGAATGGCGGTTGTTCAACGTTCTGAACAGGTGTGAGAAGAAAATCCTCGACAAACATCTTTCATGTTTATTCTTATTTACTAACCCTACTATTAGAACTTTTGTATAAATATTTTTTATTTTGTATAATATATATATATATATATATATATATATTCTATAAATCAGAACATATTTACATTTTGAGACATTTTAAACCGTTGGATCAAATATATGATGGTTGCGATTAGATTTTAACACATTTTATATTTGAGACATTTACATCGTTGGATCGAATATTAAATGGTTGAGATTAAATGATATTAGGAGATATTTTCAACCGTCGAATCAGATTAAATCCAATGGTCAAGATTAATTTTTAGATTATGTTAATTATTTTTTCACATAACAACCTACTCTGAAAATATCGTCAGCTAGGGGTATACAACGGACGGCTTGAGGCAGTTTGGACCAAAACCGAGGACAAAACCAATACTAGCCAAGTTGTGCTAGTATATATATATATATATTGTAAGAAATTAGCTAGCTAGCTAGGGTTTAAAATGAATAAAAACTTTGCATGAAATGCCTCTCTCTCTATATATCTCATCTTTCTCTCTCTAAAAACAATGGCTTGGAACCATACATTGTGTTATTTGAGATGGTACCATCTTCAAGATATTGGGACCATAAGTAGCTCTAGTGAGATGGTCCTCTCTCAACTCTCATCCTCTTGGCTCTTATTACCATATATACTATTTATTTTAGGGAGAATTTTTTAGACGTCTTAAAATTTCAAAAATAATTTTTTAAGGATTATTTTATGCGTAAAAAATCACTGTTACAAGACTTCATAAAGTGATGTTTTTATGGAATGGGACTTTTGGGAAAATTTTCTTTTATTTTATGACAAAATTACATTTTTGATCTCCAAAATATAAAATAGGACGTGAAGTTTGAGATTTTTCAAATTGTATATTTGATTTGTTAGGTGGGGCTCGGTTAGGGTTTATGTTTTTCAATTTCTAATTTCGATAAACTGAGATGATATATGATGAGAATTCTGTTTTCGTTTTGGAGTATTCCGAAAACAGAAACATTTTTAGTAACGATCATTATCCTGAAATTATTTCTTTCTCTTTGAATGTATGGTGGCCGGCGTGGTAGTGGCGGCGGGAGGTGGTGGTGGTTGGCGGGATATTAGTGGGAATAGTTTTGTGGGGATGGATAAGAATCAATATTTTTTTATTTCTCAAATTCTCAAGAAATGCAGGAAATAATCACAAATTGCTTCCAAAATTTTGAGAACAAAAACTTGTTTACCAAACGCATTTTTGTATATTAATCCCAAAATTTTAGGAGTGAGAACGTAAATCAGGAAACATAAACAGTAACCAAACAAGGTCTTAAGTTTCACATTTATTTTAATCTGACAAAATAAAAAATGCAATTGATGATTTTAGACAAAAAATGGGTTGGACTAGACCGTAGTCTTTCCGTAACAACGATTCAGTCTTTCTCTCTCGTTTTTCAAATTAATCGTTGTTAAACAAATGTTAATGAAAAACGTGTTAAATTTAGTGAAAGTCATAAAATGACGAAAATATCTTTATTAGAAAATAACGTGTTAAGCATAACTCATTTTTCATCCAAAACAACTTTTTTATTTTATGAGATTGAAATAAATGTAAAAATTAACATATCATAAAGTTTGTATACACACCAACATAGTGTAGTTCTAATAGCAAAGCACACTTGAGTTAAAGCAGTTAAAGAGTCTCTATAAGGTCAAGAGTTCGAGCCTGCAGAAAAGCATTTATTGGGAGGGACAATCACACATCCCGAACGAATTAGTCTTTCACTCTATTTGAATAGGACACTCGAGGATATACCAAAAAAATAAAATTTGTATACACCCACCTCAGATTTTAGGGACCAGGAATATAAATCTCTTTCACTTTTCTCTCTCTATATGTGTATATAATTAATGAGGAAGAATTTATGATTGATAGAGGAGTTGCCTCTTTTTTGTCTCGTCCACACAAAAAAGACTTTGTGATTGACACTTACAACTCTTCCTATATATATATATATATATGTATATGTATATGTATATATACATCTTCTTTTTTCTTACAAATGGATTTTTCATATCTTCTGCATTTAATTTTGCTGCATCATCATATATATCTCTCTAACAAACATAGCGTGGCTCAATCGCCAAAATATGTTTGAATTAAAGCAGTTGAGGGACCTCTGTAAGATCAGGGGTTCGAGCAGAAAAAACACTAGTTGAGAGGGACAATCACGGAATCTCAAACGAAATTAGTCTCACACCCTGTGCAGGTGTAGGGCATTCGTGGATATACCAAAAAAAAAATATCTCTCTCTCACTAGTTCATCGTCATTGCCTTACTGCTCTTCCTCACCACACATCTCTCTCTCTCTTGGGTCTTGTTTGGCTGTTTTAGTTAAGGGCTTAATTAGTTTAATTGAGTAATCATATAATATATACTAAACGGGTTAATTAAACTTTACTCCCTGTAGTTTGACCGATTTGTATTTACTCCCTTGTGGTTTGAAAATCGTCACTTACCCTCCATATGGTTAGATATTCAAACCACTTACCCCCTAATATAAGGGGAGACGTGCAACAAATATCTTACTACAAGGGGTAAGTGATGATTTCCAAACTACAGGGGTGTAAAGTGCAAATTGGTTAAATTACAGAGGATAAAGTGCTATTAACCCTATATTAAAATAATTAAAGTAGAAACCAAGGCCAAGAATGAATCACAACTCAAAACAAGACATCTTTGCAATCTCTTTATACTTGGGACAAGATTTTCTTTTCCACGATTAACTTTTCGACCTAGATTTTTTATAAATTAATCATCTCTAATTTTTTAAAAATATATATTTTCACCTCTTTATTAAAAAAATAAAAATAATTATAATCTTTAAAATTTCATATACTCATCCTCTAATTTATATGAATTTTAAGTGAACTCCTAAAAAAATTTATTTTTTAAAAAATGCTCTATATTTTCTGTTATATATATATGAAGAATCAAAATTATAATATTATTCAAATCATAAATATATATTAATATATTGAGGTCAGGGGTTCGAGTCGTAAAAATAGCCTTTTGCAAAAACAAGTAAGGTAAAATTACGTACAATAGACCTAAGTGGTCCAACCATTCCCTGAATTCTGCATATAGTGGGAGTTTTGTAGCACCGGACTGCCCTTTTATTAATATATTTTTTTTAGACCCGGTCTAAAACTAGTTAATAAAGATAATCAAACCACACGCAAATTATCTCTTTATAATTGCTGATAGAAAATAAAATAATAAATATGAATTTCTCAAGTTAACGACATAAGTTTCATTTTCTGGGTTATTTTATTTTATTTTATTTTATTGTCATCATCTTTTTTGTTATGAAATATAAAGATATCTCACATTTCCAAAAAGAAAAAAAAAAAGAAAAACAAGAATATTTTCAGGGGAAAAATGATTTTTAATTTGATTAAAAAAAAAAAAAACACTTGTGAGATCGGAAAATAAAAAAATAAAAAACTTAATTGAGTAATCATATAATATATACTAAAATACTAAAAGTGGAAGCGAATCTCAAGAATAAACCACAGTTCAAAATAAGATATATCTGTAATCTCTTTATTCCTAGAACAAGATTTTATTTTTTACTATTAATATTTTGACCTTGATCATCGATAAACTAATTATCCATAATTCTTTAAAAATATATATTTTCATCCCTTTATTTAAAAAAAAAATAATTATTATAATCTTTAAAATTTCATATTCTCCTCCTCTAACTGATATAAATTTTAATTTTAAGTGAACCCTTAAATAAATATTCTACAAAATTGCTATAAGACCATCGCTTCTTTATGGCTCAAAATATTGGACGGTAAAAACAAATCATGTCCAAAAATTGGGGTGATAGAAATGAGGATACTGCGGTGGATGAGTGGAAAGACAAGAATGGATAAAATTAAAAATAAACTATTAGAAATAATTTAGGAATAGCACTCATCGAAGATAAAATTAGAGAAGATCGTTTACAATGATATAGGCATGTGCATACAAGACCCATAGAAGCACCAGTGAAAAAATGTGATTTAATTCAAATTCAGGTGACTATTAGAAGGAAAGGTAGATCTAAGAATACGTTAGACGAAACTATTAGAAATGATTTGGCGACATTAAACCTGACGAAAGGGATGACCCTTGATCGATCTCTATAACGTAAATGGATTCATGTAGCCGACCCCACATAAGTGGGAAAAGAGTTTAGTTGTTGTTGTTGTTCAAGTGAACTGTTAAAAAAAAAATATCATTTAAAAAATGTTCTATATTTTATGTTATATGTAGATCAAGAATCAAAATTATAATATTATTCAAATTATAAATATATATTAATATATTTTTTTAGACCGGCGGATCTAAAACTAATTAATAAAGATAATCAAACCACACGCAAACTATCTGTTTATAATTGCTGATAGAAAATAAAATAATAAATATGAATTTCTCAAGTTAACGACATAAGTTTCATTTTCTGGCTTATTTTTCTTCTATTTTTTATTTTTTTATTTTTTTTGTCATCATCTTTTTTGTTATGAAATATAAAGATATCTAAACAAGAATATTTTCAGGGGAAAAAAGATTTTTAATTTGATAAAAAAAAAAAAAAAAAACTTGTGAGATCGGAAAATAGAAAAATATCTGGGTTTTTTTTTAAGTGTCTGAACGGCTATACAAGTCGAAGAAACTATTCTACTTGACGCCATATAGTTTTTGAGTTGAAATCTTTTAACAAAATATGAGAGTTAAGATTATGAAAATTCGTCTATCTTGTATCGTAATCAAATATTATTCACTCGTAGTCAAATCTGTCTTGTAATTCGAAAGTTGCACGTGTGTTAAATATTATCTCACATTGATAATTTGAGAATGTTCATCACACTATATAAGTTAAAAGAGTTACTCCGCTAATTGTCGCCATATGATTTGAACCTGAAATCTCTTAATATTTATCATAGACCACAAATTTTACAATTCACTATTCATTCAATCCACTCGATACAGTATTTTTTGTAAAGTTCAATAATAGTGATCAAATTCAGTACAAACATTGATGTTGCCAAAAAATCTTCGACACCCAGAAATCTCTTCACCTTCATCTTGCTACTTCCAAATCCGTGAGTTCTAATGGAGGACATCGGTGTGATGTTAGCCGAAGAACTTCCAGCGTGAGAATAAGTTAATCTGGTATATGAAGAAAGTTATTGAATCGTAAATATTACCAGTAATTTCTACTCTTTTTATAAGCTTATAGATATGTTGTCATTTCTTTGGAGAGATCGTCAACTCCTTGATACACTCCTAACGGTTTGGAAGATAACTAATATCCCTACAATATCAGGGAAGATCTCTGTAACGGTCCCCATTAATTATGGGCCGTTACAGTCAATTTGGTTGGTCTTCTCAAATGTAGGGGAGTCGTTCAGGTTGAGCTGACCTATTTGTTTCTTGGCCTTTGACAGTGTAGGTCTGAATATACCCAAATATAGGTCTCCTTATGAGGCCGTTAGTTTTGCTCAGCAGACTGCCAAAGCTACAACCCAAGTGAGCCTGTCATGCTTCAGCTCAGATAATCCATTGGGTCTGTCTGTTACGGATCAAAATTCATACTTGATCCGACCCGTTTAAAGCTTAATGCCTATGTCAGTTATGAACAAAAAATTTTCCATATCAAACATGAAAGTCACTGTAATTTTTTATATGAAAAAAATTGAAATAAATTTTATTTAGTGTACTAATATTAATTTTTTTAAAAATTATTGTAACACGTGGACTACATCATCGTCATGTAGCGTTGTGATTAGCATAGTGTACTTTGTTCGTTTTAGCAAAATTAATATTTGAAAAAATGTCGAAAAAGGGCCAAAACATGAAAATGATAGAGGAATCTTCCCTACCGAATTAAAAAAATGTATTTGTTGTGGACGGCAGCGATGGGGTCCACGTGTATTACTGCTCCTGCAGGTGACAGGCACGTTATACTTTCCCTCTCAAGGTGGGGGCCCATATCCGTGCTACTTGTGGAACATCTAGCGTACATCCTCACGTGGCCCGGGCCCAAACCCGGCCCGTTCATGGCGTTTTCTTCTCACGGTTCTTTCTCTCTCTCTCTCTCTCTCTCTATATTGTATATTTGAGTTTTTTGCACTTTGTACCCCTGAAGTTTCAAAGAAATCTCACTTTCGTCTTATTCTTTCAATTTAAATCCTTTAAACCTTGAAGTATCCAAATCGTGTCAAATCAGTCTTTTCGTGAAATTCATCCACGTGAATAATTTCGTATTTGACAAGTGGTTAATTTTCGAACCATAAAAAATGACGGCGTTACCGATGTGGACCGACTTGACATGATTTGGATACTTGAAGGTTTATTGTGTTCAAATTAAAAGTATAGGGACTAAAGTAAAATTTTCCAAAACTTCAGGGGTTCAAAGTGAAAAAGCCTGTATTTTTTATTTTATCTTTTGATTTTGAAAAATTATTAAAATAACACCTATTTATTGGGTTGTGTATGAAAAATACTCTGTTGAGAGAGGTCCCGCTTCTGTTACCTGACAATATCTCAAGGGATTAGTCTCCGCCGACCGTGGTGCGGAGATACCCTGGAAAACCAAAAAAAAATACATACTCACATTATTTTTTGTAATAACAAAAAATACAATACAATAGCAGATCTGTGTCATGTACGGAAAAAGGTGAATAATAAATATAATTATTAGTCAATTAATGGTTTTGAAACCCGATATAATTATTTATATTTTAAAAATAAAAAAATCTAATTAAAAATATTTAAAAATTAAAATTTAGACTCAAAGGGAATTTGAAGATAGATTTAATAAGCTCAACCACTAATTGCATGCCATTTGTTTATGGCTTAAAAGTCATTATCCATGAACATTAAACCAACAATTGCATGTGTCTCTTCAACTTCCTCCAATTCTAAAACCAAATTACATGGGATGTTTTTTTTTTTTTTAATTAATTAATTAAATCTCTCATACATCAATGCTTATCCCCCTAAATTCCAATAATGACACTCAATTTGTATTTTCGAAGACCTGTCCAGACATGTTTCTTCTTAATCAGAACGAAAAATACTATGGACACTTCAAAAATTTCCAGTTGAATTTCAATTACACTGTTCTGTTACAAGAGATAAATAGATAATATGGAGTGCAATTAGATAAAGTTAGGAAATTTAAGACAAATCATTCTCGACCTGGTTCGTTCTGTCAAGAATCGTAAGCCTCTATCTTGATCTCTCAAAAACCTTTTCGAACCAGTTTTTCTAAATGAAACTTGTATGCTGTAAACTAATTGATTTTTCTGTCGCGCAAGTTTTTAAAATTAAATGTTGATAGTAATGAGAAAGAGAACCCCGGTAAGGGGATAATTGGAGGTTTGTTACATGACAACTTGGGTGTATGGAAAGTGGGTTACTTCGGAGTGCTAGAGAACTATACGTCCTTGGAAGCCGAGCTCAAGAGCCTTGTCACGGGAATAAAAAATGTTGCTAGCCGTTATTACATGCGTGTGATAGTGGAGACTGACTGGGTAAATGTTGTAACTCTTTTCCAAAATCTATGTCACGAGAGTGATAGATTTAAAGGCTAGATTGATGAATACAAATGTCTACTCCTCCTCAACAATTATACTCTCCAATTTGGCCCAAGAGAGGCAAATAAGTACACTGACAAGCTAGCCAAAAAAGGCACGGATGGGGATTGTGAGTTAAAAAGTCCTAGAGACACCTACATTTAATTTAGAAGATTTACTTTTTATTGAAATGGACAAGAGGACCTTCGAGTCATGTCCATAATGTTTTTTCTATTTGATCTGTAATTTATTTTCTAACTTATCAAAAACAAAAAAAAGGCTATTCGTGAATTTCCAGTAGTGCTATTTGGAGTTCACAATATTGAAAACACTCGATCTGTGTTCTCAAACACCTGCCAAAACATGTTTTTTCTCTAAAAAATGTTATTGGAATTACACAAATCTCCAGTTGCATATCAATTACACTATCTCGATGAGAAAAGAAACGATTCAAATTTATCTCCCTAATTTTTCTGACGAATCCAAATGTTAGGGATCACGTTTTAATGTTAGTAAAACAATGAAATGATCGAAATATCTTCATTAGAAGGATACGTGCTGAGCAAGAACCATTTTTCATCCAAGATCAGTAACAACGTTTTGAATTTTGCGGGATTGAAATAAATACAAAATTTGAAGGATCAAATTTACAATTTGATAAATCTCAAGATCCACGTAGACACCTATCCAATACTTTAGTGATGGAAGATATAATTGGGCTAGCCCATTTGGAGCGGATCCAACGGCCCAAATTAAAACCCAACAATCAATGGGCCTATTGGGCCTATATACCGAAATTACTAAATTACCCCTCGAAAGGATATTTCTCTCTCTCTCATCATCTCCATTTTCTCTAACCTCTGGAATTCTCAGTGATTCTGTAATGCCGCAACTCTCCCTTAATCGGATACACCCGCCGCAATCACCGTTGATAGCTCATGCTTCTCCGGCCATCGTCGCTAGATGTTGCGTCGCAACGCCTCCGCCGACGTCGACGAACAGATTTGCGACGTTGAGCCGTCCGTCGATTTCCGTCGGCGCTTTGTTTGGAGGTCGGGATGTTAGTGCGGTTACTTGTGTTGGTGGAAACAGTAGTAGGAGGAGGGAGAGGTTGAGTATGGTGATAAGGTGTATGGCGAACCCGAGGAGAGTGAAAATGGTGGCGAAGCAGATCATGAGAGAGCTGTCGAACATGCTTCTCACCGATAAGGTTCTGCAGTACGCCGTTCTCCCGGAAGCCTCCCTCGGCGCCGACCGATATCTCTCGTCACTCACAACGATCAGCGACGTTGAAATCTCCAAGGATTTGCAGGTAAATCAATCTTTCATTGTTTGTGTATGTATTATACATGTTTTTGAACTGTTTAAACGCGAATTCCACAAATAGATAATCGATTCGGATGGAGAATTATGCTCAAATGAATACCTGAATTAACCTATGCATCCATGCATGTTGCAATGTTTAAATCGGTGTGATGAATCCGAAATTCAGATTACAATGTCATGGAATTAGAGTTTTTCTCAATCTGATTTGAAATGATCAGCTCAATTTTTGGTAAAGCAAGCTAGTTTTTCGGATTTGAATTGAGATAAATCACTGCTTAAAGGAATTGGAGGAGAAATCTTTGACAATTGTACAATGAGGAAGAATTTCAAGAATTTAAACTTCATTACCTGTTTCTTACTGCTGGTTTTCTCTTCGTTTGGGGAATATCTTCGGGCTTGTTTGGTTGTCTAAATTATCATATTTCAAGAATTATCTTAGTTGTAATGGATTGAGTTGCATCTCTCTTCATTTACACATGATTTAATCAAATTTACGTATTGTTTTGTTGAACAGACGCGCATAACCTACCGCACAACGCTTTAGCCTGCACAACCCTAGCGCTTAGACGCCCCCCTACCGCGGTTCCGATTTCACTAACCAGCCATTCAACAAGAAACTATAACAACAACTCTTAAGTGACCTTCAGCCACTGACTTTAAACGCTAGTTCCAGGTTCCTTGCCCTTCTACTTCTACAAAGCGAGTAAGGAACGGTACTCTAATTAGCGAAACTACACTAGACAGACCAAATTATGCGCTAGGAACGTTACTATTGGCTTTAACTAGACGAAGTAAGTCACCTAGTTCAACATGCAATTGTTCTAGTTTAGTTTTAGCTCTGTTTTACTCAAATTACATGAGAAAAATAACATTTAGACCAGCACCAGAATGGTTAATTATCGTGTTTGAGTGTTCTTAATCTTTACTACCAAATGGGGCCTAAAGGTATCTCTTACACCAAGATTGATAGTATCTAGATGAATAGGATATATATACATATGTGTATATATATATATTTATTCTATAAATTAGGACATATTAATTTGAGACATTGTTAACAATTGATTTTGATTTTGTTGAGAAACTAAATAACAAACGCTTAACAAAATGTGTTTTCATGATTAATTTATTTAAATTAACTAGAGAATATTTAAGATTAATGTATTGAATCAGAATAAGTGCATTCAGGCACGAGGTATATATTAGTATATGTATATATAATTATATACAGTAAAACAACTCAATTTTTATCCAGGAGATACTTTTGACCCTTCAATTAGATTTTAGATCCATGGGTCAAGATCAAAACATAAACCCTAGACCCCCCAACCTCGAACACACTCCTCTATCTCTCTCTCTCCCTCTCCCCCTCCCCTCCCCTCCCCTCCCCCCCCCCGGCGAACTCTTCTAGTTTCTCTGAACTCTACCCACTCCTCTCCTAACCTTCGATCTCTCTCTTTCCTTTATCTAGTATATGTACAAGTATTGAGGAAAAGATATATAAATTTGATTGTATTTTTTTTTTTTTTTCCCCTAAGGATGATATTGTTACATGGTGGCTAGGTTGTGAAAGTATATGTATCCGTTTTTGGAGATGAAAGAGGAAAGGAAGTTGCTATGTCTGGCTTGAAATCGAAAACAAAATATGTTCGCAATGAGTTGGGGAGACGTATGAAGTTGCGGCTGACTCCCGAGATTCGATTCATAGAAGACGAGTCCATCGAACGAGGAAGCAGAGTAAGAAAGTGCTATAATTTTACGGATAACTTCATATATTTGTTTTTTGTTTTAAATATTTATGTTCTAAGTTGATACGAAGAAAAAAAAAACACAGAAATATGGGAACAAAAAATCTAAGGCACCGTTTGATAACGTAAAATACTTTTCGATTTGAGGAAAAAGTACTTTGATTTAAAAGTAGGCGTTTTTTTAAATAAAATAAAATTGAAGTAAAAAGATGATTTTTAGTATTTTTAATGAAAAGCAAAGAACTAGTTGCGTTTTGTTTCTTTGATTTTTATGTAAGAAATCGATATTAGACAAACGTTACCTTATTTGGCCGAGTGCGTTGTATTTGATTGTCTCATCTCATGTTGTTAATATTGATATTAACCCCCCCTCTCCCGGTTTGCAGGTACTCGCTATATTAGACAGGATTAAGAGTGAAAACGAAAAGAAAAATGCAGGAGATCAAGACGACGACGACGATGAGCGTAAACCATCGGATCAAATCGATGATGACTGGGAGAGCGATGAAGACCTTGAGGAGGAGGATGATGATGATGAAGGCATAATCTATGTCAAGTAGGTTACTTGCCCTGGCGCCTAAACCGCTTCATAATTGCTATTTAAGGATGATGGATCTTCACCGGTAAGTCCTATACCGCCTTTTTCTCTCTATCCATATTGTTTTTACTTACATGCTATGAACCCATGAACTTCTTCATCTAAAACACCATTGATGGAAGATTTACTTACATGCTATGAACCCATGAACTTCTTCATCTAAAACAAAATGGCAAGGATCGATCTTTCCTTACGTTCCCTTATCTACGAATATCTATCTTTGTACAATTGTTTTGTCCCTAAAATAGTTTTTACAATTTTTTTTCTAAAATATTTTCTCTATAAATTTTTCTCAATTTTTTCTTAAATTCAGTACGTTCTCTATTTATAATCGTTTGCATATATTTTTTTTTTTGGGGGGGTGGGTGGGTGGGTGGGAATTTTATAGTATTGATACTTGAAATATTGTTGCTTTATTTTGTTATAAAAAACACTTAATTTGATAAAATGCAAATTAAATGTTAATGCATTCAGTTAAGTGTTGAATTATATTATCAAATGGGCCCTTAGTTTTCTAATTGTTTGATCTTGGCCGTTGCACAAGCGTGTGATTGTATGAATTGAGTTTTTAAAATTTAAAATTGTAGGATCTCAGGCGCTATCACTTGTCCTAAAAATTAATGATAGGGAAAGCACATATCTTAGTCTTATAGTGCATTCAACACACACGCACCCACGACATTTGACTGTGACTCTATCCAGCCGGGCCTCCGCTACGTGGTTACTGCTGCCAACAAAAATTATTGAAAGAATCTAATAATATTATCTCAAAAATACATTTTTATATGTTAGGTCTTGTTATATGACACAAGTTAGCAATTAAAACAGAATGGTTTGAGTACTTACCAAATTAATTGTGTTTGATAATAAAAAAAAATGACTTCAAATATAAATATCACTTGAAAATTATTCAAAATTTTAAAGATGTTTTTTTTTTTTTTTTTAATTTTAAAAAAATTAAAAATATCCATCTATCACAATCACCATTCAACATAATACTATAAAATCGTGAAGAAAAAAATGATATACCAAATGGATGAAAAAATCGACAGTAAAAAAGTTACACAGAGAGAATATTTTTAAAAAATAAAGTTATAAAAATTATTTATGGACAAAAATGTATAAAAATATATTTTTTCTGAAGCTAAAAGTATTAAAAAAATAAATACTTAATATATTGATATATTGAGTACTTAATAGATTCATAACGTGTTAATAAATTCAGTACGTGTAAATTTTCAGCACTTAATTTTCAGTGTTATCAAACAGTCTTTTGTTTCCCAACTACTTGATCATGCCCGTTGCACACATAAGTGTTTGATCGTATGAAAAAAGATTTTGAATTTATAATTATTGAAATAAAATCTAAAATAATATCATCCAAAAATACAAATTTTGATGGTTATTCAAGTGAAACTATTAGAATGAATTGTCTTGTTCTTGCAGTGTGGAATAGCTTTTGCAAGCATTTTCATAGCCAGACTTCAACAATGCTCTGTTCATTCCTCTTTCTTGCCGTTTGTAGATTTCGCCCTTATGTTTAACATTGTGTATGTTAATATTGATGAAATCTGTAATATTTGAAACCGACAGAGAATGTAACAAGTTCGATCACGTTTGATTACCGTGGTTTTTTTTTTTTTTTTTTTTTTTTTTTTTTTTTTTTTTTTTTTTTTTGTGTGTTTCTACTTTCAATAAAATGGGATTAGAATTCTGTTTTCATTCTTCAGTATTCTAAAAATAGAATTGCGTTTAGTAACGATAATTATTCTTAAAATGCTGATATGAGTGGCAAAAGTAGGGTGGTGATTGTGAGAGCGATAAGAAATAAAGATTTTTTGGAATGTTAGAATTACTCCTAATTTTTTTAGAATATTTGGGGAATAGAAACTTGTTTACCGAACACGTTTATGTACATTAATCTTCTAAAATTCTGAGAGCAAGAACCAAAATCAAAGCGCGAAAACACTAAATAAATGGGGTCTTAATGACCTACTCTGTAAGAAAATGATAGTTAACGAATTTCACCCGTACAAAGATCTCAATTACAACAATTATTGTACGCATTACTTGAGAGAAAAAAACATTTTAAAACGCCAAAATGTAGTAACAATTCTCAACAAGAATTCAATTACTACGACATTATTTCTACCTCGCAACGAAATCATCTCTCTCTCGATGACATTTAGTGGTGTGCCTTGGCTTCGGCTTTCTTTTGAGACTTCGCTTTTGCCTGATGAAGAAGAAGAAGTAAACATTTTCACATGTTAATATTAACACATATCCACTTGAAATGAAACTACAATTTGAAAAAAACTAAATGATTAGTAGTTAATATTTTGCAAATACATGGTTTTGGCAACCAAACAAAATAGAACATAAACCTTAAAAAGGACCATATAGTAACCAACAATGCATTTGATCTTCAAGAAGGCAACATGTGTTTTTCTTACATTTCATAAGAAAAGGAAAAAGGATTAAACAAAACAATACCGGCACAAAAATATGTCGAATTTCAAAAAAATAGAATACGGGTATGTTCGAGATACACGTAACAAATATAATTTTCATATATTAAATATTATATAGAACATGAAACTAAGGGCTCGTTTGACAACATAATTCAACACTTAAAAACTGAATATATTAAGTGTGTTTCATAAAAAAATAAAACAACTTCTTCAAATATAAATATCACTAAAAAAAATTTGTTTAAAAATTTTAAGTGATGTGTGACTCACTCAAAACCATCAAACATCTATCTAACACAACCACCGCTCAACATCAATACTATAAAATATTGCCTAAAAAATTATATACAAACAATAACTAGTAGAGAAAATACTAAATTGAGAAAAAATAGAGAGAATATTCTAGAAAAAAAAAAAGTTGTAAAACTTATTTTTGGGATAAAAATTTGTAGACATATATATATATTTTTTTAATTAAAAGTATTAGAAAAGTAAATACATAATATACTCATCATTAATTTACGGTACTTATTTAATGTGCTTTCTTAGTGGGAGGTCTACTGTTCAATACCCCTATACCAAAATAAATAAATTATCCCATATATGTCCGATATAAGTCGGGATACTTGGGATACGCTCCGACAATTCTAAATATTGTCGATCATTAGCATGTTTCAATTATTAATGTGTGGCTGATCCAAAAAATTGGATAAAAGAAGTGCATTTTCAGTACAAAGATTAAGAAATCCTTAATATTGAATATTTTCATGAGCATAAACAAAGTTTTAACAATGAATATGAACATGAACTTGAGAATCCTCTCCCTTAAAAACTCAGATCTATCCATACGCAATTCAATCCCGCAATAAAATCCGATTGAAGAACACTGAATCATGAATTACAACTCACATTGCAGGCAAAAGAAATCCTAGAAATTCATCAACTATACATGCACCAGCTAATCAATTAAGAGAGAAAGAGAGGGCGTACCTTGAGATACTTGAGCTTGATGCTTCCATAAGCGAGTCCTAAAGAGACGGCTGAAACGCGAGCTACCTGCGATTTACCAGCACCCGAAAATGGAGATAGCACTCAATAAATCATCAATCGACCAAATATAAAACGCATACAGACCGAAAATTGAAAAAAAGTTGAGAGAGAGGGAGATCGAAGACGAAGAAGGGGATAAGATTACTACCAAAGCAAGGGTGCTGGTTCCAGAATAGGGTCCCGGTGGCGGCGCCATGGAATGAGCTTGATCGATTACGGATCGACTGTGTCAGATCGTTTCGATCGGAAGAAGAGAGAGAGCGCGCGCGATGGAGATTGGAGAGCGAGAGTCACCACGCACTCAAGTATATGATATACACGTTATATGTATAGCCCTAGAATTACCAGCTAGAGAAAGAGGGTCAGCTGAGAAGATTTTTCTTTTCTGAAATTTACACTTTCAACCCACAAACTTTTCTTAAACAAATCACCAATCTCTTGGGTTTTAACCCATCAATTTTTCGAGCTGAGTTATACCTTTTCAAAATTTCACAATTTTGATTTTTTTTATAAAATTAGAAAAATCGAATTTTTTCGGTGAGCAATTTGCTTTTAAAATTTCACGATTTTGAATTTTTCATTAAATTAGCAAAATCAAATTTTTTTCGGTGAATCGTAGGCTTTCAAAATTTCACGATTCTGAGTTTTTCATAAAAATAGATAAAACAAGTATTTTCAACGAGTTATAACCTTTTAAAATTTCATGATTTCTAATTTTTAATTGGTGAAATCGAGTTTTTTTGGTGAGTTAAACCCTTTCAAAATTTTACGATTTTGATTTTTTTTATAAAAATAGAAAAATCAAGTTTTTTTGGCGACCTATAGCCTTTTAAAATTCTACGATTTCTAGTTATTGATAAAAGTGACCGAATTGAGTTTTTTTGATGAACTATATAACCTTTCAGAATTTAGCGATTTTGGATTTTTCATTAAAAAAAAAAATGCGAAATCGTGTTTTTTTGGTAAGTTATAACCTTTCAAAATTTCACAATTTTGAAATTTTCATAAAATTGGTGAAATAGAGTTTTTTCAGTATGCTAATACCTTTCAAAATTTCATGATTTTGATTTTTTCATAAAAGTAACAAAATCATTTTTTATTTTTTTTTGAGTTATACCTTTTCAAAATTTTACTATTTTTAATTTTTGATAAAAGTAGTCAACTCAAGCCTTTTTCAGTGAGTTATAACTTTTCAAAATTTCACGATTTTAGAGTTTTCATAAAATTAGAAAAATTGGATTTTTTCAGTGAAAGCTTTTCAAAATTTTACGATTTTGGATTTTTTCATAAAACTGGCGAAATCATGTTTTTTGGTGAGTTATAAACTTTTAAAATTTCACAGTTTTGATTTTTTCATAAAAGTAGTAAAATCAAGTTTTTTCAGTGAGTTATATATTTTCAAATTTTCACGATTTCTAGTTTTTCATAAACGTGGTCAAATCGAGCTTTTCGGTGAGTTATAATATTTCAAAACTTCACGATTTTGGATTTTTCATAAAATTGACGAAATTGGAATTTTTAAGTGAACTATTACCTTTCAAAATTTTACGATTTTTTATAAAACATGCGAAATCAAACATTTTTAGTAAGCAATAATAACCTTTCAAAATTTCACGATTTCGATTTTTTCCCACAAAAAGTAGCAAAATGAAGTTTTTTCATGAAACATGCGGAATCGGGTTTTTTCGCTTAATTACAGCCTTTTAAAATTTCATGATTTTGATTTTTCATAAAAAATAGCAAAAGCAATTTATTTATTTATTTATTTTTGTGAATTATAACCTTTTAAAATTTCATAATTTTGCATTTTTATAGAATTAGCAAAATTGATTTTTTAATGAGTTATACCCTTTCAAAATTTCATGATTTTGAATTTTTCAAAAGAGTAGCAAAATTAATTTATTTTTGTGAGTTATAACCTTTTAAAATTTCACAAATTTAGTTTTTTTCATAAAATTGGTGAAATCGGGCATTTTTGAGCTACAACCTTTCAAAACTTTACTTTCTTTATTTTTATTTTTTTTTATAAAAGTAGAAAAACAAATTTTTTTTCGAAGAGCCTTCCAAAATTTTACCATTTTGGATTTTCATAAAATTGGCGAAATTAAGCTTTTCATTGTGCAATAACCTTTTAAAATTTCATGATTTTGATTTTTTTTTAAAAATGTAGCAAAATCAAGTTTTTATTGTGAGTTTTTGATAAAAAGTAGTCAAATCGAACTTTTTTTAGTGAGTTATAACCTTTCAAATTTTGGATTTTTCATAAAATTGGAGAAATTTGTCTTCTTCAATGAGCTATAGTTTTTCAAACTTTCACGATTTTTATTTTTGGATAAAGTAACAAAATCGATATTTTTCAGTGAGCTATATATCTATTCAAAATTTCACCATTTTTCGTTTTGATAAAAGTGGTCAAATCGTGCTTTTTCGATGAGTTATAACTTTTAAAATTTTCTTGATTTTTTATTTTTGTTAAAATTGGAAAAAAATGGTCGTTTTTCATTGAACTATCGCCTTTAAATATTTCACTACTTCTAGTTTTTTATAAAAGGGGGAAATCGAGTGTTTTTGGTGAGTTATAGTTTTTCAAAATTTCACGTTTATTTTTTTCATAAAATTCGTGAGACTAGACTTTTCAGTAAGTTATAACCTTTCAAAATATTGTGATTTTTTATCTTTCATAAAATTGGAAAAAAATGTGATTTTCAGTAAGCTATATACCCTTTCAAAAGTTCACAATTTTGATTTTTTCATAAAAGTAAAAAAATCAAGTTTAGCCTTCTAAAATTTTACTAATTTTTCAAAAAATTGGCAAAACGGGGATTTATTCCCTAGCTATAATCTTTCAAAATATTACAATTTTGAATTTTTCATAAAAGCAGCCAGATCAAGTTTTTTCAGTGAGCTGTATAGTTTTTTAAAATTTCACGATTTCTAATTTTTTATATAAGCGGTGAAATCGATTTTTTTTGGTGAGTTATAGCCTTTTAAATTTTTAATATTTCGGATTTTTACAAAATTGGCGAAATCGAATTTTTTCGGTGTGCCATAACCTTTCAAAATTTCACAATTTTGAATTTTTTATAAAATTGGCTTAATCGAGCTTTTCAGTGAGGAATGCCTCTGAAAATTTTGCGATTTTCATTTTTTCATAAAAGTAGCAAAATCAATTTTTTTTGGGTAAACTATTACCTTCCAAAATTTCACGATTTTGGATTTTTCATAAATTTGAAAAAATTGACCTTTTTCGGTGAACCTTTCAAAATTTCACGATTTTGATTTTTTCATAAAATTGTCGAAATAGAGCATTTTGGATGTGCTATAACGTTTCAAAATTTTATGATTTTGAAATTTTCATGAAAGTTGCAAAATTGAATTTTTTTCCGTGATTTATAACCGTTCAAAATTTCACGATTTTTGGTTTTTGATAAAAGTAATCAAATTGAGCTTTTTCGGTGAGTTATAGGCTTTCAAAATTTCATGATTTTGATTTTTTCATGAAATAACAAAATCAAGTTTTTTTGTTGTGCTATAGTCTTTCAAAAAAAAATTATTTTAAAATTTTCAAAAAAGTACCAAAATCAAGTTTTTTGGTAGGCTATAGTTTTTCAAATTTCAAGATTTTGAATTTTTTAAAAGTAGCAAAATAAAGATTTTTCAATGAGCTATAGTATTTTAAAATTTTACAATTTTGGATTTTTCATAAAATTTGTAAAATCGAGCTTTTCGTTGTGCAATAACTTTTTAAAATTTTACGATTTTGATGTTTTTAAAAGTAGGAAAATCAAGTTTTTCTATGAGCTATAACTTATTAAAATTTCACGATTTTTAATTTTTTGATAAATGTGGTCAAATCGAGCTTTTTCAGTGAACTATAGCTTTTCAAAATTTTACGATTTTTTTTTCTCATAAAGTAATAAAATCGAACTTTTTCAGTATGCTATATAGCTATTCAAAATTTTAAGATTTTTTGTTTTTGGTAAAAGTTGTCAAATTGTGCCTTTTCAATTAGCTATATCTTTTCAAAACATGATTTTTTCGTTTTTTATTTTTATAAAATTAGCAAAATATATTTTTTTTTCATTTTGCTAAAGCCTTTCAAAATTTTAAGAATTTGGACTTTTCATAAAATTAGCGAAATTGGACTTTTTCAGTGTGTTAAAAAATTCGCGATTTTGAATTTTTTAAAAAACTCACAAAATCAATTTTTTCTATGAGCAATATAGCCTTTCAAAATTTCATGATTATGATTTTTTCTTAAAATTAGAAAAATTAAGAGGGAAAAATTTAATGACTTCTAGTTTTTGATAAAATGGGTAATAAAGTTTTTTCAGTGAGTTATAACTTTTCAAAATTTTATGATTATTGATTTTACATAAGATTGGCAAAATCGGGCTTTTTAGTGAGTAACCTTTCAAAATTTCACAATTTTGAATTTTTCATAAAATTATCGAAAGCATGCTTTTTAGTAAGCATTAGCCTTTCAAA
This sequence comes from Eucommia ulmoides, assembly GCA_016647705.1. Classification (NCBI taxonomy): domain Eukaryota; kingdom Viridiplantae; phylum Streptophyta; class Magnoliopsida; order Garryales; family Eucommiaceae; genus Eucommia; species Eucommia ulmoides. The sequence continues at coordinate 47,759,457 of CM028331.1, forward strand.
ATATTTAGATTTTGGATTTTTATAAAATCGGTAAAATTGGACTTTTTCGGTCAGTTAACCCTTTCAAAATTTCACGATTTTGATTTTTTTTTTATAAAAGTACAAAAATCAAGTTTTTTTGTGAGCTTTTAGCCTTTTGAAATTTTACGAATTTAAATTTTTCCAAAAAAATGGGCAAAATTGGGGCTTCTCTATTAGCTTTTCAAAATTTCACAATTTTGAATTTTTCATAAAAGTAGTAAAATCAAATTTTTTTGGTAATCTATAACCTTTCTGAATTTCACGATTTTTAATTTTTTATAAAAGTGAAAAAATCGAGTTTTTTCGGTGAGCTATATCCTTTCAAAATTTCACCACTTGGATTTTTCATAAAATTGGCAAAATCGAGTTTTTTTTGTGTGCTCTAACCTTTCAATATTTCACAAATTTGATTTTTTTTTATAAAGTAGGAAATTCAACTTTTTTCTATTAATCTTTCAAAATTTCTCCATTTTAGATTTTTCATAAAATTAGCGTAGTCGGGCTTTTCAGTGAGTTATAACCTTTAAAAATTTCACAATTTTGAATTTTTCATAAAAGAACCAAATCGAGCTTTTCCAATAAGTTATTTCCTTTCGAAATTTTACCATTTTTTTTATAAAAAAAAAGTAGCAAAATCTTGTTTTTTCAATGAGCTATTGTCTTTCAAAATTTCACTATTTTGGATTTTTCATAAAATTAACGAAATCGAGTTTTTCGTTGCGGAAATAACTTTTCAAAATTTCACGATTTTGATTTTTTTTTAACAAAGTAGCAATTTTTTTTTTCTTTGAGCCATAGCTTTTCAAATTTTATGATTTTAATTTTTGACAGTTGTCAAATCGAATTTTTTCAATTAGCTACATTTCAGAATTACGCGATACGGAATTTTTCATAACATTGGCAAAACTGAGATTTTTTGTTGAGTTATAACCTTTCAAAATTTCACGGTTTTGAATTTTTTATAATAGAATCGAATTTTTTTTTAAGGTATACGACCTTTTAAAATTTTTAAGATTTTAGAATTTTTAAAAAAATTACAAAGTCGGGTCTTTTTTTTTTCCCAATCAGCTAAGCCTTCCTAAATTTCACGATTTTATATTTTTCATAAAATTAGCGAAATCGAATTTTTTCAGTGAGTTATAGCCTTTCAAAATTCCACCAATTTTTATTTTTTTATAAAATTGGCAAAATGGAGCTTTTGGGTGTGCCATATAGCCTATAAAAATTTCGTGATTTCGATTTTTTTTTAAAACTTGCAAAATCAAGTTTTTCGTTTTGTGAGCGGTAACCTTTGTAAATTTCACGATTTCTAGTTTTTATAAAAGTAGTGAAATCGAGTTTTTTTGGTGAGTTATAACCTTTCAAAATTTCAACATTTTGCATTTTTCTTAAAATTGACAAAATTGAGCTTTTCGGTTTGATATAGCCGCAAAATTTCATGATTTTGAATTTTTAAAAAAATTAGAAAAATCAAATTTTTTCTATAAGCTATATACCCTTTCAAAATTTCACGATTTTGAATTTTTCATAGGATTGATTGAATTGGACTTTTTCAGTGAGCTATACACCTTTTCAAAATTTCACGATTTTGAATTTTTCATAAAAGTGAAAAAAATATATTTTTTTCATGAGCAAAACCGGGCTTTCTCCCTAAGCTATATACTAATTTGGATTTTTCAAAAAATTGGCAAAACCGGGTTTTCTCCCTGAGCTATATACTTTCAAAATTTCTCAATTTTGAACTTTTCATAAAAGTAGCAACATCAAGTTTTTTAAGTGAATTATTGATCGCTCAAATTTAATACCTAATTTAAGCGTAAAATATTATAGTGTAGCGTGCTTAAGTAAAAGTGTCGAACCACAGAGATTGGATTGTAATTACTAATTCTTTCTTATTTTTCAGTTGAATTTAATAAATTGATCTTTGGATTTTTTTATTAATAAAACATAAAAATAATTAAATTAAAATATAAAATGATAAATGACCGGGTTGAGGGCATGCATTCGGCTTTCGATTATCCTAATGTGTTCTAATTCTTTATATATTTTTATTCTGTGTATAGTGAAATAATTCAACTACATGAAAAATTACAACGAAATCTTAACTATTTAATCAGCATAAATTATCTTCGGGATTCAGTTCCTAATCTACTGTGAACCAACCACTAAGTATAATTAATCATATCAAATACATCGATTAATCGACCGTTTAATCGGTATGGATTATCTTTGGGATTCGATTCCTAATCTACGATGAATCAATCCCTAAGCATTACTCATCCTATTAAACCGTATCGATTTCAATAAAACTGATTATATAACGGTTAGATCTAAACCACATATATTAGATCTAACCCAAAAGTACCAATAAATTATTTATAACATTCATAAAATGATAAAAATAATAATTAATTTCATAAACAGTGTAAGAACATTAAATCATTGTCATACAATCTTATACATAGGTAAAATAGAATAAGAATATAAAACTACATAAAGAAAATCTAAAATGAATACAGTCTAACCCGTTATAAGTCCTTAGCTGATCATGGTTTTCTTCTTTCCAAGATGTATTCAACACAATCCAATTGAAGAACTCCCACACACAGCTTCGGCCGAAAGAAAAGTTAAAAAGCAAAAAAACTAAAAAAAAAACTTCAAAGAAAAATAAAGACTACCCCTCCAGTCAATGGATCAATAGCCAAAAAAATAAAATGAAAAGTCAATCCCTTTTCTCCTCCAAGCCACCGTCTTCTTATTCAGGGCTCTGCAAATAATCCGACGGCCCGGCCCGTCCGAACAAACTGACCAGGCCCCGCTCGAAATATTCGACCCGCCCGTACCCTTGCTATTTATATGATTTTAGGGTTTTTTTGCTCATTTTTGCACCGCCGTTTGGTTCTCTTCTCTTCTTCTCCGAAATTCGTCGCCGAACGTCTCTGATTGCAAATGTCTCTCGATTCTTCTTCTTCTTCATCTTCGATTTCCTTGATTCTTCTTCTTCTTCTTCTTCTTGTTCTTCGATTCTGCTGCTTCTTCTTCTTCGATTCTTCTTCGATTTCCGCAGTTGGGAACACCGAAGGTTGAGTACATGTATGTGAATCTAGTCCGATTTGCGCTTTATTTTTTTTGAATCTGCCTAAGTTTCGTTTGGACAGTGGTCAGTGGATCTGTTTCTTTTTCTTTTTTTATTCCTTTTTCTGTTTCTGCTTTACAACATGAATATACATGATCTGTTTAGTGCTCTTTTTGTTTATGTTTCTTCCCATTCTGTATGGATTAGGGAATTCATGAATATGCATTATCTGTTTCTTCCCATTTTCTGTTTGATTACTGAATATTAGTGCTTTGTTCCAGCCGACCACAGCCTGATCATCCGAAGCCCAAAACCGACCTAAAACCCGATCCTACACCCGACCACAACCTGTAGAACCCGAAAATGGTTGGTTAAGCTATCCCAACCGGTCGGCGGCGGGTCTACCTTTTTTACACCCGACAAGGTCGGGTCGGATGGCGGGTCAGGGCCATATGGGTGGGTTTCGACCCGTGCACACCCCTATTCTTATTGGCTAAAGAAAGTAATGAATATAAAAAAACCTTCCAAACCTTTTGTTTTTGATTTTTCAATCAATTCACATTAATGGTTATAATTGTTTTCCTTAAAAACCATTTCAACCATTTTTTTCCTTAAAAACATTAATGGTTGTTTGGGTTTTAAATACAAAATCACTCCTTTAATTTCTTCAATTCCCAAAATCAACCTCTTCCACAGTTTTAGTCCTTTTCGACTATTTTCTCCGGCTATTTTTTCGTGTTTCTTTGTTTTCGACTTTATTCCTGCAAAAATAATAAATTATCTTATTACTAATTAAAATTAATAAAAATAATATCAAAAGTGTAGATTAAGAGTAGAAATTTAGTATAAAATTGAGAACGATCAATTATAGCTTTTCAAAATTTTTAGTTTTTATAAAAGTGGAGAAATCGAGATTTTCGGTAAGTTATAAACTTTCAAAATTTCACAATTTTTTATTTTTATAAAATTGGCAAAATCGAGGTTTTCGGTTAACTATTTAAAAATTTCACGATTTTGATTTTTTCATAAAGGTAGACAAATCAAGTTTTTTCGGTGAGCTATTATTGCCTTTTAAAATTTCACGATTTTGGATTTTTCATCAAATTGGCGAAATCAAGATTTTTCGGTGAGTTATAACCTTTCAAAATTTCACAATTTTGAATTCTTCATAAAATTGGCAAAATTGGGCTTTTTTGGTTTGCTCTAACCTTTCAATATTTCACGATTTTGGTTTTTTTTTTCTGCAAGCAAGCCTTTCAAAATTTTACCATTTTGGATTTTTCATAAAATTGACATAATCGAGCTTTTTGGTAAGTTATAGCCTTAAAAATTTCACAATTTGGAATATTTTATAAAAGTTGCAAAATCAAGTCATTTCGGTGAACTATTATCTTTTAAAATTTCACGATTTTTCATTTTTCATGAAATTTGCAAAATCGAGTTTTTTGGTGTGCTATATCCTTTCAAAATTTTACAATTTATTTTTTCAAAAAAAATAGATAAATCAAGTTTTTTCTATAACTTATGGTCTTTCAAAATTTGACGATTTTGATTTTTTGATAAAAGTGATCAAATATCAAGCTTTTTCAGTGAGTTATAGCTTTTCGGAATTTTGCAATTCGAGATTTTTCATAAAATTGGCAAAATCGTACTTTTTCGTTGAGTTATGGTCTTCCAAAATTTAATGATTCTAATTTTTTCATAAAATTTCTGAAATTGAGCATTTTCGGTGTGCTATCTTTCTAAATTTCACAATTTTGAAATTTTCATAAAAATTGCAAAATCGGACTTTTTTAGTGAGTTATAGCCTTTTGAAGTTTCACGATTTTGAATTTTTTATAAAAGTAGCAAAATCAAGTTTTTTCGGTGAGCTATAACCTTTCTAAATTTCATGATTTTGAATTTTTCATAAAACTAGTAAAATCGAGATTTTTTAGTGGCTATATACCCTTACAAAATTTCACAATTTCGAATTTTTCATAAAATTGGCGAATGAAACTTTTTCGGTGTATGACAGCCTTTCAAATTCTTACGATTTTGATTTTTTCATAAAAGTAGCAAAATCAAGTTTTTTCGATGAGTTGTAACCTTTTAAAACTTTCTGAATTCTAGTTTTTGATATTAGTGTTCAAATCGAGCTTTTTACGTGACCTATATAGTCATTAAAAATTTCACAATTTTGAATTTTTCATAGAAGTGGCAAAATCAAGTTTTTTCGGTGAGTTATAGCGTTTCATAAATTTCACGATTTCTAATTTTAGATAAAAGTGGTCAAATCAAACTTTTTCGGAGAGCTATAGACTTTTAAATTTTCACAATTTTGGATTTTTTTATAAAATTGACAAAATCGAGCTTTTTCGATGAGTTATGGACTTTCAAAATTTCACGATTTCCAATTTTAGATAAAATTGGTGAAATCAAGTTTTTTCAATTAGTTAAAATTGGTGAAATCAAGCTTTCAAAAATTTTCGATTTTAAATTTTTCATAAAATTGGCAAAATCAAATTTATTCGGTGAGCTAAAGGCTTTCAAAAATTTACAATTCTGGATTTTTTACAAAATTAGCAAAATTGAGTTTTTCGGTGAGTTATAACATTTCAAATTTCTACTGTTTTAAATTTTTCATAAAAGTTACAAAATCAAGTTTTTCCAGTGAGGTATATAACCTTTCAAAATTTTACAATTTCTAGTTTTTGATAAAAGTGCTCAAATCGTGCTTTTTTGATGAGTTAACCTTTTAAAATTTTGCGATTTTAGATTTTCCATAGAAGTGACAAAATCAAGTTTTTTCGGTGAGTTATAACCTTTCATAAATTTCACGGTTTCTAGTTTTTGATAAAAGTAGTCAACTTAAACTTTTTCAGTGAGTTATAACCTTTTAAAATTTTATGATTTTGAATTTTTCATAAAATTGGCAAAATCAATTTTTTTCAGTGAACTATCGCGTTTAAAAAATTTATTGATTTTTAGATTTTGATAAAAGTGATCAAATCGAGCTTTTTGATGAGTTATAGCCTTTTAAATTTTCACAATTTTGAATTTTTCATAAAATTAGCGAAATTGGACTTTTTTGGTGAGTAGCCTTCAAAATTTCACGATTTCAAGTTTTAGATAAAAGTGGTGAAATCAAGTTTTTTCGTTAAGTTATAGACTTTTAAATTTTCATAATTTTGAATTTTTCATAAAATTGGCTTTTTTGATGAACGATAACCTTTTAAAATTTCATGATTTCAAGTTTTAGATAAAAGTGGTGAAATCAAGTTTTTTTGATGTGCTATAGACTTTCGAAATTTCACGATTTTCAAGTTTGCATAAAATTGGTGAAATCAAATTTTTTCGGTGAGTTACAGCCTTTCAAATTTTCACAATTTTGAGTTTTTCATAAAATTGGCGAATAGAACTTTTTCGGAGTGCGGTAGCCTTTCGAATTTTCACGATTTTAAATTTTCATAAAAGTAGCAAAATCAAGTTTTCGATGAAAGTGTTCAAATCGAGCTTTTTGCGTAGTCTTTAAAAATTTCACGATTTTAAATTTTTCATAGAAGTGGCAAACTCAATTTTTTTGGGTGAGCTATAGCCTTTCATAAATTTCATGATCTCTAGTTTTAGATAAAAGTGGTCAAATCGAACTTGTTCGGAGAGTTATAACCTTTCGAAATTTCATAATTTTGGATTTTTCATAAAAGTGGCAAAATCAAATTTTTTCGGTGAGTTATAACCTTCAAAAAAATTACGATTTCTAGATTTTGATAGAACTGATCAAATTGAGCTTTTTTCAATGAGGAATAGCCTTTCAAATTTTCACAATTTTGGATTTTTCATAAAATTGGTAAAATCAAGCTTTTTCGATCAACTATAGACTTCCAAAATTTCGCGATTTTAAGCTATTCATAGAATTGGCGAAATTATTTTTTTTCGGTGAGTTATATCCTTTGAAAAATTTATGAATATGGATTTTTTATAAAATTAGCGAAATTGAGGGTTTAGGTTGAGCTTTTTCGGTATGTTATATAGTCTTTGAAAATTTCACGATTTTGTATTTTTCATAAAATTGGCGAAAGCAAGTTTTTTCAATAAGTTATAACTTTTTCAAATTTTACGATTTCTAAGCTTAGACAAAAGTGCTCAAATCAATCTTTTTCGTTGAGCTACCCTTTTAAAATTTTGCGATTTTAAATTTTTTATAAAATTGGTGAAATTGAGTTTTTTTATGAGCTATTTCTTTGTGCTCTTTCAAAATTTCACAATTTTGAAATCAAGTAGCAAAATCAAGTTTTTTCGTTGAGTTGTATCCTTTAAAAAAATCACGATTTTTATTTTTTTATAAAAGTGGCACAATCAAGTTTTTTCGTTGAGTGATAGCCTTTCATGATTTCTAGTTTTTTTTATAAAAGTGGCAAAATCGAATTTTTTAGTGAGCATGATTTATAGTCTTTCAAGTTTCACGATTTTGAATTTTTCATAAAATTGGCAAAATCTGGACTTTTTGGTGAACTATTGCCTTTTAAAATTTTCTGATTTTAAACTTTTCATAAAAGTAGCAAAATCAACTTTTTTCGGTGAGCTATATCCTTTTAAAATTTTATAATTTCTTCTTTTTGATAAAAATGGTCAAATGAGCTTCTTCGGTGTGCTATAGCCTTTAAAAAATTTAAGATTTTGGATTTTCCATAAATTTGGCGAAATCGGGCTTTCAAAATTTCAGGATTTTGAATTTTTCATAAAAATAGCAAAATTAAATTTTTTCAGTGAGTTATAACATTTTAAAACTTCACGATATCTATTTTTTTTTTATATATAAAAGTGGTCAAATCGAGCTTCTTTTGTGTGGCCTTTCAAACTTTCGGGCTTTTGGAAATTTGATAAAATTGGCGAAATCGAGTTTTTTCGGTATGTTATAATCTTTCAAAATTTAACTATTTTGGATTTTCCATAAAATTTGAGAAATCGAGCTTTTTCAATGTGCCCTTTCAACACAATTTTGAATTTTTCATGAAAGAAGCAAATCAAGTATTTTTGGTAAGTTATATAACCTTTCAAAATTTCACTATTTCTAGTTTTTGACAAAAAGTTATCAAATCGAATTTTTTCGATGAACTATAACCTTTTAAAATTTTACGATTTTAAATTTTTCATAAAATTGGCGAAATCAAACATTTTTAGTGAGCTATATATAGCCTTTCCAAATTTAATGATTTTAAATTTTTAAAGTAACAAAATCAAGTTTTCTCCGAGCGATGGCATCTCAAAATTTCACAAATTCTATTTTTTTATAAAAATGGTGAATTTAAGTTTTTTCAAGGAAATATAGCCTTTCAAAATTTCAGAATTTTTTATTTTACATAAAACTAGTGAAATTAAGCTTTTTAGCTAAACTAACCTTTCAAAATTTCACGAATTTGAATTTTTAAAAAAGTAGCAAAATCAAAAAATTTCGTTGAGATATAGTCATGCAAAATTTCATGATTTTAAATTTTTTTCTAAAAGTAGCAGAATTTAATTTTTTCGATGAAAACCTTCGAAATTTCATGATTTTTAATTTTTTATTAATTCTTTCCATAACTCTAAAATGATAGTGGCAAAAAGGTAAAAGATTTGAGTCGTTAGTAGTCATGGAAAACCTCACGATTTAGCAAAATTTCACGATTTTAAAAAATTCCCCTCATTTATAAAAATTCAATAAACATCTAAAAAAAATTAACCCCCAAACAATTTTCTAGATCTACCGCTATCCATGAGTAAGTGGCTCACAACATGTAAAATTTCCTTGACATATTTCTCATCAAGAAGCAAATATCAGTGCCATGAAAAAAACCCAGCAAACCTTAAAATAATTGAGAAAACACAATCATTGTAAAAATACTATAATATGTATGTACACAGGCATACAGAATTTATTTTCCCAATATCTTTTTTTTTTGGGGGCAGAAGCTGTGTGGGTGGGGGGTGGGGGGTGGGGGGTGGGGGGGAAGAGAAGAGATAACAATTCAATGCAAAAGCCTTTAATCTACAAGTTCACATCTCTGATTTATATCGAAAGTGTGTAGTTTTGTAATTCACACACCAAAATGGAATCGAAAATGATCATAATTTTTTTTTCTCCAGACAAATTGATTCAAGTCGACTTAATAGTCTAAACGTCGACAACAAGTATATAGATACGAGTCTGTACTACTGACCACCGAGGTTGCCCAAAAGTCGTTCAACAGCGGCATGAACATTTCCAGAAGTAGCCGTCAGCGCCCTAATATTCTCCTGTGTGTCGTAGAACCCCATCTCTTGAAGCTGCGACAGTTGAGTTGCATAGAGTTCTTCTGGAGGCACTGTTAAGAACAACAATGGATAGAACAAATAAAGGCAAAGTTGATGACAGCAGGTTTCTGACATTTTTTAAGGAAAAATTACATTTTGGTCTTCAAAAGTAAAGGATCGGTGTTTATGTGGACTCTGAGGTTTGCCAATTTACACATTTGATCTCTTAGATTCCACATTTATTTCAATCCCACAAAATTGAAAACGATGTTTAATGATTTTGACAGAAACTTCGTTCTTCTCAATAAGTCATCTAATGGAGATATTTTTGTTATTTCATCACTCCACTAAACCTAAAACGCGTTTTCACTAACAAGGATTCAACCTTCTCTCCTTCATTCTTCAAATGAATCATTTTACGGGAAATGTTAGCGAAAAGCATCTTAGAATTAGCGGAACATAGTCTCATTTTCTACCTAAAATTATTAATGTGATTTTTAATATTGTGGGATTAAAACAAATGTGAAACTTCAAGGCCCACATAGACATCTATCCCATACTTCAGCAACCAAAAATATTATTTTCCCCAAGGGAATAAAAACGGAAAGGTGTAAGAATTGAGACCATTAGGGGCGTTTGGAACATTTAAACCACCGGTGTTTGGAACATTTAAACCACCGGTTCCAAGTCCACCAAACATGTTCATCATCATCTCCAGGCCTATATTGTTTTGTGTTCCTGCACAATTTGGATTGGGCAAAGAGTATATTGGCATAAATTTTAAAAGGATTTGGCACTTTCGCATTCAATTAATGTGTTTTTGTTGCTTGTATACCTGTAGCACCGGTAGTCTGAGTTGGTTCCCTACAAAAGAGCAGCACAGTGTTAGTAACCTGGGCAAAAAGAAACGTTGCTAACTACCATCTATGGACCGGAATATATATATATATATTTTTATTTTTATTTTTTTTATTTTTTTTTGCCTTTTCAATTGATGGTCTCATAGTATAGTTTTTCTTAATGAAAAATATAGTTATAGAGAATTAATTTTAAGTAAAATTTGCCTAAGATGATTATATACCCTTGTTAATTATAGTATGTTGCGGCGAATTGAAATGCATTACAGAGGAAAATTATGGGGGTGAAAATAATTTATTACCGAAATTTTAGGTGTTTCAGAAGTAAACTTTTAACACCTCAAATTGTAACGACCCATATCCCACATCAATATTGCAATGGAGAGAACCTGGACTTAAATGAGGGTTAAGGATCTCAAATTTTATCTTCAGCTAACCCTTTTAGATAAGGACCTGTAGTGTTACAAATGATATCGGAGCCGACCTAGACATATCGTGTGGGTGTGCGGATTTGATGTGATTGGAGTTGGCGACAAGCCACTAATTCGTGGGTTTAGTAACCGACCTAATTGGAACACTAGGGCATAACAAGGGGCGATTGTGACGACCAGTATCCCACATTGGTAATGCAATGAGGAGACCTCAACTTATATGAGGCTTCAAGGATCCGAAATGTTACCTTCAACTAGCACTTTTGAATGATGGCCTGTAGTATTTTGACCGTTCAAATTGGTAAAACCCATTTGGCAATTTCATGAGGGGAGAGAGGATTTCGGGTTTGTGGATATTAATAATGAATGGGTTTTGAGGATCTTCTTTGAGCTATATGGACAGAATGTGAATATTAACTGCAAATTGTTGGTATTCACAAGCATCAGGCTGTTAATTTCAACAACTGAATCTTGCAAACACAAAAAACGGTTCGTGAAAATTTGGGACGCCGTGGTGGTGGATTGAGAAGTCAAGATTCATGAGATTTGCCTAAAAAAAATGAAGAATTCTATGTCTAGAATCACAAGAAGTTCAAGCAAAATGAATATCAAGGGTTTACCATACAAATGAGGAGAACATTCATAACCTAATGAGAAGACTATTGCAAGCTTAGACCACAGGAAATGGCCATTGTAAGCCAGAATAAGATCCCATAAAATCCGCACTGCTTCTTTTCAAAAATCTCTACTGTTTTTTATTATGGTGTAATTCGAAAAAAGAAAAAAGTTCAATAAATTATGGGTGCGTTGGCTCTCCTTATTTTGATTTTTTTTGGGGGGGGGGGGGGGGGGGGGGATTTTAAAACCTAGGGGTCTAAAAGAGACGGTCAAATGTGTCAATAAACATCAAATATGGCTTTGAAAGAAAAAAGTATTAGCACTCAAATTTTTGTAAGACAATTTTACTCGCCTAATCTACTCATAAATTATCTATCAGTTGGTAAACATGCACGAACCAATCATCAGTTATATTAGAAGGACATCGTAAAGTTTCAGTCATAAGCAGAGGGCATAATTCACTTACTGAGTGGACGATTGCCGATTAAGTTGAAAAAGTGACTGCTGCAGAGCCATCATTTGCTGCAAGAAGAGCAAAATGGGGGAAAAAGAATGGAAGGGTCAAGCACATGTCTAAACTAGAATATGAATAAGTGTAAAGCTCTCACAGAATACAGTAGATGTTGAAATATATATTAATATACATATACATACATACATACATATATATATATATATATATAGAGAGAGAGAGAGAGAGAACTGCTAGATTAATATTACCTGCATTGTCTCAGGCGACATTAACTGGCGAATAACATCGGGGTTTTGCATCATTTCTCTTAATTGAGGATTCAAATCGAGCATACCGCGAACTTGCGGATTGGAGTTAAGAATCTACAAATCAATACACAATTTTTAGAAAACAATTGAACTCCTGAATGAACTAATCATCTCTTCAGACAAATACAACTTCAGTACCTGATTCATATACTGAGGGTTGGAAAGAAGACTTTGCATCATCTGAGACACAGCTGGATTTTGCAAGAGTTGGTTGGCCACAGAAGGGTCAGGTAGGCCAAATGAGTTCCCAAAGTCGGGGAGACCAAGCCCAGCCAAACCAGCAATTGGCGGCCTTCCATCCCCAGTAGGATTTGACCTTGCAGTAGCATTTGTTTGAGGACCTCCTAAAAATTTCATATAAGAGTTTGTAAGAACCATATATGGCAGTTTCAGATAATATTTGTAAAGAAAACTGTGTCAAATCAATGCTGAAAATCAAAGGAAAAACTTTAAATCTGCAAATAGAACCGTTATACATGCCCAGCTCTAGCCAATGATGGTACACTAGAAATGCCATATAAGAACTAAAAAGTAAAGAAGGTTACCACCGGTGTTAGTCCAAGGGTTTGGAAGTGGATTAGCATTTGGAGCAGCAGCTCCCGTAGCCGTTTCAGACCCAGTAGTCGAATTGTTGTTAGATCCATCTCTGTTTTGAGCACCTGTGCCCTGATTCCCTAAAAGAGCTGCAAATGGATTTGATCCCATATTATTTCCAGTGCCACCACCCATTGCTGTAGCATTTAGAAAAGGTTCCTGCACATTTTCGTACATCCGTCTGAGCATGTTAAAACCCTCGGGAGAAGCTTCAATGTTACTCATTGCCCTGTCAGTGTTGCGCATCATCTCACGCATTAGCTCAGGGTTTCTTGCAGTTTCCAGTGTCTGTCGAAGAATACTAGGATCATTAAGAATATGAGCAAGCTCAGGGTTCCGGTCAATAATTTCACGCATTTGAGGGTTGCTCATTAGCATGCTCCGAACTATTTCGGGATTATTCATCAAGTTCTGGATGGCTGGTGTGTTCATTATTTCCCTGATCATGTTGGGGTTCTGAGTCAGCTGTTGCTGCACTTGTTCGAATTCTGGAAGTCCAGCTCCAAACAAACCAGACATTCCAGCACCGCCTAATCCACCGGCGCCCAAACCAGGGAAGAGGGATGCGCCAAGACCATTGGCACCTAAGCCTGCTGCTTCATTGGAACCAGCACCTGGTGCACCAGCTGCAGTTGAATTAGAATGTCCAGTGTTGGTGGTACTAGAAGCAGGAGCTGAGGCAGCTGGGGCAAAACCACGCACCATGTGAATGGTGTGATCTGCTTGCAAACCTTTTGACAGAAAAAGAAAAAAAAAAGTGAAAACAAAATCTCATATGCATAGACATATAAACCATCTAGGTTTCAAAACCAAGAAAATTTTCTCACTTTCTTCACATTATAGATCACAAAAATAATAAGACGACAAAGCCTTTGTCCCACCTAATTATGGTGGTCTACATGAATATTTTTGCGCATATAGATCGTTCATGGACTATCCCGTCAATTAACTTCAAACCAATCAAATCGTTCCTAATTGTCTCATGACTCTCATCCCACGCTTTCTTAGATCTACCTTTCCCCCTCGGAGCACTTTCCACTTGAATTAAATCACAGTTTTGCCGTCCTCAGGTCTTCTATACACATGTTCAAACCACCGTAAACAATTCTCTTAATTTATCTTCAATTATTAACATTCTCTTATCTTACCACTCATCCAACTTATCATTCTTATCCCTGCCACCCCTATTTTATCAATGTGTCTCTCATTTACCACTCAACATTCTAAACCATAGAGAATCACCAGTCTTATCTTATCACAATTTTGTAATACTTTCCTTTCAATTTCAATTGTATTATATGATCACAAATCACTCCAACTGCACTTCTCTTAACTTAACTTATCTTCAATGGTTGCTATTCCTAAACTCTCCCTAATAATTAGGGGTGGTCATGGGGCGGGGCGGGGCGGGCTTAAACTAGGATATTACAAAAACATGATGGGCCCAAGCCCGGCCCGGTGGTCGGGCCTTAATTCCATGCCCAAACTTGGCCCTATAGAAAAAAGCTACGCCCAAAACCCGGCCTTATAATTTTTATTTTTTTTTAATCTCAAAATTTGGGATCAAGCCCTCGGGCCCCCGGCCCTAGCTAAAACACCCATTATCCATGATCTTTCAACAAGTAGTCCACAATGCATGCTCACTACTCCTAATAATGCTCCCTCTCCCATTGATATCACACCAAACCCAAACCACAGTCGACCCACCTTATCTCCCACTTTTCATGACATTGAACGTGGACCCAATAATCTCAAGCCTTCTTCAACTATCACTAATCCCTCACCCATCCCACCAACCAGCAAGCCTACCTCCAATACAATTCTACATGATCTTCAACATTGTCATCCTATTTTTTACATATGTGTATATATGTATAAATTTTTTTAATTATTCTTCGAGCCAGGCCAGCCCTAAAAAAAAATTTCCCTTGCCCAAGCCCAACTCTAAAATTGATCAGGCACTAACACCTAAGCCTGGCCCATGGGGTCAAAGTCTAAGTCTAAGCCCTAAAAAATTAGGGTTGGGCCGTTTGGGCTGGACGGGCCCCCAAGCCCATGACCACACCTACTAATAACCTCGTTCCTAACTTTATCCATCCTTATCTTACCACTCATCCACCTTAACATTCTTATCTATGCCACCCCTATTTTATGAATATGCCTTTTATTTACCATCCAACATTCTAAACCATAAGGAATCACTAGTCTTATCTTATCACAATTTTTGTTGAACTTCCCTTTCAATTTCATTTGTATCCTACGATCACAAATCACTCCAATTTCACTTATCTTAACTTATCTTCAAAGGTTGCTACTCCTAAACTCTCCCTAATAATTTCATTCCTAACTTTATCCATCCTTATCTTACCACTCATCCACCTTAACATTCTTATCTCTGCCACCCCTATTTTATGAACATGCCTCTTATTTACTACCCAACATTCTAAACCACAAAGAATGACCGGTCTTATCTTATCACAATTTTGTAAAACTTTCCTTTCAATTTCAATTGTATCCTACAATCACAAATCATTCCAACTGCATTTCTCTTAACTTAACTTATCATCAACGGTTGCTATTCCTAAACTCTCCCTAATAATTTCATTCCTAACTTTATCCATCCTTATCTTACTACTCATCCACCTTAACATTCTTTATCTCTGCCACCCTGATTTTATGAATGTGTCTCTTATTTACCACCCAAAATTCTAAACCATAGAGAATCACTTGTCTTATCTTATCAGAATTTTTGTTGAATTTTCCTTCCGATTTCAAATTTCAATTGTACCCTATGATCATAAATCACTCCAACTGCACTTTTCCGCTTTGACCAATCCGCCTTAACTCTTACTCCGTGGTGTAATGTCCTCCTTGATTTCTCCATTCCCCTGGAGTGTAGAACCCAAGTATCTATAATTATCAACCCAACTGACCTCCTCATCTCCAATTTTTACCATGTCATAATTTCTCCATGTATGTCCAAATTTTCAATACATGTATTCCGTCTTAGTTCTACTGATCTTTAATCCCCTAACTTCTAAGGCTTCCCTCCAATGTTCTAACTTCTAGCTTCCCTCCAATGTTCTACCTTCTAACTTAATGTTAAGACCTCTTCGAGTTTCATCAACTAGCATTGTGTCATCTGCAAACAACATACTCCATCGTACCCAATCTTTAATATGTTTTGCCAACTCATCCATCACTAAAACAGAGAGGTAAGGATTTAAAAATGATCCTTGATACAAACCTATATTAATTGAAAAAGCATAGTATCACCTCCAAATTTAATCAAGCAGTACTATGTCATCCAAAAACAACATACTTCATGGTACTCCATCTTTAATATGTTTCATCAATTCATCCATCGCTAAAACAAAACAGTAAGGATTTAATGGCGACGTTTGATTCATACATATATTAATTGGAAATACACAAGTTCCTACAATTCGAACACTAGTAACTATACCTTCATACATGTTCTTGACCTCAATTTCAGTTAAAATTGCCTATATCAGTCGTTTAAGTGCATATATGGTCTTACAAAACCAACTGGCCAATCAATTATAGAGTAAGAATTCCAACTTTGCATTAAGAGCAGAACATAACCCCTCAACCTCAATGTAAACAAATGCCTGGAAAATGATGTATAACTACATACCTACACACACAGAGATACATACCAAAAAAAATGAAAATGCATAATAAGTAGTGCTTTAATAATGCCTAAACATAATAAATATTACGACATATTGCCCAATGACATACATAAGCATATGCTATATTTTTCCAACTTCAAATAAGCAAGAATATATGATGATATTAATTAATCTACAACAAAAAAGGAACATAATTTGGTGTCAATGAATTACTCATGATGCTTGGATCTGAAATATAAGGGTAACCAAATGCAAATAAGGGTAGCCCGAAGCACAAAGACTCCCATCAATGCGCCGTTTGGGTAGGATCAGATGTACTAAGTCTTACCACTACAAACAAAGAGGTTGTTTCCGAGATTTCAACCTGTGATCTCCAGGCCACAATGGAGCAATCTCACCATCGCGCCTAAAGTTCATTCAAATAAAACCATTCTACTTCCCTATTATAAAATATTGACAATATTTCCCTACTTGTAAGAGATAAAGAACTTCAGTTGACATATTCAAGTTAGAACATGCTAACAGTAATCTTTAATGATGGTCATCAAGTCACTCAAGCAAGCAAGCGCACACACACACGCATATATATATATATAGAGAGAGAGAGAACTTTGGAAGAAGATACTTATATTGTATGCTAAGTTTTCTAACACAATACTTGACTGAAAAACATACTTCTTCATTATAAAGAATACATGTATTGCCATGATTCTGCAGCCTCAACAGTGCTATGAAATCTACAAACTGAACCCTCCTGTCAGCTAATAATATAGAACTATAACCTAGTGAAAATGGTCCGACCCTTCCTCGGACCCCGAGCATAGAGAAAGCTTTGTAACACCGGGCTCCCCTTTTTTAATCTAGTGTAAACCCATAATTTGAAGCAAACATGGATTAATTAGAAAAACTATTTGGTCAATGCTCATCACGAATCCTAATTTTCCACACCGATCAATCCAAATCCGATCCTCCTATTGCTTCAATAAAGTGTAATTTAACATTTTACACCAATTTTGGGTGAGAAATCAGCGATAAAGTACACAAGAAATCCAACGAGAAAAAACAAAAAAAGCTAGAGATACGAATTACGCACCGTAGCTTTCTAGGGTTTGATCGTCCTTCAAGATCCGGCCCTTGTAAATCAACTTCTGCACTTCGGCGGGGACATCGCAGTTCTGAGCAACTAGAGCTTTGAACGCCCCGACCGTCGAATCGAGATTCGATCGCACGGAGAATTTCGAACCATTCGAACATCGGATATTGATGGAGATTTCTTCACCGCCGCCGCCGCCCACGCTCACACTCGAATCGGTTGACTCGCCGTCAGCACCCATTATCCGACGCAAACAATCACCAGATCGATCGAGAAAAAAACCACAAACCCACAAAAACCCACCACCCAAAAACCAAAAAAAAACTAACCCTAGAAAAATTATGAGTAGCTAATCTCTCTGAACATAAATTAATCGAATTAAATATGAGGAAATGGGAGAAAAGGAAAGACGTAAATGAGAGAAGAAAAAAGAGGAACAGGGCTATATCTCGGCAATGGTGATTGGTGGGTCCCTCTGCGGCGACATTGGCTTATTGCCTTGCACCGATTGGAAGAAACGGATCGCTTTCCCAGATCGTGCCACGTGTCTATATTTACACTTTCCCACTACGAGAATTTTTCTTCCTTGTTTTCGGACACACTAATTTACAAAAATAATAAATCCTAAATTAGTTCAAGATGCGCTTCAACCCATTTGGTGAAATAATCGATCGCCACTAGCACGGAAGAGAATGAAGTCTCCCTGTTTTTTGTTCTGTTCTCAAGTCCCAGAATTTACAAAGTGTTTTAAGTAACGTTTCTTGTCTAGTTAAAACTTCTTACTATCTCTTAATAGATCGAAATGAGTCTATCTATCTACTAGGGGTGGTCATGGGTCGGACTTAAACTAGGATATTACAAAAAATGCTAGGCTCGAACCCAGTCCTATAAAAAAAACCTAAGCCTAAAGCCCGACCCTAGTCCTATATATTTTTTTTTTAATTTAAAAAATAAATTCAAAAATTACAACACTAAACCTAAAAAAAAAAATATTAAAATTTAGGAAAATAGGAACTAGGGTTGCTTGAGTTCTAATGTGTATGTGTGTGTGTATATATATTTTATTTTTATTTTTAATTTTTTTTAATTATTCTTCGGGTCGGGTCGGGTTTAAAAAAAATTGGTATTGCCCAAGCCTGGTTCTAAATTTGATCGGGCCCTAATATCTAAGCCCATACCTTGCTCGTGGGCTCAAACCCTATGCCGAAGCCCTAAAAAATGGGGTTGGGCTGTTCGAGCTGGATGAGCCTCCAGGCCCATGACCACCCCTACTATCTTTCTAGCTCTGGTAAATTTCCCCCAATGCAATTCACAGACATTCCATGAAGAGACAGTCACTTCTTAATCGTAAAATCCTTATACGAATGACTATATTAAGTAGGAATTGTCTTTATTTGATTTCCAACAAGATCATTAAAATAAAAAGTTAATTACTTGTTAATGTCTTCAACAATTAAGATATTATATCTCACGTATTTATATTATAAATCAGGACGATATATTCAGAGGACTAGTTCGGTTGGTAAGAAAAAGGTACACTCTCTTCCTTATCAATCAGAATTCGATCCTCCTATAAAACATTTTAGAAATAAAATTTTGAATCATCAGGTCGATATGGGCAAATTGCATTCTTAAAATCGTTTAAAGAAATAATTAGTTAAAATACACATAAATTAACTTGGACACACACCTTACCGTATAATGAAAAAAAATAAAGACGATATGGAACCTATACATTAATTTTTTATATCAATAAAATGACTAAAATTCATTAGAGGAGATAAAAAATAAATTCCAACCGTTAATTGAAAAATATATTATTATCTGTTAAATTATATATTATGTAACAATTTTACGCTCACACTTTTAAAACGGTTTAATAAAATTATATTTTATATTTTTTTAAGTTTTATATTTATATTTAATTAACTATTTTTTATTTTTTTTATATTTATAAATTAAAAAATAAATATAGTAACTTTAGACACGAAGAATCGAGTATGTTTTATTAAAAAAAAAATTAAAATTTTGATAAATTTTGAAAAAAAAAAAAACAAATTACAGAACATCATTCTATTGATAAAGGGGTATTACATTATAAACAAACAAGATCTCATCTTAATATAAACGGCACCATTCATCAACATCACTTATGCCGTGTTTGGTGCTCATAATCCCAAACCGCCAAAACGGTCTTTCAAACGCTCGAATCGAACGATTTTCAAGCCGCGATTCCGAAACATCCAAACGACGAATTACCCGTCCCCTCAATATATACATACATATATATATATATCATGGGATCAGCTCACATTTGCTCATTTGTTGCAAAAGCGAATTCGCCTTCCTTTGGCCTCGACTTGTTCCGCTCCTAGCGATCTCCACCAAGTGTTCATACACCCCGAGCTCGACCGCCACCGATACCAATGCCGTGTTTTTGGATCCCATCTCAAGAAGAACCGCCGTTGCACACTCCTTATTCTTTGCCGTCCCGTCCTTAATAATATCCACAAGTGTCCTAATGAAATACACTTGTCCAATTTGGCAATGACCTTCTGGATGCGAAACGAGGAGCAGCAAGATGGACAGTGCCTCGTCAACCATCCCCATGTTCTTATCCTCAAGCAAGTCGAGAAGTGCCGACATGATCCCGGCCCGTACCGCCCTCGGCCGATTCGGGTGGTGGAGCGACAAGTTGAATAGTGCTGTTGCCGCGTCCTTCTTCCCACGTGCTGTCCCGTTTTTTAAGAGTTCGACAAGCGGCGGTAGCCCGTTCTGGCAACCAACCGTTGCCTTGTTCTCGTCGAGAACTGATAGGCTGAACAATGCGGCAGCGGCATTTTCGCGTGCCGCGTCTGTGCCGTTCTCCAAGACCTCGATAATGGCTGGGATGCCGCCTTCCCTGGCGATCAGTCGTTTGTTTGACTCGTCGAGGGACAAGTTTAATAAAGCGGTGACGGCATTTTCTTTGATTTTGAAATCAGGGTACGACAAGAGACGGATAAGAGGAGGGACGGCGCCAGAATTTGCGATCAAAACCCGATTCTCGGCATTCTCTTTCGAGATCATGCGGATTTTTTTGATGGCGTCTCTTTGAATGTCAAGCCATGATGAGGATAGGTTTTGGACCAAGGACAAGATTTCTTCGACGAGTGAGGACGAGGACGAGCACGAGGGGTTTTCATGGGGGCTAAAACCGTCTTTTTGGGGAAGTTCGTAGCTGTTTCTTTCACACCATTGTGTGATTAGGTTACGGAGGGCAAAATTTGGCGCCAACGATAAATGGTTTAGGGTTTGTCCGGTTTTAGGACAAGTTCGATGATTCGAATCCAACCATTTCTTGATGCTCTCTCTTTCGTAAGTCTACAAAAAATCAAAACCAAAATGGCAAAAATTAAAAAAAAAAATAAAAAAAAATGGTTGTATGATCGGAAAAAGAGGTTTTTGCACTTTGTAGCCCTGAAGTTTTGGAGAAATCCCACTTTCGTCCCTGTAATTTCAATTTAAAGTATCCAAATCGTGTCAAGTCAATCATTCCGTCATTTTCTATAACGAAAATCAATTACGTGTCAAACACATAATCACCCACGTGAACGGATTCCATCATAAAAAATTAACGGAAAGATTGACTAGACATGATTGAAATACTTCATAGTTTAATGTGTTCAAATTGAAAAGGCAGGTCGAAACTTAGGGGTGCAAAAGGCAAAGCGCTATCGAAAAAATAACTGACATATTCAGGAAATTGGAACAAAAAGAGATGTTGAACAAATTTCTTGGAACATAACATAAACCAATTTAAGTGCGTATATAATATTTTAATAATTTTTTAGTGTTATCAAACAGACCCTCGATCTTTCAAATTCTCAAAAGGATATAACGATTAAATACCTGGCCGGTAGCAACAATAACGGGATCGATCATAATCTCCAGAGATATCGGGCACAGAAATTCATGAGGGATGATCAAAGATCGAGATTTCTCCAAACTCTTAACCGAAACAGGAAAATCGAGCGCGTTATTTACTTCAATCCCGGCAATTTGTTTGAATTTTCCAAGGAGATTCACTATTTTTCGGGTAATTTCTTCATTCCTTAAAGATCGATCCTTTAGAAGCTTATGAACTGCTATTGTTTCGGCCTGCAATTCCAAGATTGTATGTAGTTCCAATTTTTTCGCCAGTCGTTCTAAGATTGCAATGTCGGCATTTCTATCGTTGTTCTCATAAAATACAACCATTAGATCCATTGCCAGTTCTATATCCTGTGTTTCGGTCCGTTTTTTCGCTCGTTTGAGTTGCATACTCATTAATTCAACCTGTCAAAAATAAGCAATTTATACATACACACACGTATATATATATCATTGAAGTGGTTTGATTCAAAATTATATCTCTACAAGTACGCAACATATTTCTGTTTTTGTTCCAAGCTTTTTGGGAACAGAAATACTAACGGCCCGTTTGGTTGTCTTTTAATCCGCAAATTGTACTATATTTTCAATTAGTCAATTTATGAATTGTTAACTAACCCTTTTAGTTCTAATTCAAACAAACAATATCTCTCTTTTTGTTCCAAGTTTTTTGGGAACAGAAACACTAAGGTCGTATTGCATGGAAAAAGTAGCATCTAAACTATAGCTAAAATGGTTAGCTAGTTAATTTAACGTTTTTAATTCTTACAACCAAATACTGAACTATAACAATTCATAAATTGACGAATTGAAAAACAGTACAATTTTGCAAATTGAAGAACAACCAAACGAGCCCGAAACGAACGTTGCCACTTAAATTTCAGGCAAAATACATGTTTATACCAAAATCGATATGCATATAAGAGCAGACCATCATGGTCAAGATGAGATTCACTTTAGGCGGCGTTTGGAAGCACGAAACTTGAACCCTCGGAATTGGAATTGGAATATTTAGATTTTTACACGCGATTATTTTTAATTCAAATGCTAAGCGCCCAATTCCGAGTAACCAAACACAACCTTGGTTGAAGCAAAAAAGAACATAGTTTATGTTCTAAATACGAGAATAAAGGTAGTGTTTGGAAGCACAGAATTGAAGGCATGGAATTGGAATTCGAAATGAACCGCTAATTCAAATTTGGAAACTCCAATTCGACAAAGCCAAACACTGCCTTAACTGAATTCAAACACCAACTTCACTGTCAATCTAAAAGAAATGCATCATCAAACATGAAAAAGAGTTGAACAAATTTTGAGAGAGAGAGCGCTGTGAAGAACACGGGAGAGAGAATTGTGAAGTGTCGGGTGGTCTTGAACCTCTCTCAACCCCAAAAGTTAGCTTATGAGGTGAGACTTTCCTCGGACTTATAATCTGATCATCATCCCCTCCCATATCTAATATAAGATAAAACCCAACAGTCTAACCCTCACACATCGAGTTTTTGGTCGGCTAACCCTCGACCAGTAGCTATTGGGCTAGAGTTGTTTAGTCGGCTAACCCTCGATCAGTCTCTTCCTTGTGACTATTGGATCAAAGTTGTTGTAATCTGTGCTCTCATACCAGTATAACATAGTCTTGAACCTCTCTCAACTCCAAAAGTTAGCTCATAGGTGGCGTTTACTATAACCTAACTATCAACCCTTCCCACATCCGATGCGGGATAAACCCCACACGGAGAACAAACGAGAGATAGAGGGGGGGGGTATTAGTACCTGTTCTTTCACTTCTTCTGTGATCCCAAGCTCCTCATAAGGGATATCATCCAAAGCTTGATTCAATTTCTCATAAACACTATGAAATCTCATCACCATAGTCTCTGTCTCCAATGCCTACATTTCATTACACCCAAGAACACAAGTTAAAGATATATATATATATATATATATATATATATAGAGAGAGAGAGAGAGAGAGAGAGAGAGAGAGCTAACCAGATAAATCTTGCTTCCATAGTTGCAATCCTTCAAAAGCTTCTTCGCAGAAACAATGGGTTTCTTCAGATTAACCAGACAATTAAATGCTCCGGTTGGCCGATTGAGCTCCCTAATTTCTTCAAGCAAAGGAACCAACAACTTCATCCTCCTCACGAGATTCAAACACTCCTTCCTCTGCGTCTTCCTGAAACAGACATACTTCGATCCCACTGTCTCTATCACTTCCATCAGTTCCGTCGCCATTTCCCTCCCGTCGCGCACCTCCGTCGAATTCGACATTTCCCCAATCTCTCTCCCCAAACCCACCTCCCCAATCCTATCCATATCTCAATCTCCCCCCGTCAAATTCGACATTTCATTCTTTCCTCGGTAAACGGCGAAGGAATTTCCGGAGAAATCGACAATGCTAGAGAGAGAAATCAATCAACCCTTACCCTTTGTTCGATCAATCGAGATGAGAGGTGGGTTGGTGTATTTTTGGCGGGTGGAAGCTAAAATTGGAAAAAATGAGCACGAAAAACCAGTTAATCCGGCATGGGTGTGATGACGCGGTTTGCAATGGGGGACAAAGGGAGGGAGGGGAACGCGTTTTACATCACATGGGGGACCTCAAAATCTGGGTCCATTTTTGTTGATATTTGAAATGAGATTTTCTTCATCCCTTTTTCGCGATTTGGACAAGGAAATCTTTGGAGTGGAGCCGTCTGTGTGCGTCCTCACCGCTTCCACCGTCGTCCTTTTCTCCACTAATTTTGGTGTGTAATTTTGTTTCGTATTTTTTGGTACATTTACTCATGGAATTGAGTCGGCAAAGTGCTTGTGCTTTTTCAGTGAATTTTCTAATTTAAACATTTTTTTTTTTTTTTTTTTTTTTTTTTTTTTTTTTTTTTTTTTTTTTTGTATATTTACGAATGTCTCCACACCCACCACACTAATCTCGTTCGGAATTCCGTGACTATCTCTCCCAATAAATATTTTTCCGCAGACCTAATTTAAATAATTTTAATCAATATAAAATTTAACTCGAGTATGAACTCGCTTGTGTTTCAATTCTTGCGTTGTAATCTTAAATTTTGATTTTTTCACATTTAATTTAATCAATGAAATTGGCACATTCTGTCTATCTTAATTGTCAAATTTTTATTTTTTATGATTTTTTGATAAGATGTATCTGGATCAGCTTAAACGCACCTTGATTAATCACCTCACGAGCGATCTTGAGATATCTCTCCCCTACATCAGTCTAGTGTATTCATGATTAAATTTAAAATTTAATTTTTAGAGTGCTTTCCAAGAGAATCAAATCCTGATAGAGAACTTCTCATCTTGTCTTGCTTGACAACCTGGTAATTGGATCAGTTAGATGCAAAATTCAAACTTAAAAGAAATGCTGACACTTTGTACCCCTAAAGTTATACCAAAATCATCTTTAGACCCCATGGTTTCAATTTGAACATATAGCACCTTAAATTTTTTTAATCATTCCACTACAGTCCAAGTCATTATTTCCATTATCATTTTAGACAAAAAAACAATCACAAGCCATATGCCAGACTATTTTTAAGAAGTTGTGAAAAATTCCAACCTTCTCATTCCCTCTAGTTTTTTGGCAAAAATTTATAAGGAGAAAAGTAAGAGAATGAAAATAACCATAAAATCCTCTTAAAAATAATTTCGTTGATGACATTTTGTCCTTTTAATTTGAACACATTATACCCGAAATATTCAAATCACACCAAGTCAGTCCTTCCGTCATTTTTTATCACAAAATTCACCCACGTGGATGATTGAATTTGACACGTAGTTAATTTCTGTCCTTTATGGAGTTATCAACTTAGACTGACTTGACATGAATTGGATATTTCAACATTTAATGCGTTCAAATTGAAAGTACAAAGACTAAAATAAAATTTTTCCAAAACTTGGGTGCAAATAACCTCTCTGACTTAATCAGAATTATGGGCCAAAATAAGAAATCATAAATGTGCATATACACATCCAAACAGAATCAGAAGGGAAATTAACAAGCACAACTGTAGAAGAATATCATTTGCAGACAGAAATAGCAAGATACCTAAACAACATAAGAGTTCTAGTAGTGGTAGTCCTTACATGGAAGAATCCCTGCGAAATCGAAGACAAAAACCTTAAAAATGTCAAAACATTTGGCTCTCGGAACCACTATCAGACATCAACAATACGCAATCCGAGACAACATTTTCAGACCCTAATTCACATAACCCACCTCGGATAATAGATTTATCTTGCCTCGACAAATGCACGAAAATCTAATAAAGAGCAGATCGGATGTAATTATCTTCGTCCAGGTGGCACAGCTCCCCTACCAGGTGGTGGTGCACCTCGGCCTGCAGCTTGTGCCTAAAACACACACACACACACATATGTATATGTAAGAATATGGTCATGGTAATGAAAGTGGGTTCATGAATTGAAAAGAGATGTTTGAATTTGAAGAAAATGCTTACTCTTGCTCGCATTGCCACAGCACGACCACGGCCAACGCCAAGAGCTGATCCCTTACCCTTTAACAGGAATCAAACAGACAATTATTTTGGGTTTTTTCTAAAGACACCATGAAATAATATATTAAGAGAGGGAATAATAATCTACTACCTTGATTCTAGCTTCGAGGCGCTTAAACATTGGAGCATTCTTCAACATATCCGGTATGACCATAAACCTGGAGTGATTCATATTTCACAAAAGAGATGCGATACAATTGATTTAGCTTGTTGTATGAAAAAAACAAACAAACAGATAAATTGATTCCCCTGAAAAAGCAATTGATTTACCTGACTTTGCTGCCTCGAATAAATACATGCTCAAGTTGAGAAACCTTCCCGTCCTGTTGAAGAACTAACCACATCAGCCACTTAACGAGCAACAATATCACAATGTGGTAATATCCCAAGTAAAATTTTCAACTTCCCCTAACCCCTAATGCCCCAAGCAAAGCATTGCCTTTTGCCCACTTGAATCAGAACGGATTAAATTGCAATTGAATCTCAAACTTGGTTTTTCCATCAACATTCTTTTACTGCCATGAATTCATAATTTTTATTTCACTAAAGCCATCAGTGTGCCGCCGACGTCCTCTTGCACATCCATGGACGAGGTAAAGCATTTCTCAGCAATCAAAATTATAATGGTTTAGATGAACTTGAAAATAGAAAAAATTTAAAGTAGATAGTATCAACATTCTTACATTACACAAGACTAAAGCTACAATCATAAGCATAAAAGCCATAATACACAGCTGATCACTTTCATAAAGTGAGAGTCTCTTTCAATGTGCTTTCATTTTTGCTTAACCCCTCAAGTTTTTTTTTTAACATAATTTTTTTTGGGGATAATTGGTGATTAGTCCCCCAAATAACGGGTGTAATCTGTTATTAATCCCATTTAAAACATTAGTTTTGATTTAGTCCATTAAATTAGTTTTTACTTGCCTATTAGTCCTGCACGTGCTCACGCTTGTGTAATATTAGCTACATAATTCTATGTAATATTAGTTACATATTACAAATTTAAGTATGTCACATGTATTTTTGTAATATTTGTTACATAATAAATATTACACAAAATTAGATGCATGTATCTTGAGAGAGTCCGGGACGTGTTTTGGGCCTTCCATCGTTTTTTAATAAGCGGGAAAAATATACAAGTTACAATTACGTATGCAACTTTTTTTAAATTAAGGAGAAAATAAGAGACTTGCCATAGAAACACCCGTTTTTCTGATAGATTCACATGACTACTCACAGTTCAATTGCAGGCAGCTCGAATCTAAGAATCAAAGCAACTTGTTCGATATTAAGCATACATAGAACTAGTATGACTAGGGTTTAACTCGAAAGTACTTCAAAATCAATCAAAAATTTCGAACTAGGGCTGAAATTATTCCAATAACAAATTAGGAAACTAATTACGCCTACATATACTGACCTTGGAAGTGAAGGTGATATTTTCGAGCTGACAGTTCCAGTTGTCTTCACACTCGATCATGCTTCCTCTGTAGAGCTCCCCGCTCTTCAATTCGACCGTCACTATATGCCCCGACGCCTCGTGCAAAAGCTTCACCGGTATTCCCAAGCTCCGGCTCATTTTCGATCCTCTCTCTCCCTCTGCGCGTGCTTCTCCTTCACCGCTTCGTTCTCCGACGTAGATCTCCTAAACCCTAGTTAGTAGTATCGGAGGAGCAGCACCGATACTTGTCAAGCGGGAGATGACTATATAAAGGACCCAAACAGCTGACACGACGCCGTTTCCCCCCTAAAATTTGCTAATTTACACATTTGACCCCTCAAGTTCCACTTTTTTTTTTAATCCAGCAAAATTGAACACGTTGTCATTGATTCCACGCGTGAATTTCTAATAGATATATTTTTGTTATCGATTCAGGTATTTTTCTATCATTTTTCAAATGAATCGTTCTTATAAAAAGATTAGGGGACAACATCTTGAATTTAATAGAATACTGAAATGACAAAAATATCCCTATCATGAATATAATATAAAATTTGGACATCGACGCAAATGATTACTCAAGAGGTGTTAGTTTGATTGGTAAAAGGAGATGTCTCATTTCCTTGTTAATCAGGGTTCGACTCTTTTGAGGAGCACTCTAAGAATTAAATATTGAATTTAATCCTCAATTAACCAAGTCGATGTGGGAGAGTATGCCTTTAAGATCGTCCGGAGAAGTGATTAACCAAGATGTGCATAAACTGACCTGAACATACTTTACCGTTTAATAAAAAAATAAACAACCGATCGAAAATAATTTTACGGTTACAAACTAAACAAACCCAAATCGGTATTATTAAATTGAACCCATGAATGGATGAATTATAATTAACAATAATTTAACCACAGCAGACATAAATTTCTAATCTCAATTATTACAAGAATGTGGTCTGAAAAATCTCAAAGTACAGGAACTATGCAACAGCACGTAGTTCTCCGGTGAGCAGGGCGAATTTCCGGTGGTGTGAGAGGACAGAAGGGCCACAAATTGCCTGAATTCTTGCTTTCAGGTTGCCGGAGTTGGGTCCTGTAACCTCTTTAGCTGCATTGAGCATTGTCTGAAAAATTTGCAGGGGATCACCATGGCTAACAACCAAGATTGCACAACTGCAGCACAGAAAAAAAACCCCCCGATATTTTATAATAACCTTTCTCAAAACACGAAAACTAGGGTTTTAGTTATTTCAACTATAAGATTTGAACTTGAAAATAGATTCATGTATAACTAATCTAGAATCAAGAGATTTCCCCAAGAAAAAAGGAGTGCAAATTCATTGTCTTTTATTGATCAACAAGATAGTTGTTTTGCACAAGAAATGGAGCTTTAGAACCTGTTTGGATCCCCCCAAAACCGATAAATTAAAAACCGATACTTTAGAACAATCATTTTCAAAAGACAAAAACTGGGTTTTAGTTATTTCACCTAGAAGTGTTCAACTTGAAAAAAGATTCACGTAAAACTGATGGAGAATCGATAAACTCAGCGAAGGAAAAAAGGATGCGAATTCATCGAGTTATATTGATCAAGAAGATAGTTAGTTTCCACAAGAAACGGAGTCTCCATTTGGATCCCCAAATCACGGTTTAGAGGTCCTAAATTCAATCGTATTCAGGTTCTTAAATCGATTGAAATTGCCTGTTAAACATTTTCAAAGACTATATTTCACCAATAATCTATATTTCCAATCTATTGATTTATTTACCCTTCAAACTCGGATTCCATGGTTTCTAAACCAGTGGCAAGTCGCGAAACCACATCAGCAACACTTTCTCCACCTTCCGGTCGCAAGAATGGATCTTTCTCATCGAGGGCCCATATCTCTTCATACTAAAAAAAAAAAAAAAGGCGAAAAAAATTATAAAAATCACAATGAAGTATGAAGATACATTGAAACGAATTTTACTTACTTTATCGTGTGACTTCAGTTCAAAGCAAGGGCCAAAGAAGCGCTCTCTAAGATCTCCGACAACCTGTGCAGCAAAACTGTCTGAAACCTCAGTAAACAAAATACGAATATAAGCAACTTGTTCAGCAATACTGTCTATATTGTTCTACGTTCTCAAGTGTGTGTTTGCTTATAATTGGTTCAAATTTGTGCTTGGGAAAGCTAAACCAAGAATCAGAATGCAAAATCCCTTTGTTTTGGACATTGTATGTGATTATTGTATACCCGTGCCTGATGGCACAAATTTTAATTTAAATAATTAAATTACAAGAAAGAAAAATAGAATTAGCATTAATCATGATGGTGATGACGGTTGATGAAGGCAAAGAGAGACATGCATGAGTAAAGAGAGAGGCAAGATCGAGCACGGGCGGCGATGGTGTGGAGTCTGTTTGTGAGAGAGAGGAAAGAGTGATAGAGAGAAAAGGAGCCGCATATAAGATATTGAAGAGAGATGAGGTGACGATAGCTAACCATAATGTTAAAATGTTGCTTAATTTTAATCGTTGGATATAAAAATCTAGGTCAACATTGTGGTCTAGACCTATCATACAATAGTATTCTTGTTGATTGATCATTAAATTTGATGATTTATACCTAGACTTTGATTCACTCTAGATTAGATTTTTTTTTTTTAGGAATTGACAATTACAAGTTAATCTCTATGGTTTGACATCCCACTTTAGCATTATATTACATCAGTATCGCAGCACCCAAGAAAGGTATTAATTTTGAACGATCAATGAGGCAATTACGACTAACCGTAATGTTAAAATGTTACTCGATTTCAACCGTTGGATTTAAAATTCGATCCAACGGCGTAACATGTCTCATGCCATAAAAATTGAGTTGTTCTATTATATAGATGAACACGGTGCACTCATTCAAGCATAACTTAACCCTACAATTGGAATTTCGAGATGAGACAAGTTTCATATGAAAGTAGACTTCGTAAGCTTTCTACCAAACGATCCCAAAGCGAAAAATGGAAATGGAAATACCTTACATTGAGGCCCATCAAACGGAAGATTAAAAACCGACGAAACCACTCTAGCTGTGTGACTAGTTCTTGAGAATGGAGAATAACAGATTCTAACATTTCCATGCGGAATGTTATTTTCCTTCAGTTCCTGCAAATATATGTATATTCTTACAATTGAACATGTGCAAATTGTACTAGATGAAGCTAAGGAATGCAAAGTTTTAAAGAGGAAGATGAACCTTTTTGAATAATTCTCCGGCCAATTGTGCTTGAATAACACCTTCAGAAGCTAATTTGTATTCATCAAGTACCCCATTTTCCTATTAACAGATCATACAAAGAAAGTTCTCCAAGATATAACAAGTAATTTACCTCATGAATAATCCCAGGATTAATCCACTCAATATAAATTCAGGAAATATCTCTCTTTGACATTTTATCGAACACATGGAGTACAAAAACATTTGCTCTAAAGTGCCAAAGCCATGAAGGCATGAACAAGTTTTTCATAACGATTTCCATGGACATTACCCAATGAAATACATATCTAACGATCGCGCAGTATCAAATTCAGGTAATGAGAAAAGAAAAAATCAAATTCATGGGCGAGAGAGATTCCGGGATTGAAAATCAAAAGGAAGAAGAAGACGAACCAGAGATGAAACAATGAGACCCTTCTCATTTGGAATACTTTTACCGTGTCTCAGCACCCAGTATCTGTTCTTCAGAAACGAAGCCGTCTCCATCTCCATATCTCTCTCTCTCTCTCTCAATCGGATAAACCAGGTGCTCAAGAAATCTAGTGAGAACCAGATGGGCAAATCGACTAAATGATTTAGATGTGATTTTAATTTTAAAATTAACAATTGAAACAATTTTGATTTTGATTTTGATTTTAGAATAAAATGTAACCACGAAATTGAACTTCAAAATCGATATTTTAAATATATTTTTATGATATATATTCCTTCACTTTTTAGCTGACTAGGACAAACTTATGACTAGGACAACCGAAAATATAACTAGGACAAACAAATGCTGACGAGGCCAAATAAATTTGCTGACTAGGATAGATTGAGACAAATTAATTTTATTTTAGGCATTGATTTACTCAATTTTCTTTAATTAAAAAATTAATTTAATTAATTAACCATTGAATTGTTTCCATATATTCCCAATTTTTGGTTAATTAATAAATTATCTCTTTAATAATTTGGCTTAGTATTAACTAATATTGACTAGGTGAATTGTTTCCATATATTACCTAATCCTCTATCAAAAAATCTGAAACGTAACCGAATTCTTCCATTTTGTCTCCAGATTATCAGTACTAAAAATTTTCCCCTTTTGTACAGATGATGAACAATATCAATCTAGGGGTGGAGGTGGCGAGGGCCCACGGGATGGTGGCGAAATATGGTTAGGGCTCATCTCTTGTCCTCTTCACCGGTGTCACCAACTCCAAGTACTCTCTCTCTCTCTCTCCAAATTTGCGTTATTGGTGTATCAATATGTGTGCTAATGTATATTATTTGTTTGATTTTAATGGATGTTCAATTTGTAGGATGGATTCATACTGCTTTGTTACCACCATCATCATTTAAGTATTGTGTTTTGTGGTAATGCTTAATTGGAGGAAAGCTAATGCGTAAATTGTTGACTGGAATGACATTTTATTTGCAAATAGTTGAAATTTGCAAGTAGATTTTAGTGGTTTTGGTCACAAGTTGATTCTAATATTTAAGTGGTTTTAGTCAGAAGTTGATTATGATATTATTGTTAATTTTTTTATTTTTTGTTGTGCACACCTGCGGCTCAGTGATTGTTTTTTATATTTAAATTTGTATTGTATAGTTTTTTTTTTTTTTTTGTGCACTTGCGGCTCATTGATTGTTTTTTATATTTAAATTTGTATTATATAGTTTTGTTTTAATTACTGTTTCGGGACAATGAGATTTGGGAGTGTTGAAAAAATTAAGAGGACTTTGTTAATAAATTTAGTTATTTTTTGTATTTAATAAATAACATTATTTTTATATTAAATTAATTATATATTTAATAATAATAAATTTAAAACACGTGCCTTCAGGCACGGGGTATACGCTAGTATTATATAAAACAGGACGACTTTTTG
Organism: Eucommia ulmoides; assembly: GCA_016647705.1. Taxonomy (NCBI): domain Eukaryota; kingdom Viridiplantae; phylum Streptophyta; class Magnoliopsida; order Garryales; family Eucommiaceae; genus Eucommia; species Eucommia ulmoides. The sequence continues at coordinate 47,791,851 of CM028331.1, forward strand.
GCTGACTAGGACAAGCTTATGATTAGGACAAAAAAATATGACTAGGACAAACAAAATTGCTGACTAGGATAAATAAATTTATTAAGTAGGACATTTTGCAATCTTAAGTTAAGGAATATATAAGAAAATTAAATTTGTCTAAAAGGAAATAAAGTTATATTAATATTATTTTTGACTTATAAAAATATATATAATGATAAAAATATACATAATTACTTAGGTGGCGTTTGGTAACCGTTTCTGTTTCCATTTTAGCAGTGGGATGGGAATGGGATGGGATGGGAATTTTGTTTTCTTTTTGGGAGTAGAATCGCGTTTGGTAACGATAATTTTTTTTTTGTTTTGGGAAGGGAATTATGTTTGGTAACGATTTTATCCTAAAATCTTTTTTTTTTTTTTTTTTTTCTTTTCTGTTTTGGCCTGACTGCGGTGGCGCCGTCGCCGGCCGGCGGTGCTCCGGCGCCGGTGCTCCGGCGACGCCTGGCCGATGCTCAGGCAACGACCGCCGACGGTTCACCGGCGATGACCGGACGGCGGTGGCGCCGGCGACGCCGGGCGGAAGACAATGGCGCCGTCGCCGGCGACTGCCGGAAGTGGCCGGAAAATTTCCGGCCGGACGGTGACCGGCGGCGGACGGTGGTCGACCGGTAGGTGAATAGTGACCATGGGTTTTGGGAATGGAATGAGAATAATGATAAACAACTTTTTTTTGTTTCTCATTTCTTAAGAAAAAAATGGGCACAATTCTCAAATGGGAATGAAATGGAAACGGAAACAAAAATTACCAAACGCTATTCCCAAACAAAATTCCCAAAAATCTGGGAATGGAATGGGATGGAAATGGTTACCAAATGGGGCCTTAATTACTTAATTTTCTTTCTCTATCTCTTAATTCTCTCTCTCATGGCCTTAAAATAGAGACACCAAAATTAATTAAAAAATTTAGTCATTTTTTAATTTATTATATTATCGTATATTATATAAAACACGACGATTTTTACTGACTAGGATAAACTTATGATTTAGACAAATAAAACATGACGGTTTTTATTAAGTAGGACATTTTGCGGTCTTAAGGAATATATAAGGAAATTAAATTTGTCTAAAAAGAAATAAAGTTATATTAATATTATTTTTGACTTATAAAAATATATATAATGATAAAAAGATATATAATTTCTTAATTACTTAATTTCCTCTCTTTATCTCTTAATTCTCTTTCTCATGACCTTAAATAGAGACACCAAAATTAATTAAAAAATTTAGTCATTTTGTTAATTTATTATATTATAGTATCTATCATATAAAATATGACTGTTTTTGCTGATTAGGATAAACAAAAATATGATTAGGACAAACAAATGCTGATTAGGACATTTTGGCGACATTAGTTAAGGACCATGAAAGAAATTGAGTTTGTCGAAATGGAAATAATGGTATATCATTATATATAAAATGGTTTATAAGGATATTCATATTAATTAGTTATATATTTTAGGAAATTAAATTAATATAATATTGATTACTTATATATTTTAGTTAAGAATTTGGTGATATTGGTATTTATAATATAAATTAGATAATTTAAAGGAAATTGAATTTTTCAAAATGGAAATAAGGTTATATATATTAATTAGTTATATATGATATAATAGGAAATGATATTATAATTTGGTCAATTTTACAATTGTCTTTAATCTATTTTTTTAATCAAATTAATTAAACCCTAATTCACTCTCTCACTCTCACAATTTATTAACCATTTTTTTTCCACCGATTATTCCGTCTATTTCTGTCAATTGCTACTCACGCCTCTCCCTACAAAGTTAGCTCTCACTTTCTCTTTGTCTCTCCTCTGTTGCTCTCCTTCTGACTATCGTTGCTGCCATCGCCGCCCACAATCGTTTCTCTGTCGGGTGCGGCTTTGGCTTGGCAGGTTAGCTCTGTGGGTGTTTAGGGTCTAATTTATTGGTTGTCTTCGCTGTTTTCTAATATTATCAGTATGTTGAGTTTGTCGTTAGCTCCTGTTGCTATTGTTGTTTTATATGGTGAGGAGATCAATGGGGTCAAGGTTGTGGCCATGTCAATGGCAATTTGGGGATTCGTCTCTTATTTGTACTAGAATTATCTTGATGATCATGGAGATGATCATAAGGTTACAAAAATTGATTTGGGTGCATGACAGATTGAATCACCCACCCAAATCAACTGAATGTTTTGTTTGTATGGTAAGGATTTTAACCTAAAGTCAATTTGAAAATTATTAAAGTTACAATTTTAATTGTATAAAATTAGTTTAGGTTGTGCAGGTGAAACTGAAGAAGTAGCTGTATAGAATTCTTGGTTTTATCTTGAATAAAAGGTATTCCGTTATATCTCATCGTTGTGACAATTAACAATATTTAATTGTTGAAGTTTTATATTTTCTTCTTTTTTTAGTCTTCTAATTTTATTTTAGTTGTGATGACTTATATTATGTTTTTTTTTTTTATTATTATTTCCGGTGGGATTTGTTTGGCACACTTTTTTAAGTCTTCTACTTTTAGGTGTAATGACTTTGATTTGATTTTATTTGGGTTTCTTTATATTCATAAAGATGTTCTTGAGTAATTGGGCTATTTGTGCCCAAGTGTAACTAAGAGTTTTTTTTTTTTGGTTACTAATTTATGGATTGAGTTTATTTGTCATGTTATTTTTTAATTATTGACGAGATTATATAGATTTAATATTTATTTTTAATTTGATTTAATTTTTAGTTTGACTGTATGATATGATTATACATAAAAAAATCAATTTTATTTTACATCAATATAATTATATTTAGGGACATTTACCACCAATTTTCGAATTGATGTGGAAACTACCAAATGAACGTAATTGTTTTTGTTTGTTTTTTGCACCGATTACTCCTACTGACATTTCGCAGACTAATTTGCTACTATTAATGAATTGTTATCTTCTATAAATGTTGTAATCCCTAAAAGCTTTGAAAGTTAAGTGCTATGTGGATTGTGAGCAATAAGTATATGTCAATCATTTTTATTTTAGGATATGAAATGGTGATTATTATTTATTTAACCCATGTTTTCTATTTTATGATTCTTTTTTTGGATTGTTTGCTGTATATTTAATTAGGTTTTTTTTGTTGTATATTCTTTTGTTTTCCGATTGCTCATTTTCTATATACCCAATAAATTTTTATATTTTTTATTTTTATAGATTTAAATCAAAGAAGTTAAGGTAAACTTTTACTGGTGAAGACTAAACTGGAATCACAAAGAAAGTAATGCAAGTTTCTTTCCAATTTTAAATTACAAAGTTCTTTTTCTATTTTAATTTTTTTAATTTTAATCATTTCCCATGAAACTATGTTTTGATTTTTGAATTATTAATTATTTAGTTGTGTAGGCGAAATGTAGTATTGAAGTACTAAGATTTGAATAAGTAGTAAATATTTTTCGCTTTGATTTGTTTTGGTTGAACTTATGCATAATTATGGTATTATTTGATAGCTAAACATGTAAGTTATTGGATATTAATTATATTGTATTTGTAATGTTTGTTGTTAGTCGATAATGGTATCTAAATATTAATTTTTGTTGATGTTTTAATAAAATAGGTGTAAAATGTTGTACAAATAGAAAAATTATGACAATTTTTTTTTTAAGTTCAATATTTTTTACTCCCGTGCCTTCAAGGCACAGGTTATACGCTAGTATATATATAAAATTTATTGTAATAATCATAGTTACAATCGTTTATTTAAATTATAGTTGTATTCTAATTATGTTTACAAACGTTTATTATAACAATTAATAGTTTTATAATTTTATCATGCTTTGTTTTTTGGAATTTATGTTATATATTTTAGTTATATTTTTATATATATATAAAAAACAGTTGTCCGTCATTTCGTGATTTTGATTTTTTATAAAATTAAAAAAATCTTTTCGCAATTTTAGTTTTAATTTGGTATAAATTTAAATAGTTTGATTTTAAAACCGTCTAAAAAAAATATATTTGGTTTTATATGAAATCGGACCGAAACAGAACCAATAGGGGCCAAACACTATTGCTAAAAACTCCGCGTCCAAACAGAGCCTTCGCCACTAGTCCAATACACACCACCGCCTGTTTCTCTCTGTAACCTTCTCCGGTGAACACAGAGAGAGAGAGATTCAACTTCTCTCCGAGTTTTGATTTTATCTCATCAACAATGGCTCTCAATCTTCGGCAAAGGCAAACCGGTAAATATTCTCTCTTTCTCTCTCGCTCTTTACATGTTTGTTGATTCAATTTCGTGCCTTTGTATTCGGAATTCAATTGGATGAGCTCGATTTTGTTGCTTGATGCAGAGGTCATAACGCGGATGTTGAATCTGAATCATCCGGTGAATTCGGGCGGATTGGCGAACGAGGAAGTGTACAAGATCTTGATCTACGACAGATTCTGCCAAGACATTCTCTCGCCTCTGATCCACGTCAAGGACCTCCGCAAGCACGGCGTTACCCTCTACTTTCTCATCGACAAGGACCGGAAGCCCGTCGTCGATGTTCCCGCCGTTTACTTCGTCCAGCCTACTCCACTTAACATCCAGCGCATCATCGCCGACGCGTCCAGATCGCTCTACGACTCGTTCCATCTCAACTTCTCCTCTTCCGTTCCTCGACCGCTGCTGGAAGATCTCGCGTCAGGTACGCTCAATTCCGATTCCATCCATCGGATTTCCAAGGTCCATGATCAATACTTGGAGTTCGTTACACTAGAGGATAATTTATTTTCTCTTGCGAACAAATCATGCTACGTTCAATTGAACGATCCCTCCGCCGGTGATCGTGAAATCGAGGAGATAATCGAGAAAGTTGTGAGTGGATTGTTCTGTGTATTAGCTACACTCGCTGTCGTCCCGATCATTAGGTGCCCTAGCGGTGGTCCGGCAGAGATGGTGGCTTCTCTACTAGATCAGCGATTGCGTGACCATTTGCTAGCAAAGAACAACTTGTTCTCAGAAGCTGGAACTTTTTCAGCCTCTTTCCAGAGGCCAATTCTCTGCATATTCGATCGAAATTTCGAGTTATCAGCTGCAATTCAGCATGATTTTAGGTATAGACCTCTTGTTCATGATGTGCTTGGATTGAGATTGAACAGACTCAGTGTTCAAGGAGAGAAGGGTGGAATGAAATCATATGAATTAGATTGGATGGATCCATTTTGGGTTTCAAATGGATTGCTGGAGTTTCCAGAAGTAGCTGTAGAGATAGAAACCCAATTGAGCAAATACAAGAGGGATGTTGATGAGGTGAACAGACGCACCGGTGGAAGCGCCGGTGGGTCTGAATTTGATGGCACTGACTTGATTGGAAACACAAAGCATTTGATGAATGCTGTGAATTCACTGCCTGAATTGACTGAGAGAAAACAGGTGATCGATAAACACACCAACATTGCTACATCTTTGTTGGGTGAGATCAAGGAGAGATCTCTTGATTCTTACGCGAAGAAGGAGAATGAGATGATGGTTAGAGGTGGAATCGATAGGAACGAACTCATGGGTGTGCTCAAAGGGAAAGGGACGAAGATCGATAAGCTTCGATTTGCAATCATGTACCTCATTTCATCAGAAACCATTCCTCAATCCGAAGTCGAAATGGTGGAATCAGCCCTGAGGGAATCCGAGGTTGATACAAGCGCTTTTCAATATGTGAAAAAGATCAAATCTTTGAATGTGTCATTAGCCTCAGCAAACTCAGCGAGCAGAAACAACATTGTCGATTGGGCAGAAAAGCTATACGGGCAGTCAATTAGCGCTGTCACTGCTGGAGTCAAGAACTTACTCTCTAATGATCATCAACTGGCTTTAGCAAGAACCGTTGAAGCTTTAATGGAGGCAAAACCTAATCCTGAAATCGACTCTTACCTTGTGTTTGATCCTCGTGCGCCAAAATCAAGCTCTGGAACGAGTTCGAGCCATTTGAGAGGACCATTCAAAGAAGCAATTGTGTTTATGGTTGGCGGTGGTAATTACGTTGAATATGGAAGCTTACAAGAGCTTGCTCAGCGCCAGCAGCCGATCAAGCACATCGTGTACGGAACGACTGAGATTCTCACCGGGGGAGAGTTTGTTGAACAGCTTGCTTTGCTAGGGCAGAAGATGGGATTAGGCAGCAGCAGTGTTGCTGCTTCAACCCATTAAAGAGATTTGAAGGGTAACTCTTGGCTTTATCCTTTTATTTTTGTTGTCATAATGTACAATTTTTTGCTCATTTGAATATCCAATTTTTATATGTTAGCTATCTTATTGTTCCCATGAGTTTTGACACTTTGCACCCATAAAGGTTTACCATTATTTCACTTTGGCCCCCATAGTTGCAATCTTAGCACACTACAGCTTGAAGTTTTGTAATTATCTCATTTCAGTCCAAATCAATAACTTCGTTACAATTTTGGACGACAAAGAGTCAACTATCGTGCTCTCAACTATTTTTCAGAGAATTTTATGTGCATTTTCAATTTCTTTCTTTCCCGTATTTATATTCATATTAGGTTATATGTATATTTCTGAGTATTTGAGCGGAAAGGAGAATGGGAAGGAAGGATGAGGCTGGAATCGGCCATAAAGTCTCTTGAAAACAGTAAGATGGATGACAAGTGACTAATTTTGGTCCAAAATCATAATGGTTGTAATGACTTGGACTACAGTGGGATGATTAAGAAATTTTAAGGTGCTATTTGTTCAATTTGAAACCATAGGGACCAAAGTGAGATTTTGGTCAAACTGGAGGGGTACAAAGTGTCTAGGTTGTTGGGAGATTGTTTTGAGGTAACTTGGGCAAGCTAGAAGGTCTTTTGTTGGCTGGGGTTGGATTGTAGCATTTTGTTGTTCCATATTTCCTTTTTCCAGACTTGAATTTCTTGATTCCAAAATGTATACATGTCACCAAGCACAACAATGAGTTAATTTAAGGAAGAAAAAAAACATTGTTTTCTTGTTTAATGCATTATTTTGGCTAAATCATACTTTTTCTTCGTGTTCTTAATGTTTTATTTTTTGGAATTTACCCCTTCAAATTTGAGTTTTGCTTCAAATTTATTAACACATTTTGATCATCTTAATTACCTGAGTAATAAAACTGTCTAAATATTGAGAAAAATTTGAAGGAAAAGTCAAAAACGTGTAATGTTAGTATTATTTGTTGGTGCATAAAATTGGTACACATCTTGAGTATGGTCCAGTCGGACGAAATATTCAACCTGAAGAGCTGACTTGTTGAAGTCTAGAGTCCTGCTCCTTAGTGACTTATATCTGTACACGGAACCTGACCAGGGATTTTCTGGAAAGCCCTTCCGGTATGAGAGTAAGATCTCATAGAAAAAGAATTCAATATGTTGTTATTTAGAAAAATAAGCATTAAGGTTCGGTTCAAGTATGTAAATAGTAAAATTCAAATCACCTTATGGCGTTAATTTATTTTTGTATTTATAGAATGGAATTGCATAGTAAAGTTGCATATTAATGGGCTTGGGCTTTTGGGCCCATTTAGAGAAGCCTATAGGCCTTTTGTGAGTCATTTGGAGAAATTGTTGGCGATAATGGACAAGGGGTTAGGGCTCAGATGTCGACTCGGTAAAATCCAAAAATACCATCATCAGTAGTCCCCCTAGCTCTGGACGGCGATGGAAGCGAGACGATCATGGATATCAATTACTGGCTGAAATGAGCGTCCTGAGCTGTGATCGACATTTTTCTAGGAGTTAACTTTTTCTGGGGAGAGAATTTGAGATGCAAACGGGCAGGGTCCGGAATCAGGTAACACAGTAGGACGACCGCAAATTTCTTCAATTTTCTGGGCGACACTTTTTTAACACTTAGTTTTTTCTAACCAGCTAATTTGAAATAGGCCTTCTTATGGCCGGGGTTCGGGATCAGGTAACACGGTAGGGCGACTCCGAATTTCTTCGATTTTCAGGGCGACACTCATTCACCGTGAACAAGTCCTTAGCCCGGAATTGCCCTCAATGTGGAGAAAATAGAGGCGTGCCCCAAGGAAGTGCGCCCCCCAGGGATGCCGGGTGCACGCGGTGGTCAGCCGTCCGACCGGGGGTGCACCAGCCATCGCTGGGCCAACACCCCAATGAGAGAGCTGCACCCCCTGGGGTGTTGCCCCCCCTTTTAATTAGGGGGGCAACTTTGCTCCCCTTAGAATTTAATTTTATTATTTTTTTTTGTTTACCCTTTTGAGGCTCCCCCTCCCCAAATGTCACTTCGAACTCTTAGGGAGGTTGATCTTGGACACTTAGGATGATTTTTCTCCTTGCATAATTTTGTGGAGAAATTTTTGCACACGATATTCTCCGTTGTTACTCTCTCGACGAGCAAGACCTCAGGGGAGAGTGTATTGAGCACGTCAAGGCGTTGCTCACCGGGAACTCTGGTCGATACATTTGGAGAAGTCACCCATCTGCGCTTTGCTGGCCAGAGGTAGCGTGGCAGGGAGGTGGGCGTAAGATAAGATGATGCCGACCAGAGGAAATGGGGCGAAACTTTTGGACAACGCCCCTAGACGGCTTTTTGGAGAAGGTTGTCATCTGGACCCTGCTGGCTAGGAGTAGCGCGGCAGGGAGATGCCTATCACCATCTGGACCATGCTGGCTAGGAGTAGCACGGCAAGGCAATGCCGGCCAAAAATATCTCAAAATTAACTCAAAAATATCTTGAAAATATCCCAAAAATATCTCGAAAATAATTCGGGTGGAACATGAGTGTGTAAGCTTTTGAGTTTTTGCGGGGCTCAGGGTCGGGGCTCAGATGCTGAATCTGTGAAACCCAAAAATACCCTAATCATTGTTGTTTTTACAATTAAGATAGATGAAACGTGTTAAGTAAACCAGTTAGAGACAAAATTCAAACTTCAGAAGGTTCCCATCTGCGCTCTACTGGTCAGAGGTAGCATAGCAGGGCGGGGGGCATAAGATAAGACGATGCCAGTCAAAGGAAATGAGACGAAACTTTTGGACGATGCCCCTAGACGGCTTTTTTGGAGAAGGTCGTCATCTGGACCCTGCTGGCTAGGAGTAGCGCGGCAGGGCAGTGCCTATCACCATCTGAACCATGCCGGCTAGGAGTAGCGCGACAAGGCAGTGCCGGCCAAAAATATCTCAAAATTAACTCAAAAATATCTTGAAAATATCCAAAAAATATCTCGAAAATAATTCGGGCGGAACACGAGTGTGTAAGCTTCTGAGTTTTTGCGGGGCTCGAGGTCGAGGCTCAGATGTTAAATCAGTGAAACCCAAAAATACCCTAAGCATTGTTGTTTTTGCAATTAAGATGGATGAAACATGTTAAGTAAACCAGTTAGAGACAAAATTCAAACTTCATAAGGTTCTCATCTGCGCTCTGCTAGCCAGAGGTAGCGTGGTAGGGCATTGGGCGTAAGATAAGATGATGCTGGCCAGAGGAAGTGAGGCGAAACTTTTGGACGACGCCCCTAGACGGCTTTTTTGGAAAAGGTCGTCATCTGGACCCTGCTGGATAGGAGTAGCGCGGCAGGGCAATGCCTATCACCATCTAGACCATGCCGTCTAGGAGTAGCGCGACAAGGCAGTGCCGGCCAAAAATATCTCAAAAATATCCCAAAAATATCTCGAAAATAATTCGGGCGGAACACGAGTGTGTAAGCTTTTGGGTTTTTGCAGGGCTCGAGGTCAGAGCTCAGATACTGAATCGGTGAAACCCAAAAATACCCTAATCAGTGTTGTTTTTGCAATTAAGATGGATGAAACATGTTAAATAAACCAGTTAGAGACAAAATTCAAACTTCAGAAGGTATACTACGAAATTGAAACACCAAGAAACACACTAAGATCACATTCAAAAATTAGGAGTGCCAACTGTGATTTAACCAATACTTCGTTATTGATGAATTTAGAATGAAAAAATGCTTCATGTTTCTAAAGTGGTAGCTTAAATTTATATAATCAAAATGTTTTTCGATTTGATTTTACCGAAAAAATATTCAGTGTTGATGTTGCACCATGTGATATTGGCATGTTGATGTGGACTAACCATAATCAATTCAAATACGACACGTCAAAGTAATCACTTCGCATGCCAAATTGAAAGTTATGCGTGAAGATTGTGATATGATATTAGTTGATGACGTAATCTATGACAAACGGTGAATATTACATTACAACAAAATTTGTACAAGTTCTCAGGCATTTGCATATATGTTAAAAGTGTCCTCACAACCACACAAAAATCTTTTGACTCGATAAGTTGGACCACCAATTACACAATCTGTGGATGTTGAACTCTTCGTAAGGTTTAATTCGGAACTTGTCACTTATTATCTTAAAATTTAATTATTATTTTTTAAAAATCACAAATTTTTAATTGAACTTTTTAACAAAAAAAATAAATAAATTAAAAGATAAGGTGTCACGTAGTTTGACCTCTAACACGTTTAAAAGAGCCGTACAAAATAAACTTTTAAATAAATTGTGAACTGTTTGCTAAAATCTGTCAAAAAATAACTGTTAAAAATGAAAAACACACAATGAACGTTTAATAAACATGTGTAAAAACATCAAAAGACTATCAAATTACTAAAATAGACACATGTTTTAATTATAAAATATCATCAATGAACCAATAACAGTAGCACATGTTGTATACTACTATTTAAAAGAGGGGATTAATTGGCCTTTAACCCCCCCTACTTTTGTTTTGTTTCATTTTAATCTATCCATTTTAAAAATCTACAAATCAACCCCTTTTACTTTTATTATGGACCATAGAGAAACTCATATTTTTTGAATTGTACTGAAAATCCAAACACCTACTACTTCAACAAATATATGTACCCACTTATAAATAAGACACCTCAACTATATTAGTGAGTTCTAAAAAAAAAAGGTATTTTTTTGAATTGCACTAAAACTTATTAAGTCGATCTTAATTAAAGTCTTATACACGAATTTATGGTAAAAAAATTCCTTTTTTTTTTAGGAAAATTCTCTCAAAAGTCTCATCCCATAAAAACATCACTTTATGGAATCTTGTAACAGTGATTTTTTTACGGTCCTTAGAAAGTTGTTTTTGGAATCTTGGAACTTTTCAAAAAGTCTCATTTTTTTTAAGGTTTAACAGGTAAGAACTTGGGCAAAATTTTAGACTAGTGATCAAATCTTGAGAGCGTGTTATGGGGACGGGGGTCGCCTTTTATAGGCAGCCCTTGGATGCGCGGATAGTATCGTTGGGTTGACGACTAAAATGAAATATTAGTCAAACTTTAGGGGTAAAAAGTGTAAATCAAAACACCCCCACGCCGACCCCACCCCACCCCACCGCATTTTCATGCAACAAAATCAATTTGATGTGCCAAAAGCTTATCTACTATAAATTGTGTTTTCTTCTACCTGCAGATTGATTGTTGTAATCGCAATGGAGACCAAGCAGATCGCCATTATCGGCGCCGGCATCAGCGGCCTCCTCGCCTGTAAATACTGTCTGTCCAAGGGTTTCCGGCCGATTGTCTTCGAATCACGGAGCACCATCGGCGGCGCATGGATAAAAACAATCGGAATCACTAAGCTCCAGACGCCGAAAACTCTCTACCAGTTCTCCGATTTCCCATGGCCGTCTTCCGTCACCACCGATTTCCCCGATCAGAATCAGGTGATGGACTATTTTGAGACCTACGCCCGTCATTTCGACTTGCTCCGCCACATCAGATTCGATACCGACGTGATCGGAATCGGATTCGAAGGTCCGCCGGAGGCGGAGATGGCGGCGTGGACGATGTGGAGCTCCACCGGCGAACCGTTCGGTTCCAGAGGGAAATGGAACGTCACCGTGAAGAGCCGCGAGACTCTTTCGACGGAGGTAAATACACCGACTGAAACTAAGCCTGATAAAAGACACTTTCCAACCCTCATCTTTACAGAATTCATCTTTTGCACCCCAAAAGTTCCAAATTACGGTAAAACATAAATTCCTTGTCAAATTCCACTGAATTTACAGGTAGGGATGGGAAAAAAAAAACACCAACCGACCGATAAACGAGAGAAATCGAACCGAATGGTCCAGTTTTAAAACCGACTAAATGGTTTAGTTACGGTTTTAGTTTTGAAATTAGCAACCGAAACGATTTTAATTTTGGCTTTGAAATAATAATTGCAAAACCAAATCAGATAAATTTTTATGATATATATACCCTCATTTTTCTTTATATATTTACCATTTAATCCCATATATATAAATAAATAAATATATATATATATATATATATATATAGTTACAATCGTTTATCTTAATTATCATTGTATTTTAATTATGGTTAGAAACGTTTATTATAACAATAAATAATTTTGTGGTTTAATTTTATTTTTTGGAATTTATGTTTTATATTTTAGTTATTTATTGTTTATATATATATATATAAAAAAAAAAAAAGGGGTCCGTGGTTTCATATTTTTGGTTTTGATTTTTTTTTTTTTTTTTTTTTTTTATAAAATTGGAAAATTGTTTCGCGGTTTTGGTTTTATATAAATTTAAATGATTAAGTTTGAAATCCGTTTAAAAAAAATCGACAGATTTGGCTACGGTTTTGGTTTGATATACGGTTAACGGTTTTGGATTTGATTTTATATAAAACCGGACAGAAACTGAACCATTGACAACTCAATTTACAGGTCCACGTGGTTGATTTTGTGATCGTCTGCGTCGGAAGATTCACCGACATTCCAAACATTCCAGAATTTGCTCCGGGGAAAGGGCCGGAGAAGTTTAAAGGGACGGTGATTCACTCCATGGAGTACTCCGCCATGGATAGTGAAGCTGCAGCTGAATTCGTCAAGGGTAAACGAATTGCAGTAGTTGGGTTCCAGAAATCCGCCATGGATATTGCAATGGAGTGCTCCAAATCAAATGGTCAAGTGCAAAATACTTCCATTTTCCTTTGTTTGGATTGAAAAAGGATAGAAATTTTATCTTTCTTTCCATTTTCGTTTTGGTAAATCTAGTTAAAAGAAAATGAAATTGACTATTTTATCCTCTTTTTAAAAAGGGAGAAATAAGACGGTAAGGACGTTTTTGTCATTGTACTCTTTTCCTCTTCGTCTCTCCCTGATTTGGACGAGAAAACTCGTCTCTCTTTACACACAAAGATTCTCTCCGATTCTCTTTTTTTGTCCTTCAAAAATTACCAAACACGAGAAAATGGGGAGAAAATTGACGTTTTTCTCTCCTCTTTCTCTCCAAAATCTCCCCAATTTGGACGGAAAACACTCTTCGCCCTTTACACAAAAAGATTCTCTTCTTTCGACCTTAAAATCAACGAGAGAAAATAATATTTTTCTACTCGTGTTTCGCTCCAAATCTCGCCAATTAGAAAAACTCTTTGCTTTTTATACAAAAAGATTCTCTTCAAGTCTTTTCTTTCCTTCCTAAAAAATCACCAAACAACAAAAAATGAAGATCTTTCTCTCCGTTTCTCTTCAAATCTTCCCAATTTAGACGAAAACGTCCTTCTCTCTTTACACAGAAAGATTCTCTCTGATTCTCGTCCTTCTTCCTTATATTTTTCTCTTATCTCCATTTCTCTCAATCCAAACAGACCCTAATAAAACTTGCTTTTTCCGGTCACTTGCAGGGGTAGAGCGGCCATGTACGGTGCTATACAGAACCGAGCATTGGAACATACCGGATTATGTTCCATGGGGAGTTCATATAGGGTTACTATACCTCAATCGCTTCTCCGAGCTTTTGGTTCATAAACCCAGCGAAGGCCTTCTCCTCAACCTCCTTGCGACACTTCTTTCACCCCTGGTATGTAATTTGAAGGGGTTTTGATGCTTTGTAGCCTTGAAATTTGACTAAAATCTCACTTTAGTCTTCATGGTTCTAATTTGAACGTATAACACCTTAAAATTTCATAATCAGCCCACTACAGTCCAAGTCACCATCTCAAATTTTGGACAAAAAATGATCACTGGACATGCCCATTTTCAAGAGATTTTATAGACAATTTCAACCTTTCATTTTCTTTCCAACCCAAATACGCAAAAATATATCCATACACTATGTATTCCCCGTGTCTAGAGGCACTACATCGATTTTTTTTTAATTTAGAAGTGCAAAAACTAATAAATATAAAAAAAATGCTAATAAAGTACACATAAAAAACTTAAAGGGTACAAAATATAAATTTAACTCAACAACTTTGGAAGTAAAGGTGTGAATCTTTTGTGCGGTAACTTTCCTTCATAAACTTCTATAATCCAATTTCATCTATCAGTTTTCCTCAAATCAATCCCAACCGTTCACAAATAGACATTTTAAAAAACCGTCCTAATTTTTATAGAGATATAGTTTTGTTGTAGAAATTTTATAAGGGGAGAAAGAAAAATGTTGTAAATGCCCATAAAGTCTCCTAACATATAGTTAAGTGCACGACAGTTGACTGTTTGTTATCCAAAATTATAATGAAATTATGATTTTGACTGAAGTAGAATGATTACAGAACTTGGGATCTAAGTGAAATAACGGTCAAACTTATGCCCATAAAGTTTCTTAACATATAGTTAAGTACACGACAGTTGACTGTTTGTCATCCAAAATTATAATGAAATTATGATTTTGACTGAAGTCGAATGATTACAGAACTTGGGATCTAAGTGAAATAACGGTCAAACTTTAGGGTTTCAAAGTGTCGAAACCCCTAAAAGTGGGGACAATTTTGGTTTCTCCAATGCCAAAATTTGAAGCTAAATTTGTGTTTTTTCTTTTTTGAAGAGATGGGCATTCTCTAAGTTTGTGGAAACTCACATAAGCAAGAAGCTTGGACTTGCAAAACATGGGATGCTGCCTAAACACAGTTTCTTGCAAGAACTAAGTTCTTGTCTGATATCCTCCGTGCCCGAAGGGTTCTACGATAGGGTCGAAAAGGGTAGTATTAGACTGAAGAAAGCTCCAAGCTTCGGGTTTTGCAGAGAAGGAATCATGGTTGAAGAAGATGATGGAGTTTTGGAAGTGGATGCTGTGATTTTGGCTACTGGTTTCAATGGTATAGAGAAGCTCAAGAATGTGTTTTTATCACCAGTATTTCAGAACTATATTGCAGGATCATCCAAAACCATAGTTCCACTTTACAGGTATATGTTTAAGACATTGTTTGGTTAACAAACTGTATTTTTTCGAAAACGAAAAAAAATCAACTATTTTTAGTTCTACGACGTGACTCAAAAAAATTTCACAATTAACAGTCGATCGCATCATAATTAATTACGCTTTGCTCCCTTCTGGTTTGAGAGAATTGCATTTTACATTTATGTGGTATTTTTGTCAGCAGTTATTGCTTGTGGTTCGGATTCAAGTGTACTGGTTAAATAATTAACAGAATTACATAAACTAGTTATTTGCCCTTATACCCTACCCGACTCGACCCAAAGAATAAGGAAAATGATAAAAAAATAAGACAAACAGATATTATCCGACTTAATTCAGGGTATAAACGTTAATTAATTTTAAATAATCTATTAATTTTGATTTTTGGAGATTTGACCGTTAACTTTAAAGGAAAATATAGATGTTGCACCTTACTCTAAACAACAAGGGATAATAAAAAATACTAGAGATAGTAAAGTGTAATTCAGTCAAATCACAGATGATATAATGCAATTAACCCCTTTTAATATTATTATTTTTTAAATTTATCTATATTTTTTTCTCGCATATTTAGTTTTTTTCTCCCTACTTTGTCTTCCGCTCCACTTAGTTGCTCATAATTTTTGATCAATCACATCACTTCTACTTTTAGCTACATAAAGACGAAGGAGATTCAACCCCCTCAACTTTTGAAAATTCTCACTTTTTCCCCATATTTTTAGAAAAAAATCAATTAACACCCTTAAATTTTTACATAAGCCCCCCTAATTTATCTAAATATCTCAAAAAAAATATTTAGTTATTTAATTTTTTCAAAACTTCTTAGAAAAACGAATTTTCGAATTCTATGCCAAACTTGCCCTAAAAAATACAAACAAACGTACTTGTATTCATCATCTATAATGGGTTAATGTCAGGGAATGCATCCATCCTCAGATTCCTCAACTGGCGATAATCGGATTCTCGGAGAGCGCTGCAAATCTATACACATCGGAGATGAGGTGCCGATGGCTGGTGGAGTTGCTTGACGGCACATTCAAGCTGCCAAGCATTAAGGCTATGGAAGAAGACACAGCAAAATGGGATGAATACATGAAGAGATATTCAGGTAAATACTACATGAGGTCATGCATTGGTGCTTTACATATTTGGTATAATGATCAACTCTGCAAAGATATGGGTTGGAACCCTAGAAGAAAGAAGGGGTTTATTGCCGAGCTGTTCGAGCCTTACGGGCCGTTGGATTATGCCGATTCACAAATCAATGGCTGAGATTGTACTGTTTTTTGAGTGAGTGTGTGTGTGGATTGGCAATAAAGGGCTGTTGCAGTTTGAAATGTCCAAGCAACAGTTGTTCTTGAAAATTTATTGAATTCAAAATAAAAGGTGATAAGCGAATCTTCGCTCGTTTTACCTAAAAATTGAGTGAAATAAACTATTTTTTGTGACAGATGACAAATAAAATAAATAAACAAATGAAGACTTTTAACCTGCTACTGAGTGAAAAAAATTAAATGTTGTTGCAATATGAGATTGTCCGCCGCTTAAAAGCGGCTGGCTTTCGCTTCCCAAATTAACCGACAACCTGAAATTGCAAGGAAATTATTTCGTGTCAAAATAATAATTGGAAAAATTGGAAACTTCTTATCACAAAAAAGCGTAAATGGCACGTTACACCCCTGTGGTTTACGCGCATTGCATTTATCTCCAAGGGCTTGGTTTGAAATTAGAAACCTAAGCGGTTTTAGTTTTGGTTTTGAGATGATAACCGTGTAACCAATATTTTAGATATATTTTTATTATATATATATATATATAATCCTCACATTTTTATTTATTTACAGTTTAAGCCCTAGCGTGTGTGTGTATATATGTGTGTGTTATTGGGTTAGGGTTTTTATCATTTGTTTGTTGCCGACTTCCCAGTTGCCATCTCTCTCTGATTGACATTGTGAAGATTATCTATCGTTTTATTTTTTGCTACATATGAATTTTATGTATTGTATTTTAATTATGGTTGGAATGTTTATTGTAACAATAAATAATTTTGTGATTTGGTTTTATTTTTTGAAATTTATGTTTTTATTTATATATAAAAAACAACGATTCGCGGTTTCGCAGTTTTCGTTTTGGTTTTGTATAAAATTAAACTGTTCGGTTTTAGAACCGTTTGTGAAAAACCGGCGGTCTTAGGTTTGGTATATGCCTAACGGTTTTAGTTTTGGTTTCTAGTGAAACCAAAGCAAAACCGAACCGTTGCCACCCCTAGGGGAGTTATGTGCTTACAAAAATAGTATAAGGAGGTAAGTGCAAATTCGTGTAAATCAAGGGGAGTAAAATGCCATTTACCCTGCGAAAAACACACACTCACCTTAGTTTTGTTCAAGTCAGCATGCAGAAACCACCATGGACCATTTTCTGATGATATTCTGGAAAAAAAATAAGAAAAATTATTAACATTAAGGTGTTTCTTAATCTTAAGCTAATTAAAAATAAAAATAAAAATAAAAATAAAAATTGGCGTAACGCCGTTCAATATACCTGATATATCCAGCCAGGGTTCGCAATGCCATGAAAAGAGTTAACCCCAGCCAAACACCAGGAAGACCAAGACTTGAAGGAGCATAAAGCATGAAAACGGACGATATTGCCCCCACCAGCATCTGTATATATCATCATAACATAGTTAAAACATATATGTGTGTGCGCGCGGGGGCGCCAGCATATGTGTATATAAATATGAATAATTTTCATATGTTCTTTTTTACCATAGAACGAGCAGCATAGGGGAAATCAGAAACACCAAAATGCAGGCCATCGAAAACAAAAGCAAGAGCGTTAAAAGGCTGACTGGCGCTCACAAACTGTCAAATTTTATACAGATGAACTTGCATTAGAAATATAAACACACTTACGATTTTTGCTTTGGCTTTTCAGTAAAAGTACTTTTTCATCAAAGTAATTTAAAAAAAAAATACTAGAAAATGCATTACCAAACGGTGCCTAAACAAGCACTTAAAAAATGACTAGAGAGTCGAGTGGACATACCAATACCCCACTTCTTACAATTCGCAATAGTTCTGCGTCCCGGGTAAATAAGGTCGCCAAAGAACTAAAAGAAACACCCAAAATCACAGCCAGGGAGACACCCGTGACCAGAGCGATCTGAAAAAAAAATAAAAAAAAATAAAAATATTAAGAAATGCATATCCAATACACAAAAAAAAAGGAAATTATTAGTTAATGACATATACCTTCAATACAAAGTTCGTAATTTCCTTCACAGTTATGAAATCGTTTTTCGATAAATAACTGGCAATCAATGCCTACAAATGACAATCTGAAGTCAGAGAGTGAACCCAAAAACATCAAACTAAATTCAATAGAGTTCTAGAACTAGCATTTGTATTTTTCAGTTTCTAGTCCCAAAAAAAATAGGATGAGAATTATATTTCCGTTCTCAACAATTATGGGAACAAAAATGTGCTTGGTAAAGGCAATTGTTCTTAAATTATTTCATAATTTTATGAGAACAAAATCAAAGTAGGCTGTTTGGTTACGACATTAATTCTTTTTCTTTTTTCTTTTTAAATGTAAATAATAGACTTAAATATTTCTTTTAGGCAACCAATTATAGCAAAATAAGAGCACGTCCATAAGATTAATTACAACTAAATAAAATAATTATAGGAAAATACTTTATTGCGTTTCTCTTGGCCTAAATTAATGAGCAAAAGGGAAAAAAAAACATATGACCTCTCTCTTTGAGGCTGATGAGGTTTGAAGGGGGTGACGTCATTAAGAATTGCAAAAGTACTGACCTTCTTCCTTTAAGTGAGAATAAGTTGAAAAGAAATAAAAACAGTTTTTTTCTCAAAATCCAAAGAATTTTGGGATTAATCTAAAAAAATTGGGAATATTCAAAAACAGAAACATGTTAATTAAACATGCTTCTGTTCTTAAATTTCGAAATGCTGGAAAAAAGAATAAAAATTTGAGAACAGAAACCTAAGGTCCTGTTTGGTTACAGTTTCTGTTCCCTCAAATTTTAGGATTAATTTCTCCCAAAATTTTAGGATTAATTTGGTAAACAAATTTCTGTCCCCAAACTTTTGGGAGCATTTTCTGAATTCCTTAAACTCTTAGAAACCAAAAAATGTCGATTCTTATTCACTCCCACAAAACTATTATCACTACCACCCCGCCAGCCACTATCACTCCGTCTAAGAAATATATATATATATATTATCATACATTTAAAGAAAAAGAAACAAATGTCGCAACCAAACGTGTTTCTTTGTTTTTGTTCTCCTAAACTAAAAGAAATCATTCAAGAAAATGGTCGTTACCAACATGTTTCTATTCCCGGAATACTCCAGTATGAAAACAGAATTCTCATCCCAATTTACTAGAAGTGGAAACAGTAAAGCCGAAACACTAACCAAACGCCACCTAAATAAACGGGGCCTAAATTATTGAACAATTCAAACCAGTCCTGATTTAAGCAAAACAAAAAAAATTTCTTTATACCTGACCAGACGCAGCCAGGGCATCGGTGAGAAGAGAAACAGCTAACCATACTTGTAAGCAAATCTGGTGAGCTGCCATAGCCACTGGACCTTGACGAGCAGCCATTGATGTCCCTAGTGTTGTTGTCACAAGAACAGCAAGTGTTCGTCCAAGAAGAAAACCACCTAAAGAGAACAAAGATCACCAAACCACTTTCTCTCACAAAATAGCAACTAACATAACCATTCAACCAAGCACTTACCAGATTTCACATAACCGCCAAATTGTAGCGACCCCAATTTTGGAGGCAACAATAAGACTCGCTTGTTAAGATACCATGTCATTAAAATGGTAGAAATATATCTGTAAAAACAAATAAAATAAATTTGGCATGGCCATTGGAAAGGAAAACAAACGGAAGAGAGAGAAGATCAACCAAAGCACGTACTGAGACACGACGGTAGAAATGGCAGCACCAGTTACACCCAATTGACAATAATACATAAGTATCGGAAACAAAAATATAGCAGCAAAATTACCAATACCTGCAAAACACAAATCACTACTGCTTAAGTATACGTTATATAGCTGATTAATAAGCAATTAGAGCTTTAAAAAAATTGAAATACAAAGTTTAGACGCTGCGTTAACTGATAATTCACAACATAATACTTATAAAATGAAAGGGCGGATCAAGAACTGCTTGCCTAGACATAAAACGGGAGTCTTTGTATCTCTGAAACCACGGAATACACCCTGAAGAGCCAAAGAAAGTACAACTGCAGGAGCACCAAGAGCCCTAAGACAAAGAAATCGTTGTGCTGGAGCATGCATCGGGGAAGACTGTTGTAACATGAATCGAGCTTCCTTTATTAGTGGAAATTCTCGTAAATCATAAACATAAGGGTTACTTGCTTTTTATCCGCTTGTACTTTGGTCTTGTTTCATTTTATCCCCCTCTACGTTGAAAACCTGTACATCGCCCCTTTCTACTCTTGACTAAAGGGAGAAACTCGCATTTTATTCAAAAAAAAAAATGAATTAATTTTCCTTCATTTTTAATTCAAATTTAATATTTAACGGTAATAGACGAGAAATACTAACATTCTCTCTCCCTCTCTACTTCTATTTTCCTTTTCTTTCTTTAGCAAAGGCAAAATAAATTTAAAAATAAAATAAAATAAAGGCTAATTTTGTCAATTTCATGTAAAATTTAGATGAAATTTTTAATTTCACCCATATCTAAACATAATCAGTTAAGTTAAACAAAAACAAAAGTTAGTTTTCCCATTTATTATGGGGGTAAAGTGAAGGTTTTTAAAGCAAACAGGACAAAATGAAACAAGACCAAGTATAAGGGGAAAAAGGCAAGTGCATTCCCTCGTGCACGAACAAAGGTAGCGACAAAAATAAACATATCATATTGACTTAATAATGTAAAGCTCACTGTTGGTATGCCCATCAAATTGAGAAAAGGTCCAGATCCTAACGACAAGGCTAAAGCCTCAATAAGGCCAATGCCAACAGCTAAAAGTAAAGCTGTAGACACAGAGGATAACTGCTGCCTTTCATCTACCACCAAAAAAAAAAAAAAAAAAAACTTACTGTCAGCCCTTTCTTCTTTTGATATCATCTACTTTATGATCATCATCAGGCCAAATCGCATTCATGTTCAAACAATTCAAAGAACCATTAATTTTCAATATTGTTTGTGTTTTACCTGAGGCAGTAACTGTAGTTGAAATCTTCGAAATTTCTTCAGCCACAAAAGAAGTAGACACGCTTAGGAGAGGAATATTAAATAGCTTTGAAACAATGTTAAAGATTGATACAGAAACACCGGCAGAAGCCAACTCCACAGGGCCTACAAGTGAAGAAGCTTAATGATTTAGTTGATCCCCTTATGGTCCGTTTGGTTTGCATGGAAAATACTAGGGGAAAGGAAAACCATGAAGGAAACTTAGAAATACACAAAAAAAATTACGTTGTATGGTTTGGTTTGCATGGGAAATAAGGTGGAAAACAAAAATTGGATAGAAACTTGTTGTCTTTTTGTGCAATTTAAAATCCCCCCATTTTCGGATGGAAAGGGAGGGAAATTGTGGAGATGTTATCTTGATTTACAAAATTTACTTTTATACCCCTGTATGTGCTCCTCTTTCAATGCTATGCATGTTATGTATTAATATGTATGAGGCTGCAATTGTAGATATACTTGGCAATCATTTTCTTTTCCTTTCTACTCTCCACTTATACTAAACAACATGAAACATAAGTCTCTACTTTTCTCCTTTCTCTAAGGATGACATCCATCCTATTTTCCATCCTTCATACGAAACGGAGCCTTAGACGAGGGACAACTATACAAATGACTCAATCAAAGTCCTACGTATCCAAGAACGGTTTACTAAGTACCAACATAAATGAGTTAAAACAAGAAAAATAACATAACCGAACTACCCAAACCCCACCAATCCCAATAAGAGAGAGAGTGAGAGATCACCCCCCACCACGGCAAAAATTGACAAAGCAAGATGAAAGGAAATGAACATTTGCAAAGATTGAAAGGAATTATTAAAGGAAAATTTTGGGATTAATATCAAAATTTTGGGAATATTTGGGAACAAAAATATTTTAAATGTTCTTAAAAATTTCAAAATTCTGGGAACATTAACAAGAATTTGGGAGCAAAACACTAAACAAACTGGGCCTTCAAAATTTAAAAAAAAAAAAAAAAAGGTTTCATGTTACCTATTCTGCCAATATAAGCCGTCTCCATCAATTGAGCCATAGGGTCAATAGCCTGTCCAGCGATTGCTGGTAAAGTAAGCATTACAAGCTCACTTTTCACATTAATAGAATGTGATTGACTAGTACAAACTCCTGTAAATTGCTCTCCGATTTTTCTGGATGTTCCAATTCGGGGAATCCCTGTTAATTCACTGTTGGCGGTAGTCAATAGAAAAATAAAATTGCTATTATATAATGATGAGGAAGAACAGTAATAATAAGCACCTAAGAACAGTATAGCTATCATCGGCTTAAATTAGACCAAATACATATGGAGGAAGTAGGAGTAACTTCTCCATTTAAGCTTTGAATTGCCATTTCATTTCAAATAGCAAGAATGCTTATGACAGGCAATGACACCGGATAACCAAAAGCATGTCCAATTTAGTGTAAAACTTGTAGCGATTTCGGATAACTAACATGTATAAAATCCACAGTATGGACTAAAATGGGAGAGGAAAATGGTGAAAATTACACTTAGCATAACATGATATTCATCAAAATCAAAATACGCACCGATCACTCTTGGATGAAGTCAAAGTATTATATTCCTCTTCCATATCAGAAGTCTCCACCAAATCCGAGGAGGGCACCCTGCAATCTGAAAATTTATCATTAACCCTTGAAAAAACTTGTGTTCTTCGATAAGTCAATAAGGAAGATGATATAATTGACAAGTGATTTAAGGACATACTGCAACGATGAACCACGTTTTTGTATTTTGAGTTCTTCGTATTAACTAAAGCTGAAACATTAAGGACTCGCTTCGGTGAAAATGAACATGCAATTTGCTTTTGCTTGATCAATTCCCTGTTCTTGTCCTTCAAGGGAGAAGGGAATGCACTGCCTCTAGTTTGTGCAACCGCCATTTTCATGGATACCGATGTTGATTCTTGCGAAATTAGTCACCCTGCGTTACAAATTGCATGCAACAAACATGAAATTAAGAATATAAGCACTTTAAACCATATCTTTAAGCTTTTTCCTCTTGCTTGAGCCAATATCTAAGAAAAATAATTCCCAGATGACCAACAGAATATGGTTGATAAGCAAATGAGCAAATGCAAATACATGTATAGCACAATTGAAACCGAATTAGGACGGCGAAAAGAGAAATCATCAATATGAATTATGACATGAAGCGATACTATAAAGAGAAATCAAAATCCATTAGAACATGAAATCGTTAATAAATTTCCAAACCCCTGCACTAGAAACCAAAATGATAGAAAATTGAACCGATATATATAAATATATATATATATATATAGAGAGAGAGAGAGAGAGAGAAATCTTCTTACTAGGATTGCTCGATAAACGCAACGAAAACGTCGCCCATCAACGTAGAAAGAAAGGTAAGAGAAATCTCAAGGGAGATGAAAGTAACAGCGAGAGTTTGAGAGTGGAGTCCCAAAAGGCGGTTATACTATGGGATGAGAAGATAACGCCGTCGCGTCACGGGAAAGCGGTTACTGCCACGATCGCTTTTGAATGGAGGTTTCCGATACGGGGAGCGAGAGAGAGAGAGAGAGAGCAATTCCACAGGTTGGAGTTCGAAATTTGCGGGGAATTCAGGACTGAGAAACCACGGCTGTGTTCTTCAGCCCATACCGCATTCGGCTGCTGCTTTCAAATATAAAAATAGTATATTTATTTATTTATTTATTTTGGGTAAATAATTGGGAGAAGTTTGAACACTAGTTTTTTAAACTGACAAAATTCACTAGATAACTGTTAGATTACAAGTAATGTATTTTTTATTTTTTATTTTTATATATTCACGAGTATCTTCACACCTATATAAGGTATGAGATTAATCTCGTTCGAGATTTCGTAATTGTCTCTCTCAACAAGTGATTTTTCATAGGTTCGAACATGTGATCTTTCACAAACCCCTCAACTATTTAGGCCCCGTTTGGTAACTATTTCCATTTCAGAAATTCTCATTCCATTCCCAGATTTTTGGGAATTCTGTTTGGGAATAGCGTTTGGTAATTTTTGTTTCCGTTTCCATTTCATTCCCACTTGAGAATTGTGTCCATTTTTTTCTTAAGAAATGAGAAACAAAAAAAAATTATTTCTCATTATTCCCATTCCATTCCCAAAACATACAGTCACTGTTCACCCGCCGGCCGACTATCTTCCGCCATCGCCGGCCAATTTCCGACCGGAAACTTTCCGGTCGCCGGCTACTGTCACCCACCAGCCACCGCTGTTCGACAGGCGCCGGCGCCATTGCCGTTCAACCGTCACCGGCACTGGAGCCACCGTCGTCCTGGCGTCGCCGGAGCCGAAACCACCGCCGGAGCCACCGCCGTCCGGCCGGCGACGACGCCACTGGCATCCGGCAAAAAAAAAAAAAAAAAAAATTTAGGATAAAATTATTACCAAACACAATTCTCTTCCTAAAACAAAAAATAATAATTATCGTTACCAAACGCGATTCTACTCCCAAGAAGAAAACAAAATTTTCATCTCATTCTCATCCCACTGTTGGAATGGAAACAGAAACGGTTACCAAACGCCACCTTTCTTATTGCGTATTTAAAAAGAAATGGAGGAAAAATTGGATAAGATTCTTTTAAGATTACATTATATCTTTAATCTTTTTCTCTTATTTTTTTTAACAAACATGAAATCTTAGGTGATACTTGATTAATGTTTTTCTTTTCTATTTCTACTCCCACCAAAATGAGATGAGAATTTCGTTTTTTGTTTTGGAGTATTCTGAGAACATAACCGTGTTTGGTAATGATAATTATTCTAAAAAAAAATATTATGATTTTTTAGAGAGAAAAAACATGTTCGGTTGTATCTAAGCGTGGATCATTTTATGTGTGTGCACGCGCGAGAGAGACACAATGAAAAACGATGAAGAATATGTTTGGTGGTAGTTGTGGATCAACGTAGTGATAGTTCGGCTTCCGGTCAAATTTGATGATTTTTTTAAAATTATTTACTAGTCCATTTTTGGTGTTGTAAGTTGAGTTATATTGTGTTATGAATATAATATATATACAAAAAAATATTGGTCAATTTTAGGTATGGACAAATCACCGTTTGTTAACTCAAAATTGCTGAAAAAACTGTTTTGTCATTGAAACAACTCATTTAGTCAACTTTGACAATTTTTTAAAAATCATTCATTAGCCCATTTTTAGTATTTTAAGTTTAATTATGGAATATTACGAACATGATTTATGTAAAATTAGATCCATTTAAGATACGGATAAGCCACTTTTTATTAGCAAAAAATGCATCATCATCAAAAATTTTGGTCAAAAGTAATTACAAAAATAAATGATATAGTCAGAGGTATGACCTCCGGCTTTCATAGACAGTTCAAAAAAAAAATTGCTATCCATGGTATAGCCGGGATTCTAAACCTCGGTTTTGTTTTGTTTTTAAATTGATAAAATCGAGGATACGAATCCCGGATTTAATAAGCCGGGATTCGTAACCCCGGATTATAATCATTGTGTAAATAATTTTAAAATATGTATTTTTTAGAAAAAAAATAAAAGATAAAAAAATATATTATATGGTAACAACTCAAGTAAATTGAGTCGAAAAACAATATCAGATGGCCAAATGGGGTTCGATTGTCCCGAAATTCGAGGGTTAATAATATTTTGGAGAAAAAAATAAAGAAATTGAATTTAGATAAGCTATTTAAAATTTATTAAAAAAAATAAAATTTGAACACTAAATTAAAATGGGGTTTGATGATGAAACAAATATTACAAATAAACATTGAGAGGAAAATTAAGCATTGAAAATGAAGCAAATCACACCACTTTTTCCATTATTTATTGTGGAACAAAAATAAGAAACACAAATGAAACATTCATAAAACAATGAGCCTATAAATATGCCAAAAGAGAGAGCAAGAGCAAGTGAATGAAGCTCCATCTCCATCCTTGCAATCCCATTTTTGGAGCAAAATTACTGGGTGATCCTGCAACAACAACAAAAAAATTACTAGTTGTCTACATGATTCTTTATAGAGGGTTTTTTTTTTCCACTTTGCACCATTAAAGATTCGGAAAAATCTCACTTTAACCTCTGTATTTTTAATTTGAACACATTAAACTCCGAAATATTCAACTCGTGTCAAGTCAGTCTTTCCGTTATTTTTTTATGATAGAAATCAACTATGTGTCAGACATAAAATCACTCATCTGGGTGAGTTCCATCGTAAAAAAATAACAGAACTGTTCACACGATTTGGATACTTTAGAGTTTAATGTGTCCAAATTAAAAAGATAGGAGTTAAAATAAGATTTCTCTGAAACTTCATTTCAAGTTTTTGCAGTGTTAATTTCGAATTCCAAATCCGAGACTCCAATTCTAAGAAACCAAACGCTACCTAAGAAAAAAAAATACCTCCCCCTGACCCCTTAAATTTCTCAAAATTTTCACTATTACCCAAATATTTTTTGGGGAAAAAATCAAATGAAATCCATTAAAATTTCACATAAACCCCACTAAATTATACAAATATTTAATAAACACCCTAAAAAAATTAGTAACCCCCAACCAATTTTCTGAATCTGACGCTACCAATATCTTCACTACAACCATAACGACCACCTAATTTTCCCATCCAATCAACTCGGTAACAAAAACGACATATAAACATTCCATAACGTGGGGTTGGGAAGGGAGGGGGGGGGGGGGGGAGATTGCTTACCAGGACAAGTGTTCACCGAATGAAGGGTGGTAAAAATGGTTTGGTTGGTGAAACCGGCATAGGAGCATGTTGTTCTATTGCAAGTAGTAGACGTGAAGTTGCCGAGGGATAAATTCTCTGCTCCTCCACAACTCATGGAAGGGCATGTTGTCCAGCTACCCGATGGTCGGTTCCCAGATGAACGACATTGTAAACTGATCAACAAACAAAAAGGAATCATAATTTGAAATTTGATCAATGAGATTCGAGGGAATTTTGAGAAAGCAATTGCTTGTTTGCTTACTTCCAGTTGTTTGAAGCACTACAGTTGCAGAAAACGCAGTTTGCAGCAGTGAAGGCATAAGTGCCAGTTGCAAGAAGAAGAGGGTGGTCGATGGAGGTGTTGCGAACCATTGAGCTACAAGCTGTGTCAATAAATATCACAAAGCATCAGTCAATCATGCAGACATCAGATTGTAAACACTAGTATGTGTGTGTGCGCACGCGTGTGGATGCTCATTAATCCAATATTTCCGGAAAAATTTTGGGGTGGGTGTCTTATGTGTGTAGGGTGTTTTTGAGTCTTTCTCAACTCCAAAATCTAGCCCATGAAGTGCGACTTTTTCTCACTTATAACCTGACCACCAATCTCTTTCACATCTGATGTGTGATAAACCTAACAATCTCTTCCTCATACATTAGGCTTTTGGTTAGTTAACTCTCAACCAATATTTCTTTTTATGGCTATTGAACCAGACTTGTAATAACCTCGACTTTGATATCAGTATAAAGTGGTCTTCTGCCTCTTTCAACCCCAAAAACTAACTTATGAGATGAGACTTTTTTTTATAATTATAACACGACTACAAACCTCTTCCGCATTCGAATAATGTGAACCCTGAGATTTTGTCAAATTATTGATCCCTCGAGTTACACACTTGCTCTAATTAAAAAATTGAAAACGTTAATGATTTTGGATAGAAAATAGATTTTGCTCAGCAAGCAGACTTCTAATAGGGATATTTTGGTCATTTTATTAGTCCACTAAATCTAAAACATTTTTCCCTAATATTTACCTAACAATTTTGTGCGTTCTCTCTCATTTTTCAGACGAATTATTATTAGGGAAATGTTAGAGGAAAACATCTTAGATTCAGTGGAGCGATAAAATGACAAAAATATCTCCATTAGAAGGCCTATTGCCGAGCAGTAGCACAACCCATAACCCATTTTCCGTCTAAAATCATTAACAGTGTTTTAAATTTTGTCGGATTAAAACAAATGTGAAACTCAAAGAACCAAATGTACAATTTGAAAAATCTCGAAGTCTACATAATTTTGAATTTGTTTGCTTTAATTTGCTCTAATTTGCAAATTGTAGGTCAACCCAAAACAGGGTCTCATAGTTTAAGGATCAAAGAGTTAAATTAACATAATTTAAGAACTAAAATGCAAATAAAAAAGACATAATTATAAAGTGAAAATACCTCTAAGAGGAACATCAAGAGAAACATTGGCCATGAGATCATTGGGATTAGTCAGCCCATTAAGCCGGAGCAAGGTATCGCCGGAGGTATCGAATTGACTGGCAATCCCCGCCACGGACTCTCCCCTCGCCACCATGTACCCGTAATGAACCACCGGCCGGCCGTCCACCTCGTCACAGCTGCACGGCAGCGGTATATGCAGCTCCTGCCCCGGCTGGATCAGGCTCGCGTCGGGGATGTTATTGGCAGCCTGAATCTCCTGGTACGTCACCAGTCTCCCGAACACCTGCGTCGCTATGCGGTCCAGGTCGTCGCCGGAGACGACCCTGTACACCGGCCGCCGGTTGGACATTCCGGTGCCGTTTCTGCAGATGCATTGGAAGGGGATCTTGATCTTCCCCGGAGCGGACACGTTTCTGGTGCCCGGCGTCGAGAGGGGGAGGCCATTAGCGCCGAGGAGGGACTGGAGGCTGTCGACGCCGAAGAGGGTGACGATGCGAGCGAGGGTGGTGGAATTGGGTGGTACAAAATCGATTATGGAGTTGCAGGTTGTGCCGGAGCGGCTGCAATTGAACTGGACAGCCGTCGATTCGAAGGTGGAAATCGAGACGAAGAAGAGGAAAACTAGAAACCTCGCCGGAAAACCCATTTTTCAAAGCTCAATCAATGGGTTATGTTCAATAGTGAGGATTTTGTAGCAAATTAATAAACGTAGGAGATGGGTCAGAAGTGGAAACTCGGAATTCGGTTGATCATGGATTTTCCCAAAACGCGGCGACTTGCCTTCACCGAAGACTTTGATTTTTATGCCGGGGGAGACTTCACTTTTATCGATGGGTTCAAAAGTTGAAAATGACGGCTCTAATGACCGGCGTTTCTTCGCAGCTTGAAAAGTAGGACTTTCCATTGTTTTTCTATTTTTTATTAGAAAAAATTGCACTTTCAACCTCAAATTTTGATTTTTTTTTCTAAATTAGTCCTTTACTTTTTATTTGTTTCATTGCGCTCCTAAAATTAATGTCTTTTCGCTAAAACTTTTTGGTGCAAATCTGCCTTATAACATCGGAGTCAAACCCATTATTGTGGTACTCCGATGTTAAACAATATTATGCCCAATGTGGTATCTCACACTTAGGTTATATTTAGGTAAGAGATTTGGGGGAAGAATTTCATTTAGGTAAGGAATTTCGAAATTCTTTTTTAACAATTACTTTGTTAGGATAGTTATAAAAAAGAATTTGACATATCCTTTTATCTTGAAAAAAATGTGAAATGAATGATTTTGAAATACCTTTAGGAGATGTATCATTTGGCAAATCCTTCCAAAAGAGGATTTCACAAATCTTCACAGCCCCTCCTTCTCGCCACACCAGCCCATCCTTCTCGTGACCATCTTCTTCGCTGCCCCTCTTTCCCATCGACGACCCCTGCTTTGCCGATGACCGACCACGACAACAACCCTTGCTTCTCTCAACTACCGCCACTGACCAGGTTCATTTTGATTTCGATTGGGATTGCAATGACTTGCGATTAGGGTTTCGATTGGTATTGCGATGGCTTGTGACTAGGGTTGCAATTAATGTTCTTGTGATTAGGGTTTCGATTGGACTTGCGATTAGTGTTTCGATTGGGGGTTGCAATTAGAGGTTCTAATTAACAAGTTCGTCCAATTTGGGAATTTTTGACATTTTTTGTCAATTAGGGTTTTTTGTTATTTTTGTGAATTTTGTGTATTTTGAAAATTCGGTTTACAAATACTTCACTTATCCAAACAAAAAAATTGTAAAATTATATGATCAAATACCTCAGTTAAAATAGTTATCCAGACAAGGAATTTAAAAATGATGGATTTTGAAATCTCTTTATTTTACAAATCTCTTAAATTTATCAAATACCTTACCCAAACACAATCTTACTTTCTGTTGAATCACACATTGATATTGGATCCCCCAATATCCGTTCACAGTATTTTGACAAAATTCACCCTGCAAGTGAGAGGACATGTTAAATTCCACATTAGTTGTGTTACTTGATCCTTAACTATATATAAAATTTTGGATAATCCTCCTCTCTCAAAGCATTTTTTGAGTGAGTGAGATCCATTGGATTTCTATATGCTATCAAAGACAGTTTTTTCGTCTCATGTTGGGTGTGCTAAATCCCACATCAATGTCATAATCCCATTCACAATGATTTGTCAAAATCACCATGCGCGTGAGAATAAGTGTTGAATCCCATTGTTGACCCCTGGTATTCGTTCCCAATAGTTCCACCCTATATGTAAAGAGACGTGTTGAATCCCACATCGCTTGTATTACCTGATCCTGAGCTATATATGAAGTCTAAAGCAATCCTCCCCTTACAAAGCGCCTTTTAAGAGTGAGTTAGCTCCATTGAGTTTTTACAATATCCGATTCTAGTAAAGGGCATATAGGAGAGATTACGCCGACCCATATCCCGTGTGGTTATACACACATACTACAACTTGACATGAAAAGATTGTGTGCTTTGAAGTGTGGATGCGTGTATATATTTGCCTTGACTAGCACAAGATATGAAGGAGAAAAAAAGATAGAAAGCCGCCAAGAGAAAGTATTGCCCCTTATGGGGGAAGATTTAGTCATTGTTACACACTACAACTACACAACAAGACAAGTCATGTAAGACGCGTCTTTACTTATCTTTAGAATTTGGTGGCAAAAGTGTTGCAACCAAAGTTGGGGTATCCTGTTGAACAATTAAAAGTAAAGATGAGCTTAATTCGATAATTAAAAAAATAATATAAAAAAACCGGGATAAGAAAACCGACGGAGATGTTCTCTATTTTTCTTCCAGGCGTCGTAACACCGCCTCTGCAAAGATTTGTTGCCTGCAAATGTAAATCGTGATTGCATTATAAAAATATGTTTTTATATGAGGCCGTAGTAATTTTACAAATCCCTTTTATAAATTAAATTCGTTCTTCAAATACCTCAGCCGCACGCATCTAAGCAAATTTAAAGGGTAAATTGATTCCTTGTCCTTGTTTACACTAAGCTTTTAATCTATATCCCATTAATTTCTTCACTTAATTTGCAGTTATTTTTTAGTGTTTTAGGTAAGGTGTTTTGAAACATGGTACCCCTAAAGTTTGACCAAAATCTCATTTTGCTCCCCATGGTCTCAATTTGAACATATAACACCAAAAAATTTCTTAATCGTCCAACTACGGTCCAACTTATTATCCCCATTACAATTATGGACAGAAAACACTCTTCTATTATGCACCTCTGACTATTTAAGAGGCTCTATGGGCAATTCTAACCTATCCTTTCCCTTCCGTTCTCATTCCCACCCAAATACTCAAGAAATATACATTTAATGTAATATATATATATATATATATACGGTATATGTCATTGACCTCTCCTATCATTTTACACTATACTAGATATCTCCCCTGTCATTTTGCAAATACCAGAGACATCTTTTGTCTTTTTGCTCAAACATCACTTACCTCTCTTTGGACAAAATTGCCCTCAGGTTATTTTTTAAAAAAAATCATTAGCACCCTTATATTTTTAAAAATATATTTTTACCCTTAACTTTTTAAATAATTATATTTACCTCTCACCATCACCCAATTCCCACTAGGGATGGCAAAAAAAATCGAACCGACGAATAATCGAGAGAAACCGAACCGAATGGTCCGCGTTGAAACCGACTAAATGGTTTTAGTTTTAGTTTTGATTTTAAATTTAAAAACCGAAGCGATTTTGGTTTTGAGATAATAACCGCATAACCGAACCACGTAACCGATATATATATATATATATTATTTTATTTTTTAATTTATTTAGTATTTATAGTTTTATCCCTATTTTTATTTATTTACACTTTCAACCATTTTAGTTTACACTTTAGTTGATTTTTAATTTATGTTAAAAACTTTTTATATAGTTGGTTTCGTTGATGTTATGATTTTGAAGAATGTTTTTATATAGTTGGTTTTCCTATTGGTTTTTAATTATTTTAAAGAGTGTGTGATTTGAAGAATGTTTAGAATTAATAGCAAATTAGGGTTTGCGGTTTTGGTTTTGGTTTTTTTATAAAATTTAAAAATCTTAAACGGTTTTGCAGTTTTGGTTTTGACTAAAATTAAACGGTTCGGTTTTAAAACCGTTTAAAAAAAACTGACGGTTTTGGTTTTACATATCTTAAACGGTTTTGGTTTTGGTTTTGCATGAAACCGAGCTGAACCAGAACCGTTGCCATCCCTAATTCCCACCGCCACCTCCACCTCTTACCGCCGCCACCCATCGCTACCTCCCACCAGCCACTGCCCAACTCCCCCGCCGCCGCCACCCACCATCGCCATTAGAGAGAGAGCGAGAGAAAAAGGTTAATGAAAGAGTTAAAAAAATAATTTTTTTTAATGAAATGGTTAAAATATATATATATATATTTTAAAATGGGGGTGGGTGGCGTCGGTGGGGTGGCGGTGGGAGGTGGGGTTGGGTGGGTGGTGGCAGTGGGAGATGGTGGGCGGCGGTGGAGGGTGGTGGCAGCGATAGGAGGTGGTGGTGGCAGTGGGTGCGGTGGTAAGAGGTGACGATGAATATATATAAATTAAAAGGGTATTTATGTATTTTAGTTTTTTATTAGTTAATTATTTTTTAAATAGTTAGGGGTAAATTTGGTATTACAATAATAATAAAAAAATATTATTTTTTAATCAATAAGGGAGGTAAGTATTGTTTGAGCAAAATGACAAGGGAGGTATCTGGTATAGTGCAAAATGACATGGAAGGTCAATGACATATATCCTATATATATATTGAAAAATTTGTAAGGGAAAAGGAAAAGGTTAGAGATGCCTATGAAGTCGCCTTAAAAATCGTTAGACGCACAGTAGTTAACTGGTTGTCGTCAAAATTGTAATAGGGTTATTTATTTGGACAAAAGTGAGATGATTACAGAACTTCAGGGTTAATTCAAATAGCAACTATTGGGAACAAAGTGAAATAATGGTCAAACTTCAAGGGTGCAAAGTGTAAAAAACCTTTAGTTAATTGTGTCCGAAAAATACTAATTGGTGTTATGAAGAGGACCACCGACGCAACACTGCCATCCACCACAACCCATGGCCATCGTCTGCCATCACCTTCTAAAATGATTGCAACTAAAATATTGTTTAGAAATTTTAGTTACAATCAATAGTAGGACTACAAATTAAGTTCAAAAACACTTGGGATATAATTATAAAAATAGCGTGAATTTAGGATTGCTTTGCGAATTCCCCAAATTTTAATAGATCCTTTTTCCGTATCGAATTATTTCTTCAAAAATGAGTCAAGGACAAGGCACGCGATAAAAGAATGGGGCGAATTTTAAAGTCAAATGTGTGCATGTTGTGCTGAGAGAGAGAGAGATTGAACATACTTTCGCTCTCTGTGCTTGGGACTTGGGCGGAAGTATTTCAAATAACCATCCCAAGGAACCATTTTCAGACCTGCTCGATTAGAAATAATGTCTCTTACCCTGCAGAGAGAGAGAGAGATTAAAGAACCCGTCAATCCGCTATTATCTTTTACATACAGAATACTAACCACTGCGCAGAAACATCTCATGGTCAATGCACTCACCTCTCTGCAAATTCAATAGGTGTCTCTCCAGGCTTCAGATTCTGGGGCTCAAGGTACCACACATCACAAACAACAGCCCATGATGTCATAAGCTGCAGCAGATGCATTGTGAAGGATTGCCTGCAATTAAAGATTGAAATTCAGGCCTTTTCAAAGCAAGCATGAGAATTTTATGATCAAGGAGGCAAAAGCAACATGGTAAATAAGCTTACTTTCTGCTATTCCAAAAGGCATCAACAAAAATTTTGTTGTACTTTATCGCGATCGGGCAAACCGTGCAATCAAGTTCAAATGCACCCTGAACACGAGGGACA
The DNA here is from genome assembly GCA_016647705.1 of Eucommia ulmoides. Lineage (NCBI taxonomy): Eukaryota > Viridiplantae > Streptophyta > Magnoliopsida > Garryales > Eucommiaceae > Eucommia > Eucommia ulmoides. The sequence goes on from CM028331.1 coordinate 47,826,416, forward strand.
AAAACTTATTCAAAATTTCAAAATATAGCAATTCATCCAAGCAAAAGCTTTGTTTTATCAAGTTCCCAAAATTTTGAAGGGGTTTTGAGTTTTGACATTTTGTACCCCTAAAGTTTTTACCAAAATCTCACTTTTTGGTCCCCCATGGTTTCAATTTGAACTGATAACACCTTAAAGTTTCTAAATCATCCCACCCAATCCAAGTCATTATCCCGCCATTACAATTTTGGAAGGAAAACAGTCACATGCATAGACCTAACTATTTTAAGAGGCTTTATTGGCAATTCCAACCTCATACTTCCCATTCTTCTTGCCGCCCAAAGACTAAGAAATATACATATAACATAATATACACACACACATATGATTTTTACTTTTTTTCTAGAAAATTTTCAAGGGAGAAAGAAAGAGGTCGGAAATACCCATAAAGTCTCCTTAAAAATAATTGGGTGCATGACAATTGACTGCTTGTCTAAAATTTTAATGAAATTATTGATTTGGACTAAAGTGGAATGATTGGGGAAGTTCAGGGTGTTGTGTTCAACCAAAGTGAAATAATGGTCAAACTTTAGGGGTGCAAAGTGTCAAAAAAAAAATCCAACTTCAAAAGCCACTCTATCTTCTACTTTAGGAACCCAATGCATCCATTTTAACAAGCATGCTAAACATTTTCATGTTCAGCACATCAAGGCATATGAATTTACTATTATCTTGAGGGGGAAAGGGATGAAACTGTTCACTTGAAATGAGAAGGAATTGACGGCGGAATTTTGGTTTCCACGCAAAATCAGACACAATACAATTGAACTTCTAGGAAAAACTATAAAATGGTGAATCAGTAAAGAGATACAGTTACCTTCTTGAACATTACAGTGTAATGATTGTTTACGCAAGTTCCTTCAGGGAATATAAGAAGAGGGTTATTGTCAGCCCCTTCAACATGTTCCCTTAACCTGCAATATACGAAGCTATGTTAGATCATTATGGAGAATGGCAAGACAATTTTCAGAACATTGATCGACGCTTACTTTCTTGCCACGACTTCACGATCTTTTGTCTCGGTTCGATTGAACCAGATACACCCTACACTTTCCAAAATGGTGCTTTGCAATAGTCCTGCGAAAATGCAAACACAACAATATTACCAAAAAATATTTAATAATATATAAAGCAATCCTAGTTTCAGCGGTTCAGCAACTTGTTTTATTGGAAATCTTCAATGTACGAAGTACTTAATAGGCCAAACAGTTACGCACCTCATTCAATAGGAAACGCAAAAGAATGAAAACAACCACAACTAATAATTTATGAGAACTGATCATATACACTTACCTACCCATCCCGGATGCTTCTGCATAATGACAGCAAACGCAGTCATCTGTTCTAGGATGATGAAGTCAATCATGGATGTATGATTGGCTACAAAAACCTGCTCTATCCGTCAAAAAGAAAAAATTTGAATACACAGTTTGATTCAACTTCTAAAAGAAAAATCAGTTGATATCAGTATAATTATCTACTTTATGCACCTGCTTGGGTCGCACACTCGGGCGCGGACCATGATACTTGACAACCCCAGTCCATGAAGCAACAAAGAAGCTACAAATCAGCTCCACCAGACACCTCTGAAGGGAAAAAAAATGTTGGAATATTCGATATTATTATTATTTATATATAGGGAAAGTCAAATATATAAATTAGGAAAGTTAACATATTTGTCGTAGTTAGTTTCCTTATTTATTCTTAATTACTCCTATATGTAACCTAATTGTACAATTAGAAAAATACACAATTGATTATTCAATTTCAATTTGGTATCAGAGCTAAAACAAAAATCCTAGCCTTTACAGCCGCCGCCGGCCCCTTACAAGCTTTCGACGTCCGCCGCCGGCCATTATAGTCGTCGATGCCTTTCGCCGGCATCCAACAACAGCCGACGAAGGTTCGCCGGCGTTCCTTACAGCCAGGCGACGAACAAAAGCCCCCCCCCCTACAGCCGACGACAAGCTCTCTTTACAACTGACGAAGCCTCGCCGGTCCCCTACAGCCGCCGACGAACACTCGCCGGCCCTCTACAACCGACGACGATGCTTCGTCGGTCCTCTATTCATCGCCGATAGCCTCGCCGAAGCCCTAGCAGCTGACGAACTTACCCTCGCGAGATTTGTACGAAATAGATCTCACGATTACAGCTCGATTGCAGTTCGTGAGGTTCAATTGCAACCACCGACGAACCTCGCGGCCCTAGCCACTGCCACCGCTGCCGGATTTGCTTGAACGAACCGAGTCAACTCAGTGAGCTAATTCAACTCAGCATCAAGCAGCCTCTGGTTTCGCGAGATTTGCTAGTTGAAGGTCAACCCGACGATTTTCAACCTCTGACGATATTTCCCCTTTGCCTTCACCATGTCCGACGTTACTTCGGAATCCATCCCAAGGTTCAACCAACTTACCGAACCAAAGCATCTCCCTTCCGAATCCCACTCCATCCAAATCACCTATGTTCGTCTGAATGGTACCAATTTCTTGCGTTGGTCTCAATCAGTGCGAATGTATATACGTGGACGAGGACGGATGGGATATCTAACCAGTGATGCAAAAGAGCTCGCCATCACAGATCCGTTGCATACGACTTGGGATGCTGAAAACTCCATGGTTATGATGTGGCTCGTGAACTCTATGGATGAAAAAATCAACTCCAACTATATGTGCTACCCTACAGCGAATGAACTTTGGGACAATGTAAATTAGATGTATTCTGATCTGGGAAACCAATCTCAAAAGTATGAGCTGACTCTAAAACTCCGTAACATCCGTCAAAGCGAAGACAATATCACCAAGCATTTTAATTCATTGAAGAGAATATGGCAGGATCAAGATATGTTCGACGATCATGAATGGCATTCGACTGAGGATTATAGCCACTATAAGAAGTTGGTGGATGATGATCGTGTTTTTAAGTTCCTGCGATCTGAAACCAGAACTTGACGAAGTTAGAGGACGAATCATTGGTCGTCAGCCTCTTCCCTCAATTAATGAGGTTTTCTCGGAGGTCTTAAGGGAGTAGACCCGTCGGAACATTATGCTCAACAAGCCACAAATTATCGGTCCTACAGTTACTCCAATTGACCATTCTGCTTTGGTTGCTGCTAATGCTAACTCCAACAAGTTTCCACACCGAGCAGAGGAACGCCTTCGTATTTGGTGCAACTACTGCAATAAGTCCCGTCATACACGGGAAACATGCTGGAAAATCCATGGGAAACCGGCAAATTTGAAGAGCAACAAGTCGGGAGAAAAATCTAACTGATCATATCCTTCCGCGCATGAAGCCGTCACCACTCCATTCGACAAAGAGTAGATTGATCAACTTCTGAAAGTGCTGACTGCCAATCCATCATTCGGTAATCCTAATGCTTCCTTAGCTCAAACAGGTAGTAACTCTCAAGCCTTTTCTTGTTCCTAAAACTCAGCACCTTGGATTATCGATTCAAGTCCTTCTGATCATATGACAAATTTTTATCACCTTTTTAATACCTATTCACCATATTCTAGTAACGAAAGAATTAGAATTGCAGACGGTAGTTACTCACCCATTGCAGGAAAAGGCCAAATAACAATCTCAGATAGTATTAATCTAAAAACGGTCCTTCACGTTCCTAAACTTACTTGTAACCTCTTATATGTAAGTAAACTATTGCGCGATTCAAACTGTCATGTCATTTTCTCTGAATCTCAATGTTTCTTTCAGGACCAGAGCTCAGGGAAGATGATTGGCAGTACTAGACTGGTAGATGGCCTTTATTACTTCAATGATAACTCCTTAAAGAATAAAACAACTCACGGCCCCAGTGGTATGAGTTCAACCTCTGTTCGTGATAAAATCATTCTTTGGCACCTTAGATTAGGACATCCAAGTTTTCAATATCTTAAACATTTGTTTCCGACTTTATTTAAGAATGTGGGTAACTTTTTTTTATTGTGAAAGTTGTTTGTTTACAAAAAATCAACGTACTTCTTATATTTCAAAATCATATCGTGCATTCAAACCATTCTATTTAATTCACAGCGATGTATGGGGTCCTTAAAAAATCACAACACTATCCGGAAAAAGATGGTTTGTAACATTTATTGACGATCACAGATGTTTATGCTGGACATATTTGATGCGTGCAAAATCTGATGTAGAAGCTTTATTTAAAGATTTTTGCATTATGCTAAAAAACCAATTTCAAATGAAACCTAGCATTCTTCGCACAGATAATGGAACAGAATATTTCAACGAATGTTTAGGCAGTTTTTTTAAAACAAATAGTATTCTACATCAATCCACATGTCGTGACACTCCCCAACAAAATGGCATCGCTGAACGAAAAAATAAACACTTACTCGAAGTCGCACGTACACTCATATTTTCTATGCATATTCCAAAATATTTGTGAGGTGATGCTCTTTTAACAGCCGCATATTTAATAAATCGCATGCCTACACGTATTCTAAACTACACCACACCATTTGATAATTTCAAAACACACTTTCCAGCCTCTAGGATATCAGTTGACCTGCCTCTTAAAGTATTTGGCTGCACCTCCTATGTTCATATTCCTAGCCAATTTTGGTCTAAACTTGATCCTAGAGTAGAAAAATGTGTTTTCATCGATTATGCACCAAATCAAAAAGGGTATAAGTGTTATAATCCACAAACCAAAAAAATTCATGTTAGTATGGATGTCACATTTTTGAAAAATGTTTCTTTCTTTGACAAAAATCTCCCTTTCAGGGGGAGAATGTAATGGAAGGGAATTTTTGGGTCACTAATGATCCTCTCCCTACCACAGTCTTAGAAATTTTTCCTCCAAATCAGTCAAAAACAAGTGATGACAATATTGAAAAATAAAAAAGGATCCCTACTAGTACCGAGCATAATTCCCTCACAATCAGATGACAAAATACCACGATCACGTACTGAGTTGTAGGTTTATACTCGGAGAGGTACAAAGAAGAATACAGATCAGCCTACTGTTCTAGCACAAGGTCAATCCGACTCCCCAAGCAATGATCCAGGTAATCCTATATCTTTACCACCTCCTAATGAATCTTCTCATTCCAGTATTCCTTCAGATCTTAATATCCCTATAACCATCAGGAAAAGAGTTAGAACCTGCACCAATCACTCCATATCTAGATATGTATCCTACACAAAACTTTCCGAACCTTATAAAGCCTTTACTAAGTTACTAATCTGTTTATTCCAAGGAACGTTGAGGAACCACTAGGTGATACAGGTTGGAAGCTAGTAATTCTGGAAGAGATGAATGCTCTTAAAAGGAGTGGTACATAGGAAATAGTTAATTCGCCAAATGATACAAAGATAGTCGAGTGCAAGTGAGTATTCACAGTTAAGTGTAAGGCAGATGAAAACATAGAACGGTACAAAATAAGGCTCGTGGCTAAAGGGTTCACGCAGACATATGGGATAGACTACCAAGAAACATTTGCTCCAATTGCTAAGATAAACTCGATTCGGGTTCTATTGTCCCTAGCTGTGAATCTTGATTGGCCACTACATCAATTAGACGTGAAAAATGTCTTTCTAAATGGAGACTTGGAGGAGGAAGTGTTCATGAGTTTACCACCAGGCTTTGAAAGAAAGATTGGACAAGGAAAGGTGTGAAAGCAAAAGAAGTCACTATACGACCTAAAATAGTCCCCAAGAGCGTGGTTTGAACGCTTTGGAACCACTGTAAAAGGTCAGGGTTATCAACAAAGTCAAACAGATCATACTATATTCTATAGACACTCAATTGATGGTAAGATTGTCATTTTAATTGTCTATGTAAATAATATTATCTTAACAGGAAGTGATAGTGACGAGTTGAGAAGACTTAAAGAAAAATTTGCTGATAATTTTGAAATCAAAGACTTAAGTCCGTTGAAGTATTTTCTTGAAATGGAATTTGCTAGATCAAAGGGAAGCATATTTGTGAGTTTAAGAAAATATGTACTCGACCTACTGAATGAAACAAGGCTACTCGGGAGCAAAGCTGTAGAAACTCCAAGTGAATCGAATGAGAAACTACAACCGGCAAAACTTGAAGCTGTGATAAACCGAGAACAATATCAAAGACTAGTGGAGCGGTTAATCTACTTATCACATACCCGTCCGGTTATATCCTTTGCCGTAAACATGGTCAGTCAATTTATGCACTCACCAGGACAAGAACACTTCGAGATTGCCTATAAAATCCTAAGGTACTTAAAGGGTACTCCTGGAAAGGGAATTTTGTACAAGAAACGTGGTCACCAACTTGTAGAGGTTTATACCGATGCAGACTGGAATGGGAGCATCACGGACAGGAGATCGACCTCCGGTTATTGTACCTTTGTTGGTGGGAACCTCGTCACATGGCGAAGCAAAAAACAGAATGTCGTAGCTAGAAGTAGTGTAAAAGCGGAGTACAGATCAGTGGCTCACGGCATCTATGAAGTGTTATGGATTAACAGATTACTGGAAGAGTTGAAGATATCTAATTCAACACCTATGAAGGTCTACTATGATAACAAATCAGCCATTGCGATTGCTCACAATCCGGTGTTGCACGATCAGACAAAACACGTGGAAGTGGACAAGCATTTCATCAAGTAAAAGATCGAGAGTGGACAAATATGTATGCCATATTTACCGACTACTGAACAGATCGCAGACATTCTAACAAAAGAATTACCAAAGAAGATATTCGACTATCTAGTATGAAAGCTAACAATGGAAGATATCTTCATACCAGCTTAAGGGGGAGTGTTGGAATATTCGATATTATTATCATTTGTATATAGGGAAAGTCAAATATGCAGATTAGGAAAGTTAGTATTTGTCGTAGTTAGTTTCCTTATTTATTCTTAATTACTCCTATATGTAGCCTAATTGTACAATTAGAAAAATACACTATTTATTATTCAGTTTCAATTAAAAATTATAAAACCTCTTAGTAATTTCACATCTTCCGTTATGGACGCAGCAAGGATGTGTTCTTTTTTATACTTATGGTAATGCCCCCTTGATTGCTCCTTTTGTTGCATAAGTACTCCATCACAAGTTCATTGCCAATGTCAAATACCTCTGTACTATACATAAGACAGTTGAAGTGTTTAACGCCATGTAATGGATGAAACATTTATGAAAGGTTTTACTTTTATACAACTAATACCATAGTCAAAACAATGGGGAACCCCTTGTTTTTTGAAGCTAGGGTACTACCACAATCATCTCCGACCATACTGTGACAGAATACAAGGGACAACCTCGATAAATGTAGAGATGCAGCAAAACAACATCATTGATCACGCAAGCAGACCAATCCATCCAATTAAACATGCAAAGACCAAGTTTATACAATTGAAAACGGGTATTAATGGTATAAAATCCCTACAACAACAACAAAACCTTTGTCCCACTTAAATAGAGCGGCCTACATGAATCAGTTTGCACATCGTTCCAGAGTGATCCCCTCAGTCAAGTTCAAAGTCATCAAATCCTTTTAATTGTTCTCTCAAATTTTCTTAGGCCTCTCTCTCCCTTTTGTAGCACCGTCCACATGAATTAAATCACATTTCCAGAAGTCATTATTCCTAACTTCTCTTAATAACTCCAGTCCTAACTTTATCTATTCTTCTCTTTATACCATTTGTTCACCTTGGCATCCTCGTATCCGTCACATTTACTTTATGAACATGACTTTTGTTTAAAGCCCAACTTTCTGTTAATAGCATGTCTTATTACAGCCTTGTAGAAATTTTCTTTCAGCTTCAATAGTATCCTTCGATCACATATTACCCCAACTGAAGTTCCCCAATTTAATCATACAACCTTAACTGTATGCGTATCATCCTCAATTTCACAATTACCTTGAATCATAAAACCTAAACATTTAAAATGATCAAACTTACAGACCTCTAAATCTCTAATTTTTACCATACCATCATCTCTCCAAGTAAGCGTTACTAAAATTACAATGCATGTATTCCGTCTGATTTTTACTCATCCTTAAGCTCTTAGACCCTAAAACTTCTCTCTAACTTTCTAACTCAGTGTTAAGACATCTTCTAGTTTGATCGACTATTACTATGTCATCCGCGAACAACATGGTCTAGGGTATGCCATCTTGGATATATTTTGCGAGTTCATCCATCACTAGACTGAAGAGATAAGGACTTAAAGACAACCGTTGATGTAATCCTATATTAATCAGAGGCACAAGTATCACCTCAGACTATTCAGATTCAGACACTAGCAACCATACCTTCATACATGTCCTTAATCACCTCAACATACATACACATTGGCTACTTCTTTTATAAAACCCCCACAATACTTCTTTTGGTACCCAATCACTTTCTTAAAGATCATCATGCCATCTCATATTCTACTCATATCAACCACACTATACTTTAAATCCCTATCCAACATAACTCGCACCCCATTTCTATGTTTATTCTTTCCCGCATACCATAACTTATACTCTGTACTGTTCATTTCTCTAGATCTCTCATGCACCCACTTAGTTTCTTGTAAACACAAAATATTTAACCTTTCTCAACTCATCACGTCCACCAATTTCATTGTCATGCCGGTAAGTTTTCCTATATTCCAAATTGCTAACTTATACCTATTTTTATGAACTTCTTTATCCGCACACATCTACCGTAATGGGGAAACCCTTACTTATTTAATACCATATCCGTGCAAAGCTACAGCATGTCATTTCTGGACAACACCCTAGCCCGCCTCTGCTCACTTCTCACTAATTTCAAGCAATGATAATATAGCGGGTCAGTTGCGGGCACGCCCCAACGTGTAATATAACCGGATTCGTGTCATAAGAGTTTCGACAAAGTTTTACACTGACTGTCAACTACCTAAAGCAACCCTCCTCCTCTACTCGGGCTTGGTATCACTGTGTGAAGAATAAAGCATATAAAGCAGACACGGGCCTTGCTTCGGTATTAACATTGCATGAATTCACAATTCCACAATACAAGTAGTGAATAGATAGAGCTAGAGCAAGGCGTGATGATAGAGGCAAATCAAGAAACATTTGATATCGTAATGATGAACACTAAACCCGATATAAAGCTGCAATATCATCACCTCATAAAGTGAAAGGGGGATTTGTATAGAAATGCAACCGAACCATAGCGTTAAAGATGAAGGAAAGAATAAAGGGAAGTGATAAAAGTAAACAAACAAGAAAGCAAACGTACCTCTAAGTTTTTCCTCAACTTATCATGTCCTTTCAATAAGAAATGCACAGGAATATAAGAAGAAAGGAATATTATCCATCCTATTGTCAACACTAGGACCCTGCAGTTTGAACAAGAAACATTAAACAAGAGAGCGAAATCCATGGCTAGCATTAGCATACTGATTGCTAAAGACTTTTACAATAAACTTAATATTTAAGTAGTGGAGAATCCAAAGGAACAGTCCATTCATCTTTAAGATGAAGAAGAGCTCACCTCAATGGGAAAAGTATCCCATATCTAACTACCACCCCCAAGCACCATAGTGGAAACAAATAAATATTCCAGTTCCAAGGTTCTGGAGGAATTGACTTAAAGCATCGCGTGAAAGAGTCCTGACCATCATTGGAATATTTAATTGGATTAGAAAAGAAGAAGACATCGTGGAAAAAGTAAAACATATTTTCGGCAAGACACAACAGAGCAGAAAGGATAAACTAAAACACAAGAAATTACAAGCGAGTAGAGTATTCAAAGATCAATGAAATACACTAAATATATATTACTTCATACAACATGGTCCTCATATGACTAATATGGAGATTTAGAAACCGCAACTTTATCAACAGATATGATACAAATACACAATACACATGAATAAGATAATTATATAGGCAGGAAATAGAGGTGATTTGGAATCTACCGCCACCCCTTAGAACTAATCATTTGAAATTTCCATCAGCTAAAAAGTGGATAAAACTTCACTACTTATCTTTCAACAACGAAGTTGCATGGTGCTGATCCTCTCACATGGAGAGGTGTGAGATCCAATATACCTACCTAAGACACAATTGACCAACGGAAAGCTTGTGGTTGAGTTACCACAGCAGACATGAGGATGAACTACTGAACTATATAAACTAATCGAACTAGTCTGATTAATAGCAATGTAATTTTGGCTGAATATCTAACCGTAAGACAACCGCCATTTCATAATCGAACAAAAATCGAGTTCAAGTATAAATATATTGGAATAAACAGAATCGAAGAACAGTAAAAACTTACATCAACAATGGCACCAGCCGCCTCCGTTAGAGTAGGCGAAATGTCGAGTAAATCCCGCCTGTCAAAAAAATTGTGCAATAAAGCGTCATTTCACTTGCCGATTCTAAAAATTCATGCATTTCTGTCACCATGCGTACATACACAGAGACTTAGAGAGAGAGAGAGAGAGTAGAGAGAGGATTTACAGGCGAAGCTTGCCGCGGGGTTCCTGGATGCATCCAGAGGGGAGATAATCCTCGATGTTAGGTCGATCCAAGTCCAACTCGGAGTTCAATGATGTTAACCTACTCATTTTCTCCGGCAGTTGACTCCTCGCCGGAGCTTCTCTTCTGCTCGCCGGAAAATTCAGATGGAGGAACGGAGTAGCTGATTCAGAAAAAAGGTTTTCAAGTCACGCAATTCGAAGCATATGTCGCCACGTGTCCTCTTCAATTGGGCCGTTTTAAAAAATGGGCTCAGGTTTGGCCCATTTATCAAACCTGGCCTCTCTTCATTAATTTCAATAATGGAATATTACCCTATCCACCCTTGTATTTTTTAAAAAAAATCAAATGAGTTCACATACTTTATTTTATACGTTCTCCCAACTAATTAAAAAAAATACTCGTTTTTAACTAAAGAAAAAATACATTTTAAACCATCTAACTATTGACACATTTTTAAGTAGTCTTTTTAAGTTTGTGCATTTCATTTTAAACTCTCTATGTATTAACATGTTTTTAAATGATTTTTCTGTCAAAAATTATGTCTAAGGTAACCAAATGAAGGGATAAAATAGTAATTTCAAATTTTGTACTATTGAGAATCCATCATCTGATTAAAACCGAGTTTGATGCACAAGATATCGATCAGGAATGAAATCAAACAATCAAATGTAGAGGGACGGTAGTAAATTATGGGGCCATTTTTATATTTTATTAGTTTTATGTGTAATTTTTTTGTATAAATTCTTAAATTTGTACATAAAAATTAAAATTCTAAAAAAATCGATTTTTTTTTTTTTTTGCACAGTTCAAGACCACCCCTAACCCCAGCAATCGATGCAAAAATTTAGAGAGAAAAAAAATTAAGAAGTTTATTAGATGTCTTTGTGAATCAGGGAGATTTATGTGAAATTTTAAGAAAAATTTAACCGATTTTTTTTAAATACATGCGTAATAATAATTTTAGCCCTTTAATAGCTCCGCCACCGCCCAAAACCTCTTCTTTCCGTCCGTATTATCGACATTAAATCATAGTTCATATGTCCAAAATTGATTATTTTTTAATACTACATTTTCAATTTTTTGAAACAGTCTGTTATATAAATTATGACATATTTTACATTTGAAACATTTTTTACCCTTAAAGCCAAATTGATCTAGCGGTCTATATCAATTTACAAAATTTTATAATATTTTTAATTTTATTTTTTTCCCTAACAAATCTTCCTCACATTTACCCTTAATTTTTATCCCTAACAAATCTCCTACAAATCTATTAATAAATATAGACGTCTTTTTAAATGTGTGTTTTATTAACAATTTGGATTAATTTGAAAAAAAATAAAATTAAAAATATTATAAAATGTTTGTTTAAAAATAAATATAGACGTTTTTTTAATTGTGTGTTTTATTAACAACTTGGATTAATTTAAAAAAAAATGAATGGTCGAGATAAATTGATGAAATATTTAGAAGGAATGATTCTCATTGTGCCTTTGGGCGCATAAAATCTCTAACCCATTCTATAAATTATAACATATTTTACATTTTAAATCGTTAGATTAATTTTAAATCCAACTATTAAGATCAAACACCATTATATTTACTTAGAATTTTATATTATACAATATTTTTAATAGACTAACAGGTTATCATAAATATTTTTATTTTATTTTTTTATATAAATCTCTGGTATCCGATAATCTCATTGGGTTTCGACTAATCCAGATCAAGTCGGGTTGGGTCACAAGGGCAGCAAAGCTCTCCCTACTGAATTTTAACACAACTGCATTTTCAAATCTCGAATTAAGAACCTTGGTTAAAATAGAATAGTCCCTCACCAGTTCGGTGGTATATTTTGTACCTTTTAAGTTTTATTTTATATTTAATTAGTTTTTTTTATTATTATTATTTAATATCATATAATTATAAATTAAGACTGGAACATGTAATGAATTTCTTGTGCGGCAGCCGACAGGATTGCATCTTAATCAAAACTACCTTTTCTTTTTTTAATGTTTAATTTGTGTAATAAACTAATAACTTCATACATTAAACTTTGTGTGTTTTTTAAGATTGGAGTACAAGTTAGTGGCTTTTGGGGAGATAGGGCCATATTTAGATTTTATGGTTAATGGAGACATATATATATATATTAGCGTATAACCCGTGCCTGAAGGCACGGGCGAAAAAAGAAATCTGTGCCTGAAACAATAATGAATTTAAAACAAATAACGATAACTTAATTACCTTATAATATCTCCAACAATGTAGAACTTTTTCACCCAATTCGTACAACAATCAACGAAATTAATGAATGCCTTTATACATTAAGATGGCGTTTCACTTACCCATGGCTCTTCCCCAATATTTTCTTAACCTCTTCGGTAGTATCATTATGTAAAAAACATTCAACTCACTATTAATTTGTCGATTGGGAATTAAACAATTTCGCACCAAATCAAGTTAGTATTTTTGCTACAAATTGTGATATGAAATAATTATTGTACAAATTCAGAAACCGAAACAGAAAACTCAGAAACAAAAACAGAAACAGAAATTCAGAACAGTATTTCGGGAACATACCTGGAGAATTGGGAAATTTTCTAGTTCAAAAAACCAAACTAATTCTCACAACGTATTGATTCTTTATTCTGAAAATCGTGAACAGAAACAAAAACAGAAAACTCAGAAACAGTATTTTGGGCAAATACCTGGAGAATTGGGAATTTATCCATTTAAAATATATGAGAATCATGTCTAATATCATGACCGAACAATAAACCATAGAATTTTCATACGAAAATGCTGAAGAGAAGTTCTATTTTTTTTGCGAAATGAAAACAGAGCCATATTTTTATTTTATTTTTGAAAAAAAAACAAAAAAAAAAAAAAAACAGTTCTTTAGGTACAGAAAATTTAAACAGAAACAGAACATCAATTTATGAACCAAAATTTTCTTTGGGTGCAGAAAACAGAAACAAAAACAGTTTTTTGGGAACAGAAAACAGAAACATTTTTTTGGGGGGGTAAAGAAAACAGAAACAGTAACAGAGTATCAAATTGTGTAACTTTTTTCACAAACAAAAACAGAATCAGAAATAGGGAGCAGGAACAGAAACAGAAACATAGAACAGAAACATGGAACAGAAAGTTAAAGTTCACATCAATTCACTTAAAGTCCTGTTTGGAAACACCTAATTTGACCCCAAAACAAAGTATTTCAAAAATGAATCTATATAAACAGAAAAAACAGGGCAAAACACATACTCTTTCAGCCAAACTATGGCTGTCCGTGGCTTGTCCCCGGCGTGCTCGAACGTGAATGTAGTCGTGTTTTTTGAACTTCAGAAACCTTTGAATTCTCCTTCGAAGTATCGCCGCTGCCGCTGTTATTATTATTATTGCTGTTCTGTTCTGTGATTTTGGAATCGTCCACCTCTTGAATACTGCATCCTTTGACCCTCTTTTCTTTAGATTCCTCTTCTTCAACTACCTGAAATTAGACATTAAATTCACCTCAATTTCCAATGAAATTAGCCGATAAAATAAAAAATAAAATGAATTAATTACCTTTAGGTTCTGGGTCTGGTCGTTTTTTCTCTTCTTGGTGCCCTCTCTCTCTCCCCCCACGGCGGAGTGCAAATTTCTGGTATTAGTTGCCAGCTCCACCATGGTGGCGGCAACCACCGGAGGGCAGCTAGCTGTCCTCGAAATAGCGAAATTCAACTCAAACCCAGTTGCGCCGGCATAACCCAAGCCTTCCTCACCGGCGTTAAGGTTTCCGAATTCCGACCACCCGTTTTCCTAACCCGGATCCGGTTTCACAGCCCGGTTCAGAAGCTCCCCTAGACCCATGTCGCCGTTAGCTGTTAACGGTAACAAACCGAGCTCATTTCCATTAAAATAGCTGCTCTGGTTATGGTGACTTTGTTCCTGTTGCCAAGAGATAATCAAAACAGAAAATTGGTAGCAAAGAGATAAACTACATATCGAAGAAATTGCAAAATTGAAATCGTAAGCCAAAATCGCCAAAATCGCAAACTACATGTCAAAAAATCAAGCGAAGAAATCTCTTTATATCTGGCAATAGCCTGTGCCTCTATATTTATATGCTTCAATCCCCTTATGCAATCAAATGAAAATTCAAGAATAAACACTCAATATGTAGATCAAAATTAAAAACAATGACACCTAATTGTTGCAAGCTCCAAAGGCCTGCTACTTTCAGCAGCATCAGCAGAAGCCCAAAAAAGACAGGCTTTAGCAATATCAAATGCGACATCATAATGCCATTCCCAATTCTTCCCTAAACAATAACAGCAGCAACGAATAGAGCACATACCTGGGAATGTCTTTCATAATGCCATTTATGTCTCACTTATTCACTGAAAGGAACTAAATTTGGTTTAAATAAACAAAAACAACAGCAACGAATAGAGCACATACCTGAGGTTTTGATCAACAACGAACTGGAGTAGAGCAACGAACTGGCTGGATTCTAGAGCAGCAGCAACAAACTGGTGGAGTAAAGGAATGAAGAATCTGGAGCAGCAGCATCAAACAGAGCAGCTGAAGAACCTGCGTGAACAAATGGAGAAGGACTGAAGGAGTGTACTTGGAATGTGTGAAAGGAGAGTGAGAGAGAAGAGAGAGATCGTACCTGAAAGCAGCGGCGTTTGCTGAGGGAAATCGGAATGTTGGTGCGAGAGGGAGAAAAAAATCGATTTGCGGTGATTGACGGTCGTCGAGAGTGTGAGGCAGGAGGCGGAGGTACCCAATCGAATGAGGGTTTTTGAAACCAACGCCACCATCAGTGTCCCTACTCAGATCAACGCCACAATCGGTGTCCCAACTCAGATCAACTCAAATCGAGTGAGGGTTTTGAAAATTGAACAAACTGAAAAACGAAAAGCAGAGACGGAGAAAGAGAGAGAGAAAGACGAACCTGGAAAAACTGAAAAACGATAGGAGCGTATGCCATTGATGAAGGTGACCTGATTGCGATGATGGTGGTGATTTCTTACAGGCAGCACGACCGAGATAGAGAGAGCGCTTCAATTTTAAGGGTTTCGAAACCCCTAATTTCAGAAACCCTTAAAAAAAATCAAATTCAAACCAATGAATTTCAAAACAAAGATTTTTAGTTTGAACTACTGCAAAATCGAATCAAGAGCTGTGAATCGTGGTGGTTGAGAGAGAGAAAAAGAGGCTTACCGTCGTCGTCTGGAGAAAGCGCGAGGAAGGATGACGGAGGAGGCGATGACATCGCGGCGAAATGGAGTGGAGACGGCAGTGGCGGTGGCGAGGGGATGGCGGAGGAGGCTGAGAGGGAGTGGATGGTGATGGCTATCGTCGGAAGTGGAGAGGGAGCGCGAGGGAGGAAGAGAGAGAGACGAACCTAATTTCTGGTTCAGTGGAGAAGAAGAGAAATGGAGCGGAGGTGGCAGTGGCGGTGGCGAGGGGATGGCGGAGGAGGCTGAGAGGGAGTGGACGGTGATGGCTATCGTCGGAAGTGGAGAGGGAGCGCGAGGGAGGAAGAGAGAGAGACGAACCTAATTTCTGGTTCAGTGGAGAAGAAGGCTCGGTGGTTCAGTGGTTCAGGCCAGGCAAGGACAGGACTGTAGATGATGGTAAGTGTTAAAAAGTTTGATGGTAAGTGTTGAATAGTATATTATTATTATAGATAGATATATTATATAGATATGTGTTGTATATAGATGTTGTATATATCAAAAGACATCCAACGGTTACGATTATCCAGAGACATCGGACGGCTGTGAATGTAAATGAGCTGATTTATTATATATATATATATATATATATATATATATATATATATATATATATATATATATTTTTGGCATTCGATGGCAAGTTTCTTATTTCACTCTCAATTTAAAAAAAGTCCTCGAGACAGAAACAACTTGTATTTTAATCACGTGTATATAAAAAAGACGGAAACCCAATACACACGTCTACACACGTGCTGTTACATGTAACTATTTTGTGTACAATTTTTTGTTAGATGTAACAAATATTACTGTATTTTGTAACATGTAACTAATTTGTGTGTAAAAAATTTGTTAGATGTAACAAAAATTACACAAAATACATGTAACTAAATGTACACAAATACATATAACTAATATTAAATTAATCCATGCGTGTGATATTTGTTAAATGTCACAAATATTACACAAATACATATAATTTGTGACATGTAACTAATATTACATAACTACATATAACAAAAAATACACCGATATATGTAATATATAATAATTATTAAATTGTAATTAATATTCACTATAATATAAATTTACTCATCAAAATTTTCTCCACAATCCCTGCAATATCTGCACATGTGGGACTAAAATTTAAGCAAAATCCAATTTAAGGGACTAAATCAAAACTTATATTTTAAGAGAATTTTTTTAAAATTAGGTCTGTTATTTGGGACTAATGGTCAATTATCCTCTTTTTTTTTTTTTCCCTAGTGGTTTGAATCTTGTAGTATATTGGGCTATGTTTGTTAATCACTTAAATTTTAGGGGCATGCACCATTTAGTCCCAAAATACAAAAAAAATTACTAATTACTCTCATCACTTTTTTTTTGTACCAATAACTCATTTTGTCTTTTTCTGACCAAAATACCTCTTATATGGATGTTGAATGTAACATTCAATAATTGTGGGTGTTAAATGTAACATCAATCGTTTATTTACTTTTTATTTATTTATTTATTACTGATGTTATATTTTTCTGACCAATATACCCCTCATATGGATGTTAAATGTAACATTAAACACCTGTAGGTGTTGAATGTAACATCAATTGTGTTTTTTATTTTTATTTTTTATGATACTATCTTTTTCTGATCAAAATACCCCACATATGGATGTTGAATGTAACATTCAAAACCTGTGAGTGTTGAATGTAACATCAATTATTTATTTATTTATTTTTATGATATTATCTTTTTCTGATCAAAATACAACTCGTGTGGATGTTGAATGTAATATCCATTGTTCTCTTGTTTTTGTATGTAGAGTAAAATTCATATGATATTACATTGAACACTTGTGGATGTTACATTCAACACCTGTAAATGTTGAATATAACATCAATTGTTATCTTGTGTTTGCGTCACGTTTGATAACGATTTTATCCTAAAATCAAGATTTTTTATTTTATTTTTTATTTTTTTATTTTTGGAACATATAGAAAGTGACAAAAAATCATAAAGTTTGGGGTGAAAACTGTAATTTATGGGGGGGGCGACCTGCGACCGGCGGCAGTACATCAGTTTGACGACCTTCTTTATTGATGTGAAGCTCACAGGAGGACATTTCAGTAAACTCATTCATCACCATTTTTTAAAACGGGACTAATTGGTACAAGAAAAAGGTGTTAACGGAAGTAATCGGTGCAAAGATAAGTCGATAGGAGTTGGCGGTAAATAGTTTCTTTTTTGGGAAGTAATTGATAATTTTCCCTAAATTTTAAATGCTGCAAATTTAAGTGTTGAATTTTAAATGCTGCAAATTTTAAGTGTTGAATTTTAAATGCTCAAATTATAAGTGCTCAATATATTAAGTATTCAATTTTTTAATACTTTTAATTTCAAAAAAAAAAAAAAATTACAAATTTTTATTTCGAAAATAATTTTTCAAACTTTATTTTTCTAAAATATTCTTTCCCTACAACTTTCTCTCTATTTTTCTCAATTTAATATTTTATCCATCTATAATTTTTTGTATATAATTTTTTTGGGTGAAATTTTACAGTATTGTCATAAAATGTTAATTGTGATAATTAAATATTTTATAGTATTAAGTGATAAGTAGTAAAAAATTAAGTAAATTAAACATCACTTAAAATTTTAAACAATTTTTCAAATGATACTTATTTTTTAAGTAATTACTTAATTTTATTCTCAAACGCCTTAATTTGATAAATACTTAATGCATTCAGTTTTAAGTACTTAATTGTATTATCAAACGAGATCTTAGTCATTTTTATTCAGATTTAAGTGTAACAATTAAATTTTCTGTTAAAATTTACAGTCAAATCTAAAAAAATCAAAATTAATAAATTATTTAATATTAATTATCATTTATACTTTTGGTCCAAATCGGGACGGATAATATTTGTTTACACTTTGTGTTTTTTTCCCCATTTACTTTATTTCTCTGTTCGATCAAGTTGGATTGGGTATAAGAATAAATTTTTTATTTCATAAAATTTTGTTAAATATTTAACCGTTACACTTAAATCTAAACTATAGTCTAGAAAATGCTGATAAAAATACAATAGCGGTCTAAAGTATAATTCAATCAAAGTTTAATTAATCCTAGATTTCATTATTTACATATGTAATAATGGTTCCAAGTACTACTTGCAAAAAGAGGATTGGTCCATGACAAAAGTTGCAACAAGTTATGTTGTAAGCTTGTCTTGGTATAATTTTTGCCTTTTGCTTTTTGAGTTTTGAGTGTGATTTAAGGAGTTGTGTTTCTAAAATAAGTAAATTCTAAGAAAAAATTTCAATCATTTTTTTTTTTTATCATTAAAAGGTTGAATTTGAAATATAATGATCAAGAAATGCCCAAATATATTAGGTTAAAATGAAAAAAAGAAAAAAAAAAAAGAAAAAAAGAGAAAGTTCAGTATTATTACGAATTGACAATATGCAATTTCGGAGACTGACGTCGGTTAGATTTTGCACGTGTTGTTGTTCTGGTCAGAATAACTTAAGTTGCTTCATACCTTTATACTTTATGACACTGATTGTCACCTCGTTGCTCTGATAGATCATAACAGTCTGTCTAGTAGTCTACAATTTGTCATTTGGCCATCCTGGGCCTGTTGGGCTTCCATTGAGCCACGTGTACCAGATTCTTTAGGCCACATGGATTGGGCTTATTGGGCCAAAGTCCCCAAAACCACAATTTTTTTCCAAGGTTAATTAATCAAGTCAGATGAAACCCTAATCGGGTCGGATCAAGGCTAATCCTCATGTTTCACTTACCTCGGGGTCTACCCCAATTAGGAGTCCTTCCACTATATATATTTCCCTTGTTCAAGGTTTAGATATTGCATTTATTATGTTATTCGTCCGTTATTTTTACTTAGCTCAGATATTTACTTTTACGTCCAAGAAATCTCGCTGGGAAACGCCCCAATTGGTTTTTCTACAAGTATTAGCAAATAGGTTGGATACTCAGTGAATCAGCCCCCCATTTGACATCTTGATCAGTGACAACAAACCGGTTTCGTCACTTTTTATATGTTGACGAGTTATGAGTACAAACAATTATAAAATTTCAACATTAATAGATTGCATTAAAATATCGGAAAAAATAGTTTTTGATCCTACAATAAAGATATATTTTCTTGAATCTAGTTTTTGATTATTTTACTCAAATTAAAAATAAAAAAACATATTTTTAATTAAAAATTATAATAGTCTCTGACTTTAATTAAATTTAATAAACCAAGTGGGAGTCCAGTCAATTTAAGCAGCCAATTAATTAATTAATGGAATCCCATCCAGCTTATTCTCATAAACAGCTCATGCACTACTTTTTTTTTTTTCAACAAATTAATCAATTAATTAAAACATTTTTTTCCTCATTTAATAATTGTGAATCTTTCAACGGGTTAATTTCCTTTTACCTCCCTTGTACTTTAGTCTTATTTTATTTTGACCCCTACACTTTAAAACCGTAAACATCACCAATTTCTTTTTTTTGGGGAGTACATTAAGGTGTGTCCGGACCAGCTTATGCGCACTTCAAATAATCACCTCCCCGGGCAATTTTAAGGGGCTCATTGTCCACATCGACCTGGTGCATTCAATATTTAATTATTGGAGTACTCTACAGGAGAGTCAAACCCTAATTGACAAGGAAAAGATACCGCCCCTTGCCAACTGGAATAACATCTCTTGGTCACATCACCCCTTCTAATATGGACTAAAGTGAGAAAACTCACATTTTATTAAAAAAAATAATTTAAATTGCTTTTATTTATTATTTTAAATTCAACCTCTAATTGTAATAAAGATAAAAAACTAATATTTTATCTCTCCAGCTCTCTTTCTTTTCTTTTTTTTTTTAATTAAAGATAAAATAAATTTAGGATGAAAATAAAGCGTAATTTTATTCATTTCATGTAAAATTTAAATGAGATGTTTAATTTAATAATTTTTTTAAACATATTTCATTAAGTTAAATAAAAAAAAATACTTTTTTAATTTATTATAATTTAGAAGTAGAATGGGATAAAGTGGAGGGGATAAAATACAATAACATCAAAGTATGGGGGGATAAAAGGCAATTAATCCTCTTTTTGTAGATTTTTTTTTGTAACTGCCCCCATATGGCTTTAGATAGGGATTAGGTATATGTGTTGACTTGCAACTCAAGGAATCAATTATTACCTAAGCACTACCTATATATATATATATATATAATTATTTGGACATCTCAATTTGATGATAAGGGTCAATTTGATTTTATAGTTATAACATTAATTTATATTTTTAGTGATTTTTAAATAATTTTCAAAATATAATAGTCAAATTTATTATCCATTTTTCAATTTTTTTAATTATAAATTAATTGGCTAAAACAAGTTTTGATTTTTTTTTTGGTTATTATTTAGAAAATAATAAAATTAATATATGATTATCGTGAAAATAAATAAAAACGGCATTCAAAATAATTCTTCATTCGGTTGAGATTGATTGAAATAAAAAATAAATAAAAAGTTAGACGGTCGAGATTCTATTTTTTGAACATTTCCAACCCCTAATTATATTGTATTTTTAAAGCATACATTCAATTTTGACCATATATTTTAAAATTTCGATTTCGTCATATTATCCTTTCTTAAGTATTAATTTAAACAATTGTCCTTTTACAGTCTAAAAAGAATTGAATTAAACTCGAAAATAAATTCCATCGGATATGCAATTATGATTAGTTAATATTAGTTCATAAATTTGTAAGTCTTCATCTACCCAATTAAAAAATTAGATCAAACGGGAACGAAATAGGAAATTTTGATCTTATCAAATTAGTCAGGAAAACATGCCAGTCCGGGGACTCAGTCTCCTTAAAATTTTTAATTTTTTTTAATTTTTATCCTTTTTTTTTAAAAAATTCAACGAAGACCCTGAAAATTTTACATAAAATCCCTATATCTATTCTTTTAATTCTATTAATCAATTTTTTAGATCCGTCGCTGAATTCAGTTAATACTGTCAAATAGTATTATGATTAAAAATTACTATAATTAATTAGTAATTAGATAAGTACAAGGAAATAATCTATAATCCATATATAAATTAGGAAAAAATCTATCTTTTTTTGCTATAAAAAGATAGAAAAAAATTATCCACAAGGGAAAAATGGATGAACACTAAATGACATTAGAACACGCACTTAATCACATAGTAAAAGCGTTGTTATCAAGAATAGATTATGTCAATGTTTTACAATTAATAAATTAAAAAAAAAAAAAACGAAGTGTTTCCCCCACGCGCCTTTATAAGCTCACCCTTGTCCCATGCTAATATTGTTGATTTATTTTTTATTTTATTTTTAAGTATAATAAAATCATTTTTTATTGGATGACCCAAAATTATAATAAATTATTAAATATATATTTAATTTGAAATAAATTATTTTTAGATTACAAATTGAAACAATAATATTTATATGGGAAGGCAATAGTTATCGATATGCAAAAACAAAAAAAGGTGCAAACTGACTCGGTACAATCTGGAAAAAGGGAGGGGAGATATTGTGTTAAGAGCCTAATTTTTATAATTTATTATTCACCCAACATACTAGATACAGTATTTTTTTTAGGAAATTCGATAATTTCACACTCGATATAGTATTTTTTTTTAGAAAATTTTATTATTTCATAAAAAAATCAGAATCATTATAAGACATGAAAGTTATTATAATTTTTTATATGAAAAATTATAATAACTTTCACGTGATGCAATAATTCTTTTAATTTTGAAATTTTTTTTATTGTAACTCATGAACTGTTCAGACTCTTCAAAAAATTGGATAGATAAATTAAATAAAAAGTAAAATAAAATGTGTATTTTAATTCCCAAGGAGCCATATTAATTATGCTCCTAACAAAACGGAATTTTATATTTGATTTGATGATAAATAATGATTAAATAAATATAAATGAAATTTAAACATTTAATTTAAAAGAGTTTTAATCACACGCGCCTTAGCTGCGTCTGGGTTTGCGCATTTTCTAACTAAACACAACCAGACGGTCGGAGTTCCCCACGTGCGACACACGTGAGGAGAGAGACGGTATCCGCCTGCCGCCTGCCGGAAATATTAAAAATAAAAAAAAAAAAATAAAAAATGGGATAATACTCGGTACAAACCGCTCACACCATATGCTATTGTCGTGCTTTACCAGTTCAAATATCAGTCTAAGTGGTCCCACGCCCTTTCTTTGGTCTTACGTTTCAATGGGACCCACATATATTCCCGGTAAAATTACATTTTCCCCCCTAAGGTTTATCAAATTGTATATTTGACCTTTTAAATTTCACATTTGTTTCAATCTCGCGAAATTAAAAATGTGTATTTTTGTCATTTGATCACTCGACTAAATTTTATCCCATCATATCACATTTTGTTCTGTGAGGTTTGAAAATCACCGTCTATGCCCTATTGTAGGTCTGAGATAATCCTTTGTTCCATAATCTCGAGACTATTTATAACTAGCAAATTAAGAATTTTCAAATGTACTAGCAGTGCATTTTGGACAGAAAATTGGTTATTCACTTTCTAATGAGTATATTTTTGTTATTTCATTACTCGATTAAATTTAAAACGTTTTCTCCTGACAACTATTCAGACTTCTCTACGAATTTTTTAGCGAAATTGATACAAAAAATGAGTTGTTTTCAACTTGTGATATTTTACTGATTTTTTTTTATTGATCACTCAATTAAATCTAAAATATTTTTTCAGAAAAAAATACTGATAAAAAATACCTTAGGTTTTATGTAGTGATAAAAAGACAAAAAATATTTCCATCAAAAGGTCCTATACTGGGTTCAATCATCTAAAATCATTAATAACGTTTTTCAATTTTGCGAAATTGAAATAAATGTGAAACTCGAGAGACCAAATATACCATTTAAGAAATCTCAGAGTCCATATAAATAATCACCTATATTTTGGGGGCCAAAAGTATAATATTTCCCATGTTTCCTCCAAAAGGTTCCTACTGAGTGGGACCCTTCAGGTACATCTTTCAGTTAAACGGTAGACGTGGCACCAATTTCGCCCCAAAAAAGCCCTGTCGTTTGAATTATTTACGAGTAGTACCCCTCACCCGGCTTTTGCCTATCAAAAGTCGACAACCGTTGGATGAATAAATGGACAGGTGGCCGGATCCTACGTTTTAGGACATTCACGAGATAAGTGTGAGCGGAAAACAGGGGGGAAAATCCAAGTGAGATTTACGCGCGACCCGCTCAAGGACAGGGTGGGTGTTTTTTAGGTGGAACCATTTTTATTTTGGATATATTAAATATTAAAAAATAATTTAAAAATAACACCCATATAAAAAAAAATTAAAGATGAGAGAAAATAATTTACGATGGTTTAAATATATACATAAAAAACTCATATAAATACCAGTGAAAAAATATGATTTAATTCACATATAGAGGACTACTAGTGGAAGAGATAGGTCTAAAAAAACATGAGACGAGACTATTATAATTAATTTGATGACATTGAATCTAACTTATGGTCAAAGCGGAAGAGGCTGAGTTCCTTAAGCAACACCTTCAGGGATCGAATTTTGGGGATTGTGTATAGAAAGTGCTTTGTTAGGAGAGGTGTTTTGCTTCTGGCGTCTAACAGTATCTTGAGGGATTAGTTTATGTCAATTGTGGTACGGGATACCTGAAAACCGAAAAAAATAAAAATAAAAATTAAAATTGGAAGCCGTTGTCGTTGCAGAGGGGGAAGAGAGAGAGAGAGAGAGGCCTCTGCTGCTCCTGCTGGTGGAGATGTACATAGACAGGCGCATCTCTCTTCTCCTTCTCTCTCTCTCTCTCTAAAACGCAACAACCAGCTGCACCTGTATTTCTCTCTCTACCTCAATCCGTACGTCCGGCGCCATCGCCATGAAGAAGAAGCAGCGAGATAGCGCGGTGTTATTCGGAATCAAAATCCTGCACGGAGCTCCGTTCCCCCGTCGCCGTCGTCTCGACCACGTCCTTCCGCTACTGTCAGCCGTATCCGCCTGTCTCCTCTTCCTCTTCGCCGTTATCTCGTTTCTATCTCCTCCGATCGATAACCACGAGCGCCAGCTCCTGAACCGCGGCTCGGTACTCATTTCGTCTGGTTTCCAAGTATGATTATTATTCTTTACTGTCATTACTCGATGTTTGATTTGAATCTCGCTGAATGCGCAGTCGAACAATGATATCGGTGTTTGGTCCAATGCGGGAAATCGTACCGTCTTTTGCGTGCCGGTTAGTGATTGTGGATTGTTTCGATTGTTTGTTTTGGTTGATTCGTTTCGTCCCTTAATTTGCGTTTCTCCTCTGTTTTTTTTTTTTGATTCGGTTTAATTACTTTGAATGCATAGAAGAGCGGAGGGAGTTTAGGCCATGATTTGTGGAACTCAAAGCACTCGAAATTCTACTATGGCTGCAGCAACGCTAGTGATATGTTCTCAAGTAAGTCTCTCTCTCTCTCTCTCTCTCTCTCTCTCTCTCTCTCTATCTCGATTTGGTATCAGATAATAGATTACAACCTACATGGATTACGTTGAGGTGAATTGTGATCAAACTGGTTGGTTGACGTCTTCCTTACATTGATTAATTCTATGGAGTGATCTTGCTGGTTGACCAGTTTTTATATGTTTATCTGATGCCTTAATTGATTTATTTTTTTCTGGGATTCATTCTCGTTTCACGAGAATATCTATCTTATTCTTATCAGTTTCCGATTGCATTTTGTTTAAGCTGTTCATATTCGAATTTATTTATGCCTGTAATATAATGTTTACAGCGGCTGGAGTGAAGACACATCCACATCGATACTTGATGATTGCAACCAGTGGAGGCCTGAATCAACAAAGGACAGGGGTAACTCTCTTCAGGCAATGCATAAAACACAATCTGACAATTAGATATCACCTTAATGATTTTGTCTGTCGTTAAAGTTCTTAACTAATTTGGTATGTCACTTCAATGAATTACGATGTTCTATTCACTTTCTAATTGAGGCTACCCCATATTCCTGTTCCTGCTACTTTTGAGTTTCAAATAACCCATCCTCTTCCATATGAAAATCCGAAGTTTCTATTCATGGTTAGTTGCTCCCTAATCATTAATGCATTAAGACTAATTACTCAAATGTGGGTAATTAGTCATCCATTGGGCCTAACTCATTCTAAAAAGACGCCTTGTGAGATGAGGATTGTCCTAGGCTTTGTATATAGTTCAGGATCAAATAACACAAGCGATGTGGGATTCAACATGAATTGGAGATAGATTCATATCGAGCAAGTTACTGTGAATTAGCCATTTACCAGCCCTTATGAAGCAAGCAATCCATTTAGGCGTTCGAGAAAGATATTCAGAGTATTGCTTCAGAAAATTTTGTCAACCTAAATTTTTATGTTTCCTTTTGCATTCAAATAAAATGTTGTTGTTAATAAGTTGCTATTGCATATATGTATGATACCTGCAGATAACCGATGCTGTTGTTGCTGCTTATATATTGAATGCCACCCTTGTTGTTCCAAAGCTGGACCAGAAGTCATTTTGGAAGGATGCAAGGTGCTTATTCATTTCATGGTTTGATTGCTTTTTGTGAAATATTTAAATTTTTTGCATTTATATGGGGTTTTGTGCTTTGTGCAGCAACTTCACTGAAATCTTTGATGTTAATCGGTTTATATCATATCTATCGAAAGATGTTAAAATCATTAAAGAGTTACCGACAAAGGAGGGTAAACCATATACCACACGTGTTCCAAGGAAATGCACTCCAAGATGTTACGAAACTCGTCTATTGCCTGTTCTGGAGAAAAAACATGTAAGTCGTTTATTCCCTGAAAAGGAAGCCGCGTGTTATATCATTTTCAGTGAATGCTTGTAGATGTTTCACTCCAATACTTTAAACCCAGTTATGGATTCAGGATGCTCAAATGAAATTTGAAGTTCTAGTGCATAGTTCAAATCCATACTGAGGAACTTGATTTTTCGTTTGGCAGCATCTATAATGCGTGTAGCCAACTCAAGTGTAAATTTCCAGGCATGAAGAATTCTCCCAATTTCCTGAAAGTGATAGCCTGGACAGCTTGCTTTGAATCAAGCTGATCAGACGTGCAACTAATTGTTTAAGACTTCCTTTACTGCTGGAACATTTGAAATAAAGAAGCGACTTCTGCCAGTTTGGGGTGACATGATCGACATATTAGACCTTGGCTCCTCCCCACAAGTATTCATCAAAAATGCAAAGATAGATCAGTACCGTTAACTATTAGTAGAATGAGCACCCGAGAGAGTTTTTTTAGCCAAGTAATTGAAAGTTGATAAAGGAAAAAAAATGGGTATCTTATTATGCAGGTCTAGTTGTCCTTTTCGAAGTCATTAAAGACCACATTTAATATATTTCACCAATATATGAATTAGATAACCTTGCTTTTTCTGCTTTCCTGTTATATTCTCCTAAAGAATGCTATGCTTGATTGCTTATTCTAGAATTGACATCGAGTGGCGTCATCTCTTTATGATGCAGGTTGTGCGGCTTACGAAATTTGATTACAGGCTTGCCAATAGGCTGGATGCAGATTTACAGAAGCTGCGATGTAGAGTGAACTACCATGCTTTAAAGTTCACTGATTCCATTCATGAGATGGGTAAAATGTTGGTTGAAAGGATGCGGGCAAAGAGCAAACATTATATTGCCCTTCACTTGAGGTGAGTTCGCTTCCTTCTCAAACATGATACGTCAATGATAGTTATTATTGGCAGTTGGGTTTACATGCACACTTTTGTACACGAAACCATTTGACAGGTTTGAATCTGATATGCTTGCATTTTCTGGATGTTATTATGGTGGTGGAGAGAAAGAGATGATAGAACTTGGAAAAATCCGAAAGAGGTGGAAAACTTTACATGTGAGAGCCTGTCTTTCTGTCAAAAGCAATTCAATTTTACACTTTTTACAATCTCAAAAGATATAAAATGTGCTGACATTTCTACTTTTAAAAATGGTGTTTTTAGGCAAGGAACCCTGACAAGGAGCGAAGGCATGGAAAATGTCCACTGACGCCTGAGGAACTTGGTCTTATGCTTAGAGCGCTCGGTTTTGGTAATGACGTTCACATTTACGTGGCATCCGGCGAGGTATACAGAAGTGAAGAGATGTTGGCACCCCTGAAAGCGCTCTTCCCTAATTTTCACTCGAAGGAGACCATTGCCACCAAGGAAGAATTGGCACCGTTCTCGTCATTTTCATCTCGCATGGCTGCACTCGACTTCATTGTGTGTGATGAGAGTGATGTTTTCGTCACCAATAATAATGGTAACATGGCTCGAATTTTAGCTGGAAGAAGGTATGTTTGCTTTAAAATTGGATGATTCATAGCATTGATTTCATTTAAAATGATTTGAGCTTATGAGTTCAAATGATTAGGGTCCGTTTAGTTAGTTAAATTATTCTATTTTACGAATTATCTTAATTTAGTTAAATTTTTAAGCTATATTTTGTTCCAATTATATGAGAAAATAGTATTTAAAATAGAACTAAAACACTTAACTATAACAATTCATAAATTGACTAATTGAAAAATAATAAAAGTTGCGAAATTGAAGGACAGTCCAGCGAGTCCTAAATTTTTTAGAATTTCTAAAATAAAATAAAATAGTACCATTTGCTTCTGGAGCATTTTTCGAATAAGGCCAGTTAGTTTAACGTTGTTTTTTGTTTGAATTTCAGATCGAATTTGTGATGCTTTCTAAAATAGTCTTATATGGAAGGAATTACTCCATTAGATACCATATAATTTTACGTTGAAACCTTTTAACATGGTATTAGAGCTGGTCTGGAAAATCTTGGTGGTTGGTCCTCAATTGTTTCTTTGTCTTTTGATGACTTTCTTCTCTTTCCTATATTTGTCTAATTCCATCACGTGTAAGGTCAGGTTACGCGTGGGGGTGGGTGCTAAATTCCCACATAGAATTTGTGAAGCTTCCTAAACTAGTCTATGTATAAAAGGAGCTACTTCACTTGATAGTCAATATCATATGATTTTAGGTTGAGACTTTCTAACAGATTATGAATTATCTCAGCATTGATGAATTGGTTATCTCGACAAACCGAGAAAATTTTGAAAAAAGGGCAGCTCAGTGCACGAAGGTTTTCGCCATTGCGTGGTGCTTTTCGAATAAGGCCGACTGGTTTAATGTTGTTTTTTTCATTGCAGGAGATACTTTGGTCACAAACCAACCATCCGTCCAAACGCCAAGAAACTTTACAAGCTGTTCTTGAATCGAGATAACATGACATGGGGCGAATTTGCATCTAGAGTTCGAACTTCACAGATAGGCTTCATGGGGGAGCCGAACGAGGTTAAGCCCGGGAGGGGTGAATTTCACGAGAACCCATCCTCGTGCATTTGTGAAAAACCCGATGCCAAAACCAATGGAGATTCGACTTCCAAAACCGACACCAACAATACAAGGAAAGAAACAAGTGAAGTAGTTGAAGAACAGGCAAACGAGGAGGATCAGGATTTGTTCGATACGGATTATGTAGACAACGAAAACGAGGTTCGATTAAAAGCTTCACACAATACAATGGAAACAGATTCTGGTTTGATCAGATATGAGCAGCCTGAACTCGAAGAGATGTTCTCAGACTAGATTTGGCTACTTAACAAGCATATGCTTGATCGCTCATATATAATATCTTTTTCTGGTACTGTGATACTGATGTAATACAGTGTCAGTGTGACGCGATCAATGCTCCTTGAAGGAGATGCCGCTATTTTTTCGATTGATAGGGGAAAAACAACACAGAAGAAGAAAATTGTACATACCGGACCTACCGGTCCAATTTGTGGTAGTTATCGATATGCAAATTTGTTTGAGATCAGTTAAAAGCTTCATTCATCTCTCTGTACATTAAATAGGTTAATCTTTTTCTCTTTCATTTTTTTTTTTTGTTTGTGTGTGTGGTGGTTGTAAATGTCATTAAATAGTTGCAATACAATTTTGAGTTTTGTTCCTAGGAATTGTAAATGAGCACGCGTAATTATTTTTACATGTGTTTATTTGTAAATTTGATTCCGAGGTTCCAGTTCCATAAAACCAAATACGACTTTATGTTTCGATTCTAGTTTGGTTTTGATATATTTTACACTGTGGAATCAAAATTTTAGATCCAAATTTTCATCTATTATACAAGTCATACAGATGAACGCAAAGTAATTTATGAATTTATTAAAAATCTGAGAAAAAAATTGTTGATTCCTAATAACTCCTACAAAACTATTTCTACTACTATCTTGTCGACCACCCCTACCACGCCGGCCACGGTATATTTAAAAAAAGAAAAGAAAAGAACAAATATTGCAATCAAACGTGTTTTTTGTTTCTCTTCCCATAAATTAAAAGAAAATTTCAAGACAATAGTTATTACTAAACATGTTTCTATGCCCGAAATACTCCAGAATGGCAACATAATTCCCGTCCTAGTATATTGGAAGTAGAAACGGAAAGCAGAAACACTAACCAAATGCCGCCTTAAAGTTTTTTACTTATCCCACTATAGTCCAAGTCATTATTCCCATTACAATTTTGGATGAAAAATAATTATATGTCTGTACTTGACTGCTTATAAGAGATTTTATGACAATATTAGTCTACTCACTCTTTTCCATTATCGTCCAAATACTCAGAAATTATGTATACGTATATATTATATTTGAGTCTATAATCTCTTAGAAATAGTCAGGTGCATAGATGATGGTTAATTTTTGTTCAAAATTGTAATTGCAATAATAATTTGGACTGTTATAGGATGACTAAGAAACTTGTATATACATGATAGAGAGGAAACCAAGCAGGACTAAAATCTTCGACACGTGTACACAAGCACGCGCTAGGCATGATAAGCTACAATAAAGTGCAGATTAATCGACATGCTTACCTTGGAATAGGCACCATCTTGGGCAGCGCCTCGCCACACTCGAGCCAACTGGAGCAACAATCTGGCCAGTGAATATTGGCTCCTCGACTTCATCTCGTCGCCCTCGCCAGGGCCACAACCTCAGGACATGATGCCATCATTGCTCCCACTTGGAAGGCAGTTACAACGTGCATCACTTATTTAGGAAAGCACCATTGTCACTTGCTGGATAACGGATCATTAATTCCGTATGCCGTTATTTATGCCATAAGAATGATAATGGACTGGGATTAAGGGAAGACTTGTCAAACAAGTTTTCCTACGTCTATAAGTACCAACAAGAGGGGTCTACACAAGTATACACACTTTCTTCTAACTAATACTTTGCAAATTTCCAATTAGAACATTTGACTAATTCTCACACTGGAAGTGCAATGCCGGCAAACCCACCCGCAGTGCATTATTTTGCAGGAGCATGAATTGAGGGAGTGACCCAAGCTAGGAGAAGTCAAATATTCCGGGTTCCCAGAATGACGTGTTTTGTGAACCATTTTTGAGCTTCGTCAATACATATATATAATTTTTTGTAACATGTTTGTTAGGGGAAGAAAGAGATTAAAATGTCCATAAAATTGTCTTAAAAATAGCTGCGTGTTGACAATTGATTTTTTTATTTTGTAAATTATGGTGAATTTATTGATTTGGACATGAAGCGATATGATTATGAAATTTTAAGGGTGTCATGTGTTCAAATTGAAATTATAGGGACCAAATTCAAATAATAGTAAAACTTCAGGGGCCCAAATGTCAAACTCCAGGAGTTTTTAAAAATTGCTCTGTCCAACTCAACTTTCGTGATTCCGTTTTCATTCTCTCTCTCTCTCTCTACTTGTTCTTCATTTTTCTCTCTTCGGAGGCCTAAATCAGTAATCACAGACTGATTCTCTGTTGTTCTGCTTTGGATGAAGAGCGCATGAATTTGTTTGTTGTGATTTGAGGTTGCTGCGTATCAGATGAAGACTGGCTATGGCTCCAGTTGAAGAGCGCATGAATTTGTTTGTTGTGATTTGAGGTTGCTTTGCATCAGATGCAGACTGGCTATGGCTCCAGTTGAGTTGAAATGCAAGTTCTGATGGTTTTTAAAGCTTGAATTTCGGAGGATGTCCGTTTCGGAGCTTAGAGAGCGTCACAGACTGATTCTCTGTGGTTCTGCTTTGGATGAAGAGCGCATGACTTTGTTTATTGTGATTTGAGGTTGCTGCGCATCAGATGAAGACTGGCTATGGCTCCAGTTGAGTTGAAATGCGAGTTCTGATGGTGTTTAAAGCTTGAATCGCGGAGGATGTCTGTTTCGGAGCTTAGAGAGCGTCACATGGCAGCTGCCGAGACTGTGAATTCTCTTAGAGAGCGATTGAAGCAAAAGCGTGTTCTCCTTCTCGACACCGATGGTTCGCAATTTCTTTTTTGATGTTTCTCATAAGTCGATAATTATTTTCCACATTTCACGTTTTCGATGTTTTTGTTGAGATTTCCTCTTTCGTTTTCCTTCTGCTGTGAATTTTGTTTGTTTGATGAGCTCAGATACGCTAGGTCGCAAGGGAAGACTCCGGTTACCTTCGTCCCGACGGATCTGGTTTGTTGTAGGACCTTGCAAGGGAACACCGGGAAGGTAATTTGTATTTTCTGATGCATAATTGTTTTCGGCATTTGTGTGTGTTTATCTGTGTGTGTTGTGTGTGTGTGTTTATGCCCTTTTTTCACACCAATCAAAGTCAGAAATGGGTTTAAATTTCTTCTTCCATTAAATTTATATTTTCTAGCTTCAATTTTGGAGGTCAGATGATCGTCAAGTTTCTCTACAGCACTGGTAGGAACTTTCATCTCCTCATAATTTAGTTAAAGATCCTACAGGTATACTGTTCTTCATTGCAGGCTTTGAATTAAGTGCTCAGCTAGCAAAACTGATCAGTTGAAGCTGTGCTTTAACATTTTATTTGTTAAATTCTTTAATTGAATATCGCTCAGGGGTCAATTTTGAAAGAAAATAAAATGTTAAAGACCCAATGTATCGACTTCGAAATACCAAAGGCTAATTGAGTACTTGAGTCATTCGATCACGAACAAAAAGATCATTTTCCCAAAATTTTGAAGTGCATATTGTTGGTGCATAAAACTGGTACACACCTCGAGTATGGTCCAGTCGAATGACAGGTGGGTCCTCTTGCTGAGGTGGAGTCGTCGATTGAAAAGTCCTCGAGCGAGCTGTGCTGGGTCCAGGGAGGACTGATCTGCTGTGTCCAGAGTCCTGCTCCTTAGGGAGTGTACCTGCAGAAGGCTCAGACTGAGGTTTATCCCGGTGAAACCCCTCCGGCGTGGTAATCAGTGCTCAGAGAGAAAAGGTACAGAATATAACAAGGAAACAAATGAACTCGCACGTAATGTAAGTCATTCGAGCGTACCTCGGGTTTACATAGCCCCCGATATATATAGGCGTTGGAGATGATTAGTCGGGTCTAAACACAGTTAAGTAGTCGAAACCCTGTGTTTAGCCGATAATCCGAGACATTTAGGAGATAATCGTTGGGCTTGGGCTTTTGGGCCCATTTGGCGAAACCCGTGGACTTTTGTCAGGCCTACGGCGGTAAGATGGTGGAGGAGAGCGGAGATTTGTGGAGTCTTGGAGAAGAAACAAGGTGAAAAGGGGAGTCGGTCGAGGTGAACGGCTGGGTCCTTGAAACTGACTACCCAGGGCACGGCGCAGAGCTTAGAGCGATACGTCCCAGTAGGGCTCCTCGCTCCTCCTTGGATGCAAATGAGGTTCCAGGGAGGAGCCGTGGTCGGCGTATGCTCCAGTGTGGCGTTTGTAAATTTCGAAATGCGTCCCTATTACTACAACGACGAGCACGTGGCTGGGTTCCAAGTGCTGACTCAGAGAAGCCCAAAAATACTCTCATCAGTAGCCCCCCTAGCCCTGTGCAACGAGGGAAGCGAGACGGTCAGGGATATCAATTCCTGGTTTAAACGGGCATCCTAGAGACTTCGTAGCTCAAGAAACACCTCTGATCGATATTTTTTCAGGAGTTAGTTTTTTCTTAAGGAGCTTATTCGAAATAGGCCTCCATACGGTCGGGGTCCGGGGTCAGGTAGCACGGCAGGGCGGTCCCGAATTTCTTCGATTTTCAGGACGACAATTTTTTAGGAGTTGGAGTTTTTTAGAGGAGTTAATTTGAAATATGCTCCTCTACGGCCGAGGTCCGGGGTCAGGTAGCACGGTAGGGTGACCCCGAATTTTTTCGGTTTCACGACGACGATTTTTCAAGAGTTGAACTTTTTTAGAGGAACTAAATTGAAATACGCTCCCATACCGCCGGGGTCCGGGGTCAAGTAGCATGGTAGGGCGGCCCCGAATTTTTTCGATTTTCAGGGCGACACACATTCACCGTGAACAGACCCTGAGCACGGATTGGCCTTCATTGTGGAAAAAATTAATGCAAGTCCCAAGAGAGTGCGTGCTGCGAACGGGTAGGAAGGTGAGGGGTTGTGCCCCCACTTAAAATTTAAGGGGGCAATTTAATTAAAATGAAACAAAAGGAATGGGAGGGGCGCAGGGGGGAGGGGGTAGCCCCCTTCCCCCCTCACGCTGGCCTTGCAGCCAGCGTATGCTGGCCCCAAGGGACCAGTTCCCCACTTGGGGCTGGCGTGAGGGGGGAGGGGGCAGCGCCCCTCCCCCTTGTTATATATTTATTATTATTATTATTATTATTATTATTTTTTATTTTTTTTTTTTTTTTTTTTTTTTTTTTTTAACTCATAAATTCGTTTGAGAGGAGAATTTGGGATAAACTCTCATCTGCGCCCAGCCGGCCTGAGGCAGCATGGTAGGACAGGGGGAGCCGGATTAGACGACGCTGGGCCGAGGAGATGTGGTGAAATTTCTGGACGACACTCCTGGACGACGTTCTTGGAGAAGGTCGTTACTGGACCCTGTCGGCTAGGAGTGACACGGCAAGGCAGTGTTCGTCGGACCTTGTAGTTCCGATTACGAAGCACTGAGGTTGAACCTCAAGATGGTGCCACGCACAAGGACGCCGAGGCGGACAGTGCTGACGAGGGCTCCCCGAGGAGGGTGAGATTAAATCCATTTCCCCTCGCACGAACGCCCCTTACAACGAGGGTAGAGAGGACTAAGTTAGGACCACCGCCTTTTCAGGACTTAGGATTTTGTAGACTCCTTTTCGCTTATTCCTATTTTTTTGCTCGCGAGCGTGTAAGCTTTTAAGCGGCATTACCAGGGTACTTCAGAGTCTACTCCTTTCTCTCAACGTTTTCGCCAAGTCATTCTTTGCCTAGCATAGTTTTTAGAGTTGTAAAATTTTGAAAAGTTTACAAAAACTTCAAGAACTTCTCATCTCTGTCCAGGACCATAGTCCACTAGCCCCCCAGTTCGAGACACGAGCTTATTGCAAGGAAATCGTGTCGTGAACTTAGGAGTAGGGTTTCCCAGGGTAGCTAATCCTCTCGGTCCATAGGAGCGCAACACGGTGGTTGGACCCCTATGGCCGGTCATCGGGGAGTTCTCCGTAGTCAGGCTCATTCAAGAACCCTTTCAGGTTATCTCCATTTAGTCCATGTAGGAGCACTTTCCCTTTTAGAACGCCGGACTCATAGTCAACTAGTAGGGAGAGGTACTTGGCTGCAGGCCCTAAGACCCAATCAATGCCCTGCCCTTGGTGGATGACCTAAGTCTGTCCCTGGGTACGGACTATTGACTTCCGGAGAGGGTTTGGTTGTCACCCTCGACGCTGAGCGACTGGATGAGACTTGTGTAGAGTTACTCGTGACGCCGAGAGTAGGGATGTTAATTTGGAGAATTATCCGCGACTCAGGAGGTCGGAGTACCACTGAGGAGAATCATTCGCGACACCGAGAGTTGGGACACAACTTAGGGGGTCGGAATGCAGCGGTGGAGAATCACTCGCGACATCGGAGCCAAGATGTGACTCAGGGGGTCGGAATGTAATCGTGGAGAATCACTCGCGACGCCGAGAGCCAGGATGCGACTTAGGGGGTCAGAATGCAACCGTGGAGAATCACTCGCGACGCCGAGAGCCGGGATGCAACTTAGGGGGTCGGAATGCAGCCATGGAGAATCACTTACGACCCCGAGAGCCGGGATACGACTCAGAGGGTCGGAATGCAGTCGTGGAGAATCACTCGCGACGCCCAGAGCCGGGATGCGTCTTAGGGGGTCGGAATGTCGTTGACCAGAGAGAACACAAGGCATATTGCACAAAACACATTCTTTATTTGGATAAGCAAAACTACCATATTTTGTACAAACTGGAAGTTGTTCACAAAAGTGGATCATCCCTACAGAAGTTATACTTCAACTAGTCAGCATTCTGCGGGCGCCTGAGCGGCACATTCTTTTCTATTTCAAAATCGTATGTGCTCGGACCTGTGACCTTACTGACTCTATATGTCTCCAGAGTTGAATCCGCAGTGGATGTGGTTGATTTCACCATCCACGCGTTGGTGATTCTCTCCGGCCTCAGCGTCCTGGGGCGGTGGACAGTTGCGGTTCCCTCTTCTTCTCTGGGCCCGGGGCTCTCCCTGTGGTTCATCCCCATCAGGTTGCCCCTGATTTCCTATCTGGATGTAGTTCCGGAGATAGCCTCTTTGGACAAGAGTTTCAATCTCCTGTCGGAGTTGGAAACAGTTCTCTGTGGAGTGACCTCGGTCTTGGTGGAACTCACAGTATTGGGTCATCGATCTCCCGACCGGCCTTTCCCTCAGGGGCGGCGGAGGAGGGAAGAAGTCTTGCCCTGAGTTTTCTGCGAAGACGGTGGCCACTGAGGCCGTGAGCGGGGTGAACTCTAGTTGGTGACGCTTTGGAGGAGGAAGTGGCCTCTTGTTTCTAGGAAGGGGTCTAAACCTCCCTTCATCTCGTAATCTTCTCGAGCCTTGGGCTTGATTCGAACCTTCATTTCCTGATTCCCTTGGCTTGTTTGCTCCTGGCTGCCTTCTCCTGGTTGCAGCACGGAGGTCAGCACCATGGAATCTAGTCCCACGGTCTAGCGCTTGATCGAGTATGAGAGCAAAGTTAGAGCAGAGATCGTAGGATAATCTCTGATGCCAGAGCCCGTGAACAAAGGCATTTAGCGCAACGGCGTCAGGGAGGTCTTCGCATAAATTTGCTTCTCGGTTGAAACGCTCAACGTAATCACCCAAAGATTCAGTGGGCTCTTGTCGAAGAGTGAGGATATGAGCCACAGTCTTTGACCTACGCCGGGAACCACTGAAACGAGCTAGGAACAATTGCTCGAGTTCTCTGAAGGTGGAGATGGACGCTGGCCGCAAACCTCGGAACCACGATCTTGCAGCACCTATAAGAGTGATGGGAAAGGCTCTGCACCTCAAAGCTACAGAGGCCACCTGCATGTCCATATGAGACTTGAACGTAGAAAGGTGGTCAACAGGATCTGAAGTCCCATCATACGGACTCATTTGGGGTTGGGTGAAGTGTCTCGGTGCTACTTCCTCCAGAACCTCATCTACAAAAGGAGAATTCACCTCCGGAATAACACCCGATCCAACCCGGCCTCCTTGTTCCTCTTGGAGAAGGGCTTCTACGTTGGCTAGACGACGTTCCACAACCTTCCCTGCTTGGGGCTCTCCCTAGATCCGACTGTCCGCAGCCCGGGCATTAGGGTGATGGTAGGGAGGTGAGTAAGAGTCAACCTCACGATCACGCCGACCTCTATGATCGGACCTGGCAGGCGGATGAATAGCACGACCATTAGGGGACACCGACATATCCCTTAGCACAAATTCGTGTGGCAGAGAAGGTGGAGATCTCAGCATTACAGGGAGGGCCCTCTCTTGTCTCGCAAACTCAGGGTTGCGAGGTAGAGGGCGGCCCTCGGGCTGCTGCCCGTTCAGAGTGTCCATAAAAACATCGCGATTTTGGAGCGGCTCCTCAAGCGTTGCGGGCTGGAGGGTTGGTCCATCCTGAATAGGGGGCGGTGGCAAGCGCGCGAGAAGGAGTTGTATACTTGGCTTGAACTCTTGCATTTGGCGTTCAAGGAGATCAAACCGAGATGCGTCCACAGTTCCTGAGGTTTGTCCCGCAGTTCCAGGTGGCAGAGTGGATGGTCCTGCCTGACCATTGAGGGGGCAGTTATCCTCGTTGGTGGGGAGCTTATGGGTATGCGCTTGGATTTTTTGACATGTCTTCTCGTTCTTCAATTTTGTATCTATCTAACTGGACCTTGTGATCACTCAAGCTCAGCTGAGCAGAGAGTAGTGATCAGGGGAAGGCTTTTTGCTCGGTTCCCACAGACGGCGCCAAACTGTTGGTGCATAAAACTGGTACACACATCGAGTATGGTCCAGTCGGATAACAGGTGAGTCTTCTTGCTGAGGTGGAGTCGTCAATTGAAAAGTCCTCGAGCGAGCTGTACTGGGTCTTGGGAGGACTGACCTGCTGTGTCCAGAGTCCTGCTCCTCAAGGAGCGTACTTGCAGAAGGCTCAGACCGGGGTTTATCCCGGTGAAGCCCCTCCGGTGTGGTAATCAGTGCTCAGAGAGAAAAGATATAGAATATAGCAAGGAAACAAATGAACTCGCACGTAATGTAAGTCATTCAAGCGTACCTCGGGCTTACATAGCCCCTGATATATATAGGTGTTGGAGATGATTAGTCGGGTCTAAACACGGTTAAATAGTCGAAATCCTGTGTTTAGCCGATAATCCGAGACATGTAGGAGATAATCGTTGGGCTTAGGCTTTTGGGCCCATTTGGCGAAACCCGCGGACCTTTGTCAGGCCTACGGCGGTAAAATGGTGGAGGAGAGCGAAGATTCGTGGAGTCTTGGAGAAGAAACAAGGTGAAAATGGGAGTCGGTCGAGGTGAACGGCTGAGTCCCTGAAACTGACTACCCAGGGCACGGTGCAGAGCTCAGAGCGACACGTCCCAGCAGGGCTCCTTGCTTCTCCTTGGATGCAAATGAGGTTCCAGGGAGAAGCCGTGGTCGGCGTATGCTCCAGTGTAGCGTTTGTAAATTTCGAAATGCGTCCCTATCACTACAACGACGAGCACGTGGCTGGGTCTCAAGTGCTGACTCAGAGAAGCCCAAAAATACCCTCATCACATATAAAATTCTTCATTTTTATCAAAATAACCCAAACTTGAAATTCTAGATATTAAACCCTTCGGAGGTCATTCTTATTAAATCATCAATATTTTATAAGTGATCATACCAGGATAACATTAAAAAAAAAAAAATTAAAACAAAACAAAAAATTGTTTTTTCATTTTATTTCGTGAAAATTAAAAAAAAAAAAAAATCTCCTTATTTAAAAAAAAAAAAAAAAAGAAGAACGAAAAATTAATTAAAAAAAAATATTTTCTAAGAAAAGATTTCAGAATCAAATAAAACATTTGAATTTAAACTTTGATTGGACTTAATTGGATAAGGTATTATCTTCAGACGGGCGTTTCGGGGTGCCTAACATTTTTCTTGAGCATAATTGACTCTCGAACTCTTAAAACAAATCTTTGGTCGGACTGTGTTTTTCGGAGTCAAAATTTTATTTAAGTCATTTTTTCGATCGTTTTTTAAAAAATTCAGTGACTTAGCACACCATTTAAACTCAATGTTAAGTGTCAATTTTTTTTTCTAAAATTGGTTTAAGTTATTTTATGAAGAAACCGAAGTTTTAAAAATCTCATCTCTTTAATGTTTTCAAAAAATAAAAACAAAACAAAAAGCTTATATGTTTATTTATTTTATTTTGTTTTTCAAAATCGCGTCAAGAACTATATAAATTTAATTTATTTATTTTTAAATAAATTTTATTTTTTTTTATTTATTTTTATATTAAAATTCATTTAATCAACGAATCAAAAAATATGAAAATTATAAAGATTCTCATATATAAGGAAAGAAATTGAAAAATCTATTTGATCAATTTTTTAATATTAAAAATATAAGAAATATTTTAATTGGAATTGAGCCAGATTCTAATATATAATATTTATTTATTGCTTTTTACTTGTAATTTTATTTTTATTTATTTATTTATTTATTTTTATAATATATCAGTTTATGTACATCTCGATTAATTATTTTATTGGGTCATTTTAAAAATGCACTCTCCACTAGTAACGAAATTGAACGATAAAGAAATCGAATGAACGAAATCGGTAACGATGGCGAGGACGACGACAATGACGAGTTCGGCGAAGACGATGGCGAGGACGGCGAAGATGATTGTGAGGAGGAGGTGGATGGCGAAGACGGAGGAGAACGACGAAAGATGGAGCGAAATTGAATGACGAACGATCAGGAAAAGAGATCGAAAATGATAAAGAAAAGAAAATGAAAACGAGGCTAACAAAAGTTGAAATTTCGGTAATAACCAGCGTGTCCTCATAGCATGGGATGAGCTTTTTGGGCAAAAAAATTTTTTTTTTTTTGTTCCTCATTCTCTTAGCATTTTGAGAATCAATTCTTATTTTTTGGGTTGGGTTGGAATAAAAACACTAACCCGTGTTTCTATTCCAACCTAACTCAACCCAAACATTCTGAGATTAATTTTTGGAAACGCATTTGGCAACATAAAACTTAATCCAACCCAACCCAAAAAATGAGAATTAATTATCAAAATTCTAAGGAAATGAGAAACCATTTTTTTTTGGTGCCCAAAAAACTCAACCCAACCCAAGGGACGCGCTTGAAATTTTTCTTATTGTTAATGAGATTCCTATTCGACTTTTGTTAGCTCATAACGAGAGTTTTTATTTTTCATTTTTCCCTTCCCTCTGTGTCTTCGTCTTCGTCATCGTCCTCGCCTCCTCGTCTGTGTGTCTTCGTCCTCGCCTCCTCCTCTCCTTGCAATCGTTCTTCCTCTTCCTCTCGTCGTTGTCGTCTCCCTTCTTCGTCGTCTTCGTCTACTCGTTGCTTGTGTGTTGCCGTTGTCTCTCCGTCGCCGTCAACGAAGTTACAGATTGCAAATTGTCTTCGCCGAACAGGGTTTCGAAGATTTCGTTACTGATTTTGTTGTAGATTGACATCTTCTCGCCATGGTTCTCGAATCGATTTAGATTTTCATTTCGATTTTCGATTTCGAAATCAAAATCGAAAATGCTTTTCGATTTCGATTTCGATTTCATCACTTCTATTTCGATTTTCATTTCGATTTCGAAATCGAAATCGATTTAGGATTTGGTTCTTGATTTTGGTTTAGAATCCGTTCTTGATTTTGGTTTAGGGTTAATTTTTGATTTGGGAGTTTGGTTGAATTTTATGAAATCAATTCTAGGGTTGGTTCTTGATTTGAGGGTTTGGTTGAATTTGGGGGTTTGGTTGAATTTCATGAAATTAATTCGAAGGTTGGTTATTGATTTGGAGATTTTGGTTGAATTTAGGGGTTTGGTTGAATTAATTATAAGGTTAGTTTATGAAATCAATTTTAGGATAATATATAGTTACCAAACGTGATTCTGTTTTCAGTACAAAAAAAAAAAATTATCGTTACCAAACACAATTTTGTTTTTAGTAGAAAACAAAATTCTCAATCTAAGGTATCCTAAGTGGGTTAAGAAGGGGGAGAACACTAAACCAAACGCCACCTCAACCAAACGGGTCCTAAATTCCGCTCCCCAGGATTTATTACTTGTGATCTTGTCCCCACAAATGTATACCCCATGCTGTAAGTCGAGTTTAGTAGACATCTACTGTGGAAGGGATAGTGAAAAGGATTGGTGGAGTGGAGAGCATTGTAATCCATGGCGACGTGGCAGTCTTCACATCTGTCGTTCTTCTTCCTCCTCTTCGCAACTACAAAAACTACTGTAGAGAGAGAGAGAGGGAGAGTAGGCGGAGATGGCGGCATTACGGCTTGAGGCACAGCTATCGGCTCCTGCAAAATTCATTCATCGACGTCTAGATAAAACTAGTATTCGCAATAGCTCGCTGTCCTGGCGCCCCCGCACGTTAGCACACGACGGCTCCGTTTCTGTTTTTTCTTCTCGCAGAGGTACGATACACCTATGGTCATTGCGGATTGATGTTTTTCAGGTTAGGATTGATGTAATTGATAACGATTTTTTTTTGTTATAGGAAGATGGTATCAGCGACCGATAATTACGTGTAATGCTCAGGCAGTACCGGCAGCGAATTTGGCACCGGGGACGCCGGTGAGGCCGACGAGCATTCTCGTCGTCGGCGCTACCGGAACCTTGGGAAGGCAGATTGTGAGGCGGGCGTTGGACGAGGGCTACGACGTGAGGTGCCTGGTCCGCCCTAGACCTGCTCCTGCTGATTTTCTTCGCGATTGGGGCGCCACCGTCGTCAATGTAATTCTCTTCATTCCTGCAATATTAACTCGTCGAATTAAGAAATCAGAGTTCTATTTACACCTTTCTTGCATCTCTGAAGTTGATGCAAATAGTGAAGTCCTGGTGTTTGCAGTTTGCTTGTGTTCTTGATAAAAATTAAGCTGGTTAACAATAATTGCTGGCAAATATGCCCACTCTTACCATCTCATCTTGAATTTCAAGTGTATTTTAAGGTTAATTATATAGAAGAAAGTAATGTTTGTGATAGATTTCTTCATTCTGCAACTGGATACTTAGGTGGCGTTTGGTTAGTGTTTCTGCTGTTAATTCTAATAAACTGGGATGAAAATTATGTTTCCATTCTAGAGTATTCCTAGAATAGAAACATGTTTGGTAACAACCATTATCCTGAAATTATTTCTTTTAATTTATGAGAATAGAAGCAAGAAACAGGTTTGGTTGCAACATTTGTTTTTTTTTTCCCTTTAATTGTATGGTGGCCAACGTGGTGGTGGCCGGCAGGATGGTGGTGGCGGAAACAGTAACCAAACGGGGCCTTAGATATTCAATTCATTGACTTGCAATGTGAACTTTGCTTTAACCTTTTGCTTCATTACTTTTTTCTAATTCAATGTCTTAATTTTCATCTACTGAATGTGACATGTTTCCTTGCAGGCAGATCTAAACAAGCCCGAGACGATACCTGCAACATTGGTTGGTATTCATACGGTCATTGATTGTGCTACAGGCCGTCCAGAGGAGCCCATAAAAACTGTAAGCATCCTTGCTGCTGATGCTCGAATAGATACATTTCAAGCATATTACATGCTTGTATTGTAATTTTGTGTACTTTTAATCCATGTTCATAATGAATTTATCTCATTACATGGCATGTTTATGGTTGCCATATTTAATTCAGTTGTTTATTTTAGGTAGATTGGGAAGGAAAAGTTGCTCTTATACAATGTGCAAAAGCCATGGGAATTCAGAAGTTTGTCTTCTACTCCATCCACAACTGTGACAAGCACCCTGAAGTTCCATTGATGGAGATCAAATATTGCACCGAGAAGTTTCTCAAGGACTCAGGGATGAACCACATCATTATCCGATTATGCGGTTTCATGCAAGTAATTCCTATCCAGATTTAATGTTTTGATGTTGATTGCAAGTTTGGTTGCTTGTTCCTTAAGTTCCATGGTTAAAATATAATAACTTATCTTGTCAACATTCCTAGGCAGTGGCGGATCGAGGGCAATTTTTTTTTTAGGGTTGGCTTATGTAAATTTTTAAGGAATTTAATTGTTTTTTCCCTGAAAAATATAAGGGTCATAGACTCATAGTAAAAATTTTCAAAAATTGAGGGGGCTTGAGACCCGCCGGGCTCTTAATAACTCCGCCGTTCCTCATAGGATATCTCTAGTATTTCACCCTTTTTTTCTTAACTTTTTTTTATTGAGACATTTTTACCCCTCAAGCATATATGATTAACTTGAGAGCGAAAATTGCAATTGAATTGTTTAATTCCCAGATTTGTTTTATTTTTTGCTTAAACTCTATATT
The DNA here is from genome assembly GCA_016647705.1 of Eucommia ulmoides. Lineage (NCBI taxonomy): Eukaryota > Viridiplantae > Streptophyta > Magnoliopsida > Garryales > Eucommiaceae > Eucommia > Eucommia ulmoides. Next base: position 47,870,047 of record CM028331.1, read on the forward strand.
ATTGTTGACTTGTGATAATTCATATATTTGAACTTTTTAGTATGTTATCAGTGTTTTTATTTTATTCTTTGTTCTTGATTTTTTTCCTCGTATTATTTTAATTTTAGTAAAAATTTAAATTTAGGGGTAGCCGTGTAAATTAAATAATTTTTAGTCTTCAAATTTTGTACTTATCAAACAGACAAAAAGAATTTAGTACTTAAAAATCAAGACTTAAAATTTTAATTTTATCCAGTGTTGGAAAAGGTGTTTTTTGAGCGAGCCTAGAGGCGGGGCGTAGTAGAAATGCCCTTGGGCTATGGCTGGGGTGAAATGCTCCTTGAGCATACTGTAACGTCCCTCACACCTTGGCCTTCCTACTAGAGAAATTCTCTAAGTGTGGAAGCTAAGTCTTGTATATATAGGGTAAGGGAAGAGGCTACTCTTGGAGGCTTCCAACTTTCTATATTTAAAAGTGCTCGTCTTCCATTAATATTTGATTGGGTGATTAAATAAATATTTATAGGGAGGCTTGAACTTGCATCTTTGCGTATTTCCAGTCCACTATCCTATAGAAGTTTTCATTGTTTTACTCCGTTAATAACTTAGCATAAATTTTTTATACACGTTATCCATTATTTTTCTTTTGCCATCATATATATTTTTCCTACAATTATTTTTAGGTCTTTTTTAATTCTTATATATCTTAAAAAGTATTAAAAATTCATATTTCATGGGGCTTATGCCCTACGCCTGGGACATGTTAAAACGCCCGCGCCTTGTGCCCGTGCCTTTTACAATACTGATTTTATTAAACAAACTTATGATATTTTCAACACTTAAAATTCTTGCACTTTAAATTCAGCACTTAAAATTTTCAACACTTAAAATTTAAGCGTTTATCAAACATGGCCTTAGTTTCTAGTCCTATAACTTCATGATATTGAAAATATTTTATCTAAACTAGTAACTTTAATATTTAAAATATTTTAAGCCTTTAAATAATCATGAATATACATGCACACACTCATAGTTTTCTGACATAGAACTAAGCTAGATTCTCCATTGAAAGGTAATTTATTCACTGAATGATGTGGTACTTAGGGAAATATTTGTAAATATCATTCATTAGTTTGTCTAATTGTCTATTTTAATCTGTCTTTTTTGCTCTTACGGATGTTTTCAGGGTCTAATTGGGCAATATGCAGTGCCTATACTGGAAGAGAAATCTGTGTGGGGAACAGATGCCCCGACTCGAATAGCGTACATGGACACGCAAGTAATTTCCTTAATTTTGTTCTTAAACAACCCTTGAAAGAAAGAAATCTTGGAGATTGCCTTAAAAATTTTCTACGTCTTCAGGATATAGCGCGATTGACATTTATAGCTTTACGTAATGAGAAAATCAATGGGAAGCTTCTCACGTTTGCTGGGCCTCGTGCATGGACAACCCAAGAGGTAAAGAAGGATATTTTGAATTTCAGATTAAGGTAGCATTTGGAAGCACAAAATTGCAAATTCGGAATTGGAATAAAATAAAAAATGAACGTGTATTGAAAACTAAAAATTTAGGTACGGTCATTTATAATTCCAATTCCGTGTTTAACCACACACTACCTAAGTGTTTTCTTAATGCTTGTTTGTTTTAGGATGTTTTCTACATGAGGGTATTTTTTTTTTCCCGCTTAAGAAAAAATTACTGAAAAAAAGTATTATCAAACGGTGCCTCAAAGGATAATATCACAATTTGTTTTTCTCTCTTATATTAGAAATTTATTTGATATTTTTTGTTCAGGTGATAGCCCTATGTGAGAGGCTTGCAGGGCAAGATGCAAATGTGACCACCGTCCCGGTATCAGTTTTGAGATTTGCCCGTCAGCTGACTCGTTGTTTCGAGTGGACAAATGATGTTGCCGATAGATTGGCATTTTCAGAGGTAACCAACTCACTAACTAACAATATCTGCCGCCATTTTTTTTTTGAATTCCCATATATAAAGTGTTTTTTTTTTTTTTTAGGTTCTTACGAGCGATACTGTATTTTCGGTGGTGATGGCAGAGACATATCAACTCCTAGGGGTGGATCAGAAAGATGTGGCCTCACTGGAGAAGTATCTGCAGGATTATTTCACAAATATACTCAAGAAATTGAAAGACCTTAAAGCACAATCAAAGCAAACAGACATTTACTTCTAGACATCAATCAGGTATGCCTTCATTTTGATAACGTTTTCTTAAGTTATTTTGACAGAAAAGTACTCTTTACTTAAAACAAAAACAAAAACAAAAAGGAAAAACTGTTGTTGAATCCCACTTGTTTGTGTTATCTGATCCTGAGAGCCTAGGGCAATCTCCTCTTTCAAGGCGTCTTTGGCGAGTGAATTAGGCTCATTGATTTTTTATATGGTATCAAAGTTAGGACTCTTGTTTGATATTAAATGTGTTGAATTCCACATTATGTTGGGCCACTCGATATTTGTTCATAGTGGTTTGTCAAAATTTCACCATGCGTGTGAGCGGGCGTGTTGAATCCCACATTGATACTGAGCCCCTCCATATATGTTCGAAATGTTTTGTCAAAAGTCAACCTTGGGCGTGACGTAGCGTGTTAAATCCCACATCGATGTTAGGCCCCCCAATATCCGTGGTTTGTCAAAAGTCTACCTTGTGCTATGGGTGCGTTGAATCCCACATCATGTGCGTTTAGCGGTAATCCTCATCTTACAAGGCATCTTTTGATAGTGTGTTAGGTCCATTGGGTTTCCTACAACTGTATTTGATAATATAAAGACTGTATTTGATAATATAAAGAGAATATCTTGTTATTATCTATACAGATGATCTTTTAATTTGTAAAAAAAATTCATAGATGGTTGAATCAAAGTGGGCAGAGGGGTTTGGTCTATCTATCGCTTAAAATATAAAAATCGTAAAAATGAAATAAATGTTCCTTTTCTTTTACCCCCTTATACTTTGATCTTGTTTTATTTTGTCCTCTTTACTTTAAAAATTTACATTTTACCCCCTTTAATTTATATTTTACCCCCTTTTACTAATAAATTTTACATGAAATGCAGTTGGACTCAACACCCTTCCAGAACCACCCCTTGGTTGCAGTGAGCTCCGACTGAAGTTTCTAGTTGTAATCTTGTAGCACAGTGTTGTACTCCTGCAATCTCATGTACATATTGTTGAGCCACTGTATCTTTTAATTAGCAGTAATTGTCCAGTTGAGCTCTCTTAAGCTCATCTGAAAAGGAAGTCTGTACCTTCTTTGAAGAAATTCTAGCCTCTTCTTCTTTTGCTAAAGAATCCATCGTAGCCAATTTTTCAGACTTTTCCTTTGCAATTTTTTCCTGATAAAGCAGTGTAATTTTTCCTTGAGTCGGTGATAATTGAATTGAGCATTTCTTCTTTTGCATTCATTAGCATCTCCATGTTGGTGCATTTCTTTTCGACTGATTTTAAGAGTTGTTTAAGGTTCTCTTGGTTTGAGAGGTAATTTCCACTGGAGAATTTGAACCTAGGGCCATGGTGGCTTAAAATCTAATTAGGGTCAACAAGATCGAGCATAACCCAACAGTAGTAGATCCATCATTACTGTTGACAAGTCTTCATGTAAATGCACTCATTGCCATAAGAATGGTCGTATCAAAAGTAATTGTCTTGAACTTGTGGGCTATTCAGAATGGTGGGACACCAGTCGCATGAAAAAAATTTCACCAAAAGTATTCCATTGCAACAATTGTCCAAACAAAGACAGAAGATGAAATTGCTAACAACGTCTCGACATTGGTAATAATTGCAGACAATGGTGATAAAATTTTAAACATTTCAACATCTATTATGAATCATGCGTGAATAAGAGATTCTGGTGCAACAGATCATATGATATATGATTCTAAACAAATCTTACCACTCAATCACTTCACCCAAAAATTTGTCTCTACTGCAAATAGAACTTCGTCCTCAGAACAGAACCCACCCCTTCCCGAATAGAACCACCCTTTCTTGAACCAAGCAACTATCTTCTGTGGATCTACCGGTGGCTGTTGGAAAATCAGCTACTGGTTGTGGCAATATTGAATTCACGAAGGAGGAAGTAGAGACCTTATTGAATGAAAAATCAAAAGCAAATGATAGATTTAAGTTTAACCTCAAGGAAGTCTGATAAAATGATGAGCTATATATAACAATTAAGGCGTTGCATTAACTGGTTCCAACAGTTTGAAGGAAATTACCTCTCCAATCAAGAGAACCTTAAACTACTCTTAGAATCAGTCGAAAAGAAATGCACCGATATGGAGATGCTAATGAATGCGAAAGAAGAAGCGCTCAATTCAATTATAACCGACTCAAGGAAAAATTACGCTACTTTATCAAAAAAAATTGAGAAGAAGAGTGAAAAATTGGTTGCGATAGATTCTTTAACTAATGAAGAAGAGGCTAGAATTTCTTCGGTGAAGGTACAAGCTTCCCTTTCAGATGAGATGCTTTTTTCAAGAGATTATTGTGCCGTACTAAGGAAAAAGTTTTAAGAATGCCAACTAACGTGACAATAACATTCCCAAATTGGACTATTTGGGGGGAAATGGCACATGATTTTAACCTTTTCTTTGCCTTCATTGAGCCAACCCCCCCCTCCACGTGCATCCATTGTCTCAAACTTTTGGACTTTTGAATATTCTTTTGTCAAAAGACCTTGAATTGAAGAAATTATTGACAAGGGTTTTCTTTGTTTCAAGTTTCTTTAAGAAAAAACATTATTGATTTTTGGTGTTGAGGTTCGGTTTTAACTAATACAAGTAACGGCAGGTTATGTGTCAGGCGTCAGTGTATTGACACAGGCGTCAGTGTATTGACACAAAATTACACTGGAAAAGAAACAAAATATTTTGTTGGTTTTAATACAGTTTCTTATCTGGTTATTACACAGTTCTTTGTTTAATTTATATACTGTCGTAAAACCTGTAGTTACTATGTTAATTGTCAGTTCTCTTAAGATTGTATAGTTAATAAGTGGTTCTCTCGGAATTGTCAAGTGAATGAAATGCGACATGCGCAACTCCCGTCTCTTTCTCTTCAATCCCTTGAAATGAAATGCGACGTGATAAAAGAAGAACTGGTAAATGAGGATTTTGGGTTGGTTGAGTTGGTCAAGACAAGTCTTCATTGGTAAAGAGGTAGCCGTTTCATATTAATTGATGTAATATATATTTTTTTTTCCCGGTATGTCAGGATCCACTTACGTGCACCTAGTCGGCTTGATATATTTAGCATTAAATTCAAAATTTAATTTTTCGAGTGTTTTTCTAGAAAGTCAAATCCTGATTTACAAGGAAATGGAGCATCACTTCGTGCAAACTAGATTAACGGTAAAAGATAGTCTAAATTCAATGAAAAATTACTGTTAATAAAAATAGAAATACACAATATTTAAATTTTGTATAGTATGAAGGGAAAAATTACATTTTTGGTCTCTAATGTATAGGGTGAGTGTCTATATGATTGCATATTGGATTCTTCGAGTTTGACATTTGTTTTAATCCTGTAAAATTAAAAACGTTATTAATGATTTTAAACAAAAAATGAGTTGTTTTCAACACGTGACTTTGTTAACAACGATCGATCTATCTTTTTTTTTTTTTTTTTTTCATTTTAGAGAAAAACGTCTTAATTTTAGTAGAATGATAAATTAATAAAAATATCTTTATTAAAAGGTTACTATACTGAACACAGTTTATTTTTTGTTCAAAATTATTAATAACGTTTTTAATTTTGTGCGATTAAAATAAATTTAAAATTTGAGAGGCCAAATGTGTAATTTGGAAAATCTCATGTTCCATATACCAAAAATATAATTCTCCCTCCCCATTTGGGGTGGTCATGGGCCCGGAGGCCTGCTTAGCCTGACTTTATTTTTTAGGGTTTGGACTTTGACTTTGAACCCATGTGTAGGGCCTGGGCCTACGTTTTAAGGTCCGATAAATTTTAGGGCCGAGCTTAGGCAAGACCAAAATATTTTAGGCCCGCCCCGAAGAATAATTTTTTTTTTTTTTTTTATATATATATATAAACACATATTTACTAACACATATAAACACGTATTCACTAACCCTAATTAGTATTTATTTTTTAAATTAAAAATAAAATAAAATTGTAGGCCCGGGTTTTGAGCTTAGTTTTTTTTATAGGGTCGAGCTTAGGCATGAAATTAAGGCCTGACCGTACTCGGACCTAGCAAATTCTTATAATACTCTAGTCTAAGCTTGGCCCAAACTCAGCCTGACCCGACCCGACCTGACTCATGACCACCCCTACTCCCCTGTACTACAACAGTGCCATAAATACTCTGTGAAACGGTCCCCCCTTTCTTCTTCTTCTACAATCATTAAATACAAATCAATTATTTATGCTCATTATACGTTTGATTGTAGAGGTAGGATATCACTTTTACATTTTTTAAGGCCAAATGACACTTTTATCCTTACTTGTTTGATCGAGTTACACTTTATTTTCCTGTAATATTTCTCTAACCAGTTATTTTGTTTCGTCAAAGTTAACAGTCAAATCTAAAAAAAATTAAAATAATAAATTATTTAATTTTAATTAATATTTAACTCGTAGATGAGTATACGTAAATTCTTCTGTTTCTTCCCTTTCTTTATCCTCTCGAGTCATGTATAATAATATCTATTTGTATAAAAGGTATCAATTTTGTTAATTATTTAACTCGAATGATTTTTAGTCAAAAGTTTACGAAATTAAAATTTTAACTCTTGCAATCCACGCTAGTATTTTTTTTTTAAAATCCAAAGTTATTATTAAAAATTCAAAATTTAATGTACACTATAAAAATTACTGTGTTGTTTTACATAAAAATATTATAGTAACTTTTATGTATTGTAGTAAATTTTTATTTTTAGAAAAATTACTTTAAGGTGTAGACTGTATGCGATAAAATTTTAATTTCGTAAATTTTTTTATGAGATAAAATTTTAATTTCGTAAATTTTTTTATGAGATAAAATTTTAATTTCGCGAGACTTTTCACTAAAAACTCCTAATTTGAATCACAGAGAGAATAAATAATTGTTAAAATATTATATGACAGTAAAATATAACTCGATCAGATTAAAAAAAGGGCAAAATATTATTAATATCTATTTTTATTCATTCATATATGATAGTGACGCATAATGAATATATAATTTTTTTAAGAAAAATCTAAAATTCAACTCCTTTCTGTATATAAAAAAAAAAAAAATATGATTTTGTCGTATCGTTATTAATATTTGGATATTTGGGTCCCCCTTTTATGGTCCTCCATCATTAATTTTCTAAAGATTTTGTTCTTTTTTTTTTTTTTTTTTGAAATTTTTTATACTTAATCAATTTGCAGCAATAAAATGGTTTAAATGACCCAAAATTAAATTTCTTTGCATTAATTAAAAAATACGTTGTTATTATTGAAAATAAATTATTTTCTTTTATTTTTCTAATTTTAAATTAATATTTTCTCCCTAATTCTGTTGCTTTCTCTAATTTTGGTTTTGTTAATTTAGATAAAATAAAATAAAAAATTAAAATAAAAGATAATTTTATCTATTTCATGTACATTTAGATGAAAAATTATTTTTATTAATTTTTTAATATATTCAATAATTTAAAGAAAAAAAATTTAATTTTCTAATTTATTATAGGGATAATTAGTGATTAGTATTATTAATCTTATTTAAAACATAAATTTTGATTTAATCCTTTTGTTTGCGTATTAGTCTCACACATGCGTACCTGTGTAATATTTACATGTATTTGTATAATATTGGTTACATCTAACAAATATTTTACACACAAACTAGATACATGTGATTGCGAGAGTATAACGTGTATAGTGAGTCTTTAATCTTTTTTAATATGCGTGAATAAAATACAAATTGTAATTGTATACGGGATTTTTTTAAAATTATGAGTAGAATAAAAGATTTGTCACGGAAACACCCTTTATTATAAGTAGAGAGCGGTAAAGTGTAGAGTTTTAAAGTAGACGGGACAAAATAAAATATGATACAAGTATAAGGGGTAAAAGAATTAATAGTACGTTTTAGGTACTAAAACTACACAAACAGAGTCATCAACTCTGCAACTCTCTCTCTCTCTCTCTCTCTGTACACACTATCTGCCTCTCTGCAACAAACCGACGACACTCTTCGCGTTGGCAAAGATTCTCTCATGTCTTTCGTCTTTCTCAGCTCCCTTATCTCTCTCCCTCTCTTTCTGTGTCGCGCCCTAATTTCACGGCTATGCTTCTCTTGATCTTCTCGCCGTAATCTCTTTTCCGTTACCGAATCGCCTCCAATCGAGACCCAGAAAAAAAATTGGATTTATTTATTTATTTTGGTGATGGGGTGTGCAAGCTCGAAGCTCGATGACCTGCCGGCGGTGGCGCTGTGTCGGGAGCGTTGTGCATTCCTCGACGAAGCGATTCATCAGCGGTACGCGCTGGCCGAAGCTCACGTCGCCTATGTTCACTCCCTCAAAGTGGTTGGCCACTGTCTCCATCGGTTCTTCGATCGGGATCTCGATGATTCCGCTGCTCCGTCTGCTATTGTTCTCGACCTTCCCACTCAGCGGAAAGGCGACGCCGGGCCGTCAGCTTCGCCTCCGCCGGAGGTAGTTCATGACTTGCAGTCCAATTCAGGTTCGCATCTTCATTTTCACTCTGATTCGGATGAAGAGGATTCCGGTTCTGAGTCACTGCATTTGCACCAACATTTGGATTCTGATTCGCCGGTGCACCCGTACGGTCAGATAAATTACGACGATAGCCAAGAGATGAATTCGTATCCTCCCGGCGGGGGATTTGTGCACATGAATTATATGAAGAATCAAACGACGCCTTCGGTGTTGTACGAGCAACGGCCGATGAGTCCCGAGACTGTACACGTGGGTGAATCTTCTTCTTCTTCTTACAATCCCTACCCCTACTCCAATCAAAACCCTAGTACCTCGTATTCTTACTATAACTATCCAAATTACGGTGCTTTTTTTGGTTCATCCTCTCCCCCGCAGCCGTACGGCTCTGCATATCCCCCACCGGAGGTGGGGCCGTCGTTCTCCGCAGCTTCATCTTCAAAACAACCACCCCCTCCACCGTCGCCACCACGAGCATCAGGTTGGGAATTTTTGAACCCATTTGAGAGCTTTGAGAGATATTATCCTTCATACACGCCAAGCCGGAACTCAAGGGAAGTGAGAGAGGAGGAAGGAATTCCTGATTTGGAGGATGAGGATTATCAGCAGGAAGTGGTGAAGGAAGTACATGGAGATCAGAAGTTTGTGAATAACAAAGGTGAAGCCAATTACTCCAAAGAGGCCGTCGATAATGAGGAAGCAAAAGCGAAAGCAAAATCAAAAGTCATAGCCAATGATTCAGAGTCTCTCGTTCATGATATGCCAAGTGCATCATCAGATAATGAACCAGTGGAATATGAAGTTCATATGGTGGAGAAGAAGGTAGCTGACAATAAGGGTGATCGGGGCAATGTGTCTGGTTCTAAATCTCGGGGTAATTTGCATAATGATTCTGATGTTTTGAGAGAAATTCAGGTTCAATTTGAGAGAGCTTCTGAATCTGGAAATGAGGTTGCAGCCTTGCTTGAGGTTGGCAAACTTCCTCATAACAGGAAACATGCTGCATATCAAGGTAATGAATTTACATTTCATATGAGATACGGTATTTTAAAATGTCTTGCAATGAACAAGCATTATCTTTTGTTTGTCGGTAAATTAGTAAACAAGTTGTTGTATTTCGATTGAATCGTTCATGGGATACTGATGTGATCACTTAATTATTATTGCGAAACTTAGGAAAATATTTGAGATACCGGTGTAGTATCGGCCATATGCCGTGTGAGAATAATTTAATTGAGTAATGGAAAAAAAAAACAATTTCAAATGACTGAAGTTATAAATATTTAGACCCGATATATTATCTGATATTTTCTCCTTGATTTTAGGTTAATCTTGACCTATTCTCTTGATCTCAACCTTTATCTTGGCCTGAAATATTTTGATTCTATTGATTAGGTCTCGTATCTTTTCTTGGGCTTTTGGGATTGGACTTGTGCCCTAAATAATTTGACTACTGCCTACTGGGCAGGAATTACACCCTCATCAGATACCTTAAAATGCTTGAAATTTAAATTCATTAACTTGGCGATTCCCATTTTGTAAATTCATATGGGCCTTTTCCGTGCAGCTTCTAAGATGTTGCATGCAATTACGGCTTCACAATCAGTTGTATCATCATCACAGGCTTCTACTTCAAAAAGTGCTGAGAGCTTATCTATAGAGAAAGCAGGTCCTGCCATGCTAGACATTGATGATGATTTGGGATTAAGATCTCGAAATCTATCTTCTACTTTGCACAAACTGTACCTTTGGGAGAAGAAACTATATGAAGAAGTGAAGGTATCAAGTTGGTTCTTGTGGATATTCATATTTCTTTTTATCCTTTTGTTCTTTTGAATATTTTGAAATAACGAGCGCTACCTCATTAAATCTTCCTATGTTTTCATGTATTATTTAAGCATAAGCTTGCTTGCACTTGAGATATAATACGAAAAAAGAAAGTGGTGACAAATGTTAATAATTTAACAATTTTTTTTTATGTAAATGGTTCTATAACTGGGACTTCTCAACTCACTTTTTTTCATTATCTATGATTGTTTTTTATGATTAAAATATCATTTATAGGGATAATGCTAAGATATTATCTCTTACTCTATCAAACACGCTTGATTTTCATTTACTTTTTCTTTCAGGTAAAAGTATTTTTTTTTGGACAAATTAACTGTTTTGATTTTAAAAAAGTATTTAAAAAAAAACGTTACCAGTCGGTGCTGTATTTTATTCCTGCGTGACTGTGTCTTTTTGGTAATGGAGTCACGTTCTTGATTTTACTTGTATAAATAGAAACCCTGGGGAAAAGGTCAAATATTTCACTATCCTAAAGGTCAAATATTTCACTATCCTAGTTAATTCTGAATATTAATGTCATATATCGAACAGAATTTTGTGCATGTATATATAAATAATAAATATGTATATCCTATATGCCTAAAACTGGCAGTATATACATATGGCCTATCACATAATACTACAAACATTAACGTTTTTTTGATGATCTGTCTCTGTGCTTTTGCAGGTGGAGGAGAAATTGAGGGTACTCCATGAGAGGAAGGTCCGGAAACTGAAACATTTAGATGAAAAGGGTGCTGAGGCTCACAAAGTTGAAGCGACAAGAACCTTAGTCAGGAGCCTTTCCACCAAAATCAGAATCGCCATTCAAGTTGTTGATAAGATTTCCGTGAAGATAAATAAATTGAGGGATGAAGATCTATGGCCACAACTAAACGAATTCATTCAAGGGTATGGAAATAAGCCCCAATTTTAGGGGTTTTTACACTTTGCAGCCTTGAAGTTTGACTACTATCTCACTTTGGTTCTTGTGGTTTTAATTTGAACACATAATGCACTGAAGTTTCTTAATCATTCCACTTTAGCCTAATTCATTATTCGAATGGTAAACAGTCATGCCCAACACACTTGACTGTTTTTAAGTGGTTTTATGGGTATTCCTAGCCTTTTCCTTTCCCCCATTCTCCTCCCCGCCCAACCACTCAAGAAAAGACGTGTGTGGTTGTGGGTGGGGTGGGGGGATCATAAATTTGTGGGTTGGAGTGGGAAAAAGGGGGAGGCTGAAAATGCTCACTAAACCCCTAAAAAACAGTCAGGTGGATGGCACATGATCATTTGCGATCAATAATTTTAATGGGTTTAATTTTGGCTGAAGAGGGGATGATTGGGAAATTTTAGGGCGTTATAAGTTCAAATTGAAATTATAGGGACAAAAGTGAGATAATGGTTAAACTTCAGGGGTGCAAAGCATTAAAAAAATCATTTTTATGATTCCTTTTTATTGCCATTTGTGAAATGCTTTAGACTATATTTTACTTCCTGCATTGGGTAGTTATGTGTGATTTAATCATTCCAGTTTAACAAGAATGTGGAAATCCATGCTTGAGTGCCATCGTGCCCAGTGTCATGCTATTGGTGAAGCCAAAAGATTAGATGCAGTTGCATCATCCACTAAACACAGCAGTGATGCTCATCTTGAAGCCACATTGCAGCTTGAACACGAGCTGCTTAACTGGATTTTGAGATTCTCTTGTTGGATCAGCACCCAGAAGGGGTACATCAGAGCATTGAATAACTGGCTTCTCAAATGTCTTCTATACGTGCCTGAGGAAACTCCTGATGGAGTAGTTCCATTTTCTCCCAGTAGGATAGGTGCACCGCCTGTTTTTGGCGTCTGTAATCAGTGGTCTCAAGCACTAGATAGGATTTCTGAGAAGGAGGTGGTCGATTCAATGCGAGATTTTGCTACAAGCGTGCTACAGCTCTGGGAACGTGATAAGGTTGAACTGCGCCAGAGAATGATGGCGAATAGGGATATGGAGAGGAAAGTTAAGAGCCTGGAGAGGGAGGATTATAAGATACAGAAGGAGATTCAGGCATTGGACAAAAGGATGGTTTTGGTTTCTGGGGATGGGTCTGGTCTGTCTTTATCTGGACAAGTTGTGTTCCAGGGTGACACCAGCAAGAGTGGTAATCTGCAGGTGAGTCTGCAGCATATTTTTGAGGCTATGGAGAGGTTTACAGCGAGCAATTTGAGAGCTTATGAGGAGCTTTTGCAACGTATTGAAGAGGACAGACTTGTTCAGGAGCAAGAGAAAGCTTCATAAAGTTCTTGGTGAAAAGCTGAATTTGCACATCATATGCGGTTTGCAGACCTATTGGAAGATTGCTTTTCAAGTATGGAGATCATTGAGAGACTACCAAACTTGATTTTGAAAAATTTCACAAACCCGAGTTTGATGTTTCTTCACCCTTCCTTGTGGTCATGTGATTCATTTTAAGGCAATATGGTGTATTTGGGTTGGCCTCTGGGTGACAATTTCTGCAATCTGGGTCATTTTGTGCCACAATTACCGTCAAACTATAGGAAATAGAGAGAGCAAGATGAAGAGAGAAGCTAAAATTTTCAATGAATCTCGATCTTCATTGATGATTCGGATCAATGTTGGCTGTATGAACAAGAGTAATACTTGTTGAATTGGGTTTTTGATCTCTGATTAATCTAAGAACTACCATTGAAATTGCTCGATGATGACTGCAGCCATGCATATACAAATGAAGAGACCTGGAGTGATGAGCCTTCCACAGAGAGACTCTCGAGTAAGGCAAAATTTTACATTTATTTTTTGCATTGGAATAGCCAGATGAGTTAGGTTAAGGCCCTATTGGCCATTTGATGACGCAAGTCGTGGAATTTTCCGAGCATTAGATCTTGTACAATATGATAGATGTTACCATTCTATTTAATTAATTCAATTGAAGTTAGTTATTGCATTATCAGTTTCTTTTGCTTTTGCAATATATTCCATGCTTTTTAGATATACTTACAAGTAGAATCAGTCTTGATCTCAAAAAGGCGGAAAATTGATTCTGATACCGACTACATATATATATATGTAAACTCTGACATGTTCCTGTAGAATTCCAAAATTATTAAAACTTTATTATTATTATTATTATTTCCGAAATTTAATTTTCCTTTTTTTTTTTTTTAATTAAGAGGTTTTAGAAGTAATTCAAGCAATTAGAGTCCTATTAGGATACTATAACAGGTGGAATTATTTTTGGAATACTTTTCTTTGTTTATAAGTAGTAATATTGTTAGTTTCGTATTATTATGTTTTCTTTTTGTACAAGTATTATGATTAGTTTGTTTCCTTTTCTTAGGGGTTTATGGGTTTCTTTTCCGTACTAGTGAAGGAATTTTGTTGAGGGCTATAAATATTACCCTTGACATTCACTTGTTGTTCATTCAATTATTCCATTATTCAAATTTAATACAATTTGAGATTTTTCTCTCTTTCTTGTGGATTCAAGAGCTCCTGTCTACTAGAACACTATCTAGCCATTTTTCCGCATACTAGAACGTTATCTGGTCTTTTCAAAATTCTTATCCATCTCTACTTGACTTGTTTACTCTGGATCTACTTGGCCATATTACTCAATTTACCCTAATCGTTTTGGTGTTTGGCTGGCTGATTAGTATATGTTTAATTATGTGTTGTTCCATAAACAGGAAGTCTGCCAGGGCATCTTTTTGTCTTAGATTGATGCCTGTTGAGATTTAAATTTGCCATGGATCTGGATCTCATCAGTTGTCATCCATTTGCTGAGAGACAATAGGAATCTTGACAGGTCTATTTTGATTAAAATATGTCAAATTATTTTTTAGACCTAAATTAGGCACACCATTATTTCAAATTTAGTGATTTTTCCCTTTTACCCATCAGTAATTCCTTTGCGAGACTCCATAATCATAATGAAAGAAAAAAAGGGTATAATGCAGGAGGAGCGAGTAATTTTCAGAAGTAATAATTTCTAAGTGAAAAAGTATATAGATTACAACTATACTTCTCATGTGCTGATTATGAACAAGAATTAGAAGGTTGTTTGTTTAACCTTCTGTTTTTTCTAATCTAAGTGACAAAATTTTTGGGTGTTTTGGCTAGTGATTGAGGATGTTGAGGAGAGAAACCCTAGTTTTGATTAAGCGCTTGAACAGACACTCTAGTCCTTCTTCGATCTCTTGAATGTTCATCTCCATCCTCCTCAATTGCTTCTGCACATCCACCATTTGCATTTCCTTATCAGATTTGCTTGTCTTGTGATTGAGCAGTGAATGCAATAAAGCATCCGCCTTCTCAAACTCGTTTGCAGCTTTTTCTTCATCATCACATGCCACTACTCTTTGTGACTTAATCAGCTTTGAAACCAAAGACCAACCGCTCATTCTTGATTGTACCTTTGATCCCATAATATAGTACAAGCACGACTCAATCACGCCAAGAGTGACTGCTTCAGCGTCATTTAACATGCCAATGGTGGCCATTGTTTCATGATCTTCGTCAAAGGCAAACGTAATGTTTTTGCCTTTGAAATTCTTTAATTCCTTGAGGAATTTTCGGGCTGTCTTGATTGCCATCTTTCTAGAGGCCAAATAACCGTCAAAATCATCTGAATCTCTTTTTCTACGCAAGATCGAGAGTTGTTCTTGCAAATCTTGCTTTGTGTTCAAGAACAAATCTTTACTTATTGTGCATAGATCCAAAAGCCTTAGATATCCATCCATAACCTCATTGACCCATTTTTTGTTCGACTCTTGGGATAAGGATCGTTGGGTGTATGGCATCAGAAGGAGATCATCTACACAATCGTACAAATCTTGGAGGCCGTTTAGCCTTTTGTTGATTGATGGTGATGAGGTGGTGGCTTGGTCGAATTGAGGAATGAGTGGATGAGATCTTGAAGGCAAGCTGATGGATCGAACGTGGGAAACAAGTTTTGATCTCAAAGGAGATGAAGAAGAAGAAGAAGAAGAAGTCATTTTTTATCAAATTAGGCTTGGAGGAAGCAAGTTGTGTTCTTTCATTGTGCATATGGACTCCATATATACAATGGTTTGATGAGGAGACAAAAGGAATCTCCAAATTAAAAATGTAGATGGGATTGCATATGGGATTTGATAGGGATGTGTAAGCTATAACTTGCCGGTGTTTGCGCAGTGTCTCCCCCTACCAAGTTCATAATGCCCCACTAACTAGTTCTTAATTCAGAAAAAAAAATTAAAAATTCACGTTCTTGCCTCAAAACATGTAATCTTACTTGATAATCTTTAGTGATATATTAAAAATGCCTATGCACGAGTGGGTATGGCCTCGTCTCCTCTAACATCACATTGCCAGTTCATCTCTCTCTCTCTCTCGCTGGCTGGCTGGCTTTCTTTTTCGAATATAGGTGAATATTTGCTTCAGTTTTATACTTGTAGAAATGACCGCATGACTATCGAGTGTTTTCCTTTAATTTCTCTTATGTATCATTATAGCTGTCTGATTAATACCAAGTTGTAGTTCTTTCAGTCGTTAAGTGTCCCTTTAGCCAGATAACACAAGTGTATGAGTCATATTCGTTAGACAGTCAGACAAGGCTGTAACTCACACGACTGTTGCTCTAGAGGCTGGCAAGATCCATGCCCAACGTGTGTCTTTTCACTACTAAAAGGGATGGGAAAGGGTATATTGTTGGTTTTATCTCACATTGACGTGGAAGGGGCTGGTGATCAAGTTATAAGTGTGAGGGAAAGTCTCACTTTATGAGCTAACTTTTGGGGTTAAGAGGGACCCTGCACTGGTATTAGAGCTCATGTTACAACATCTCTAGCCTAATAGCCAAAAAGGGAGAGACTGGTTGAGGGTTAGTCGACCAAAGGCCCGATGTGTGAGGGTGAGATTGTTGGGATTATCCCACATCAGATGTGGAAGAAACTGGTGATCAAGTTAAGTGTGAGGGAAAGTCTCACCACATCAGCTAACTTTTGGGGTTGAGAGAGGCCCAAGACCACCTTATATCGGTATCAGAGCTAGGTTATAACATCTCTAGTCCAATAACCACAAAGGGAGAGACTGGTCGAGAGTTGCCCGACCAAAAGCCCGATGTATGAGAGGGAGATTGTTGGGTTAATCCCACGTCGGATGTGGAAGGGGTTGATGGTCAAGTTATAAGTGTGAGGGAAAGTTTCACCTCATGAGCTACTTTTTGGGGTTGAAAGAGACTTAAGACCACCCTACATATATATATATATATATATATATATATATATATATATATATATTCATACTACTTATATGTGCACACATACAGATAGAGAGAGAGTTATAAGACCCTGATTAATCCATATTGTAGTCATGCGTTCAATTTGGGCATGAAACAAAGAAATAGATATCAATGAGTTGAATTATTCTCTCTTGCCCCTTTTTCATGTTTTCGGCATATTTTTAGCTAGTTTTATTCTTGATTTTTCATATAAAGATCACAACCATTGTTATAAGATGACTGAGAAAGAAGTCATATGAGCGAAGCACTAAGATCATTGCAAGAATATATTGATCTTTAAGTATAATTTTCATGTACACTTTTTGAAAACCTAATCATTACAAAAATTGGATGCCAATGATTCTTTCGGCTGGCTAATGGTTGAGGATGTTGAGAAGGGAAACCCTAGTTTTGATCAAACGTCTGAACAAGTTTTCTAGCGTTTCTTCAACATCTTGAACGCTGGACTCCAATTTCCCCAATTGGTTTTGCACGTTCTCTGTTTCATCACATTTGTTTGTCTTACTACAAACGAGTGAGATCAATGCGATATCAACCTTCTGAATATCGGTTGTCTCTGTGTCTTTATGTTTTGAAACAAAAGACCATTTGCTCAGTTTTGATTGGATCTTTGTTCCAGCAACATAGGACAACAAGGAATCAAGCACGGCTATGGTTGTTGATTCAACCTCGTTCAACATGCTAACAATGGCCATGGTTTCATTGTCTTTTTCCATGGAAATAAGACTCTGTTTGTTGTCAGAGCTGCTTTTCAAGGCCTTGAGTGACTTGTGTGTTGCCTTCTTTGCCATCTTTCTAGAGGCCAAGGATCTTGAAATTTGTTCATTTAAATCTCTTTTTCTTCTCAATATCGAGAGAAGCTCTAGCGTATCTTGCTTTGTTTGCAAGAAAACATCTTTTGTTGTAGCACATGCATCCAAGAGGCCAAGATATCCTTCCAATACCTCATCCACCCATTTCTCTTGGTGATCTTGTACAAATGCCTGTTGGGTGTGAGGCAAAATGAGCAAATCATCGACACAATCATACAAATCTTGGAGCCCATTTAGGCTTGTGTTAATCGATGAGAGTGAAGAAGAAGAGGTAGTTTCACAAGCCTTGATTCTACACAAATGCTCGTTGAATTGAGGGATAAGTAGATGGGATTTTGAGGGCAAGCTTATGGATCGAGAGTGAAAAGAAGGCTTTGATCTTCTTAAAGGAGAGGGAGCCATTTTTTCTTGTCTTTATAATTCGCAAAAGAAGAAGAAGAAATTCAATTTTTGGAAGAAGCGATTTTGCATTTAGCAGATGTGTGAAATATATATGTGTGTGTGTGTGTGTGTATCAAAGGGATAGCGGTTTGGGGGGGCGGGGGGGGGGTTGGGGGTTGGGGGGGTGGGGGGTGGAAGGGGACAAAAGGAATCTCACCATCTCCTAGTATCAATGAGTTGTTACATGATTTAGATTTGGATCCAAATGATAATCCTATTGAAATGGCAATGTCTATGCCATGTCTCCTGACCTGCAGGTACAAATTTCTGCTATCAACGGTGTTTTTACTCAGAAAAAGCACATGCATATCTTACATTTATATCATATTTTATAGGGGAATCCATAAAAACATATGCAACCACACGAGTGGCATTAAAGCATTGTCCCCCATAAACAGAGGAAAGAAAAGGTCAGCACCATCTTTTCCCTTCTGTTTTCTTCCTGTCAAATTGCGTGCGTGTGGTTCTGTTGATCTCATCTCTCTTTCCTGATAACTTGTTAATCACACCTGTGTGCTTGCATATTCCATGGATCATCCCCCCCCCCCCAACACAAATTTTTATATATATGTATATGTATTGTGTATGATATGCATGTGCTTTTCTGAGTATTATGCTGCAGGTGGGGGGAGACATGGCATAGACATCTCCAGTTCACGAGTATTATCATTTGGATCCAAATCGTGAACATGCAACCACTCTTTGATGGTGAGATTCCTTATGTTCCCTTCACCTTCTTCATATATAAACTCACATCTGCCAAAGGGAGAAGCACCAACTTTGAAAAAATTGAATTCTTCTTCTTCTTAGCAATAACACAGTAAAAATGGTTCCCTCTCCTTTGAGAAGATCAAAGCCTTCTTTCCACACTCGATCTATCAGTTTGCCATCTAGATCTCATCCCCTTATCCCTCAATTCAACGAGCACTTGGGTAGAATCAAGACTTTTGAAGCTACAACCTCTTATTCACTCTCATCGATAAACACGAGCCTCAATGGGCTCCAAGATTTATATGATTGTGTTGATGATTTGCTCATGTTGCCTCACACCCAACAGGCATTTGCACAAGAATGCCACGAGAAATGGGTGGATGAGGTACTGGAAGGATATCTCGGTCTCTTGGATGCCTGTGCTACAATAAAAGACGTTTTCTCGCAAACAAGGCACGATACACAAGGGCTTCTCTCGATATTGAGAAGAAAAAAAGATGCAAATGACCACGTTTCGAGATACTTGACCTCCAAAAAGACGGCTAAGAAGGTTGCACACAAGTCACTCAAGGCCTTGAAAAGCAACTCCGACAACAAACGTAGTCTTATTTCCATGGAAAAAGACAATGAAACCATGGCCATTGTTAGCATGTTGAACGAGGTTGAATCAACAACCATGGCCGTGTTTGATTCCTTGTTGTCCTATGTTGCCGGAATAAAGCCCCAATCAAAATTGAGCAAATGGTCTTTTGTTTCAAAGCTTAAAGACACAGAGACAACTGATATTCAGAAGGTTGATATCGCATTGATCTCACTCGTTTGTAGTAAGACAAACAAATGCGATGAAACAGAGAATGTGCAAAACCGATTAGGGAAATTGGAGTCTAGCATTCAAGATGTTGAAGACGGGCTAGAAAACTTGTTCAAACGCTTGATCAAAACTAGGGTTTCCCTTCTCAACATCATTAGCCATTAGATTAGATCTTAGAAATTGTACATGAAATACTCGTATCATATCATGACATGGTATATATAATGAATCAATATACCCAATGGTTTGCCTATATTACTTCTTCATTTGTCTTCTTAGAGCTTTTATTTTATTTTTTTCTAAAATTATGTCATTAACCAAATTGTTTTATCCTTGTGCATGAAAACTATACATGCATGTGATTATTTAAGTTGGTTTTTGAATTACTTCTTACAATTTTTTAATTTATTAGTAGAAAAAATTAGTAATAATAATAACTGAAGAATAGTTAATTAAGTACAAATGTGAACGTTAAAGGGTATAAAATGTAATTTAATTCAATCGCCTTAAAAAGTCTTGAAATTTTTTTGAGAGCTTATATATATATATATGCACCCCTTTTCGCTAAATATACATTTAAAAAAAAAAAAAAAATCAAAATAATTTTAAAATTATTCGTTTCACCCTTTTGAAATAAATTTATCTTTTTATTCCATTTGTTTTCAAAATTTCATAAATCGCCCCCATCCTGTAACCCTCACCCCCCGAACCGCCTCCCTCCTCTCTTTTTCTTCTTGGGGAAGAAGAAGAAGAAAAAGAGCAGGGATGGCACTGAATGGAGGGCGGGGGTCGATAAAAGATGAGAGAGAGAAGATAGCCGACGAAGTAGGCGACGGCGGTTCACCGGAGAAGGGA
This sequence comes from Eucommia ulmoides, assembly GCA_016647705.1. Taxonomy (NCBI): domain Eukaryota; kingdom Viridiplantae; phylum Streptophyta; class Magnoliopsida; order Garryales; family Eucommiaceae; genus Eucommia; species Eucommia ulmoides. Next base: position 47,890,466 of record CM028331.1, read on the forward strand.
GAAATATGTAAAACCCAAAAAAATCTAAAGAATATATATGTTAGTACGTACTAACGACAAAAAAATAATTTTATTAAATAATAATTTTTTTAAAGGGTTACGTGAATAGAAAAAAGGTATACTTCGAAAACTTTTAGGTGAAATTTTTTTATCCAAAAATATCTTTTGATTTTTCTTCCCAAATCATTCACAACCATTAATAAAAATGAATTATTTTTCCATTATTACCCCTAGAAAATGTGTGCAATGGGCATGGTTAGGTTGACGAAGACTTTTTGTGCTAATTAAATAGGCTGTCAAGATTCCATTTGTCTCCAAAGAGAGTGATGTCCAATGGTTATTAAAAATGATAAATTTATAAATTAATGAAAAATAATGTGGTGTGAGGCTATACGTTGAGGGAACAAGTCTCATTCAAACTATTATTATTTTAATCGCACTTAATCACGTCAGACACCCCGGGTCCCCATTGTCCGAGGACAGACGTGACGTTAACTCGACGTTACTTAACCGATCAACAAATATATATATATATATATATATATATATATATATATATATACACTGCTATAGATTTTTTTTTTCTTTCTAAAAAAGATATATTTACTCACTTCAGAATTTGAGAATACACATGTCTCACGTATTTACAACCAAACCACCAAAAGAAAACTGAACTTTTCACGGTTCACACCTGTCAAGCTAACTCTTCAAAACGACCCCACTTCTTGACTCTACTTAGTGCCAGGAGTGGACCCGCTCCTAACTGTGACACCTGAAACCAAATATTTTATCGGTATACTGTTTTTATAATATAAAAATATTTTATGGATCAATTATAATTATCAAATACTACTTTACAAAATATATTATAATATAACTGCATACTAAATTGGAATAAAATTCCACTGCCATCATTGTAATAAGATAATGTATTTAAATCAATCAATCCAAATATTTCGACATATAATAAAATACCGCACTCATATTTTTCCTACTAGCCATAGGATCGTTTCACCTCACGATCGGGAGTTACGACGGTACCGTAACCTGTACATCTGTACCATCCAAAGTGACTATCAGTGTTAGGGCCATTTAATATCCTCAATGGTAGGGGCAACCATCCACAGGATTTGCACTCCTGATAGGTCAACATATATCCACCCTGCAGGACTTACCTAAAAGGTAACAACAAATATCCACCCTGTAGGATTTGTTTGATAGGTAACAACATATTCACCCTGCAAGTTTTGCCTGACAGATAACCACATATATCCACTCTGCAGGACTTGCCTGACAGGTAACAACATATATCCATCCTGCAAGTTTTGCCTGACAGGTAATCCACATCTCACAGGACATGCCCTCCTGACGAGAAGACAATTATGACATAGTCGAATAATAAAAATCACTTTTCTACTTTTAAAAACTTATTTGATCCACATAAGTTATAAAACCGTCCATTTCAATTTTTTTTTTTTCACAATTTATATATATATATATATATATATATATATATATATATATATATATATATATATAAATTACATTTGCCACCTCTTTTATAACTCTAAAATATTATTAATGCCTAAAAATAAAAATGGATGTACCATTACCCCCTCAAAATTTATAAAGTGAAATTAAAATTAACACTTGACCCCCAAAATTTCTAAAATCAAAATTTTAAATACCAAGTGACCCATAAAAATTCAAATTATAGTATTTAAATGACACTCTATACCCCATTATTATTATTTTTTTCTTTCCTAAAATGCAATTAAAAATATGCATATGCGAAACTCAGGTCCTACAATTTGCCTTGAAAATCACCGAATCAGATATCTGATTGAAGAGTGTTGATATCTTCTTCAACTCTATAACTACACCCTTCATTTTGCTTCTCGAGATACTAACCGTTGTGCTGATATTTTAACTAAGAGAGCTGCTAAGGATAATTGCAACCAAAAGATTCTTGATACTCCTATTACGGATATTGAAGATATTCTTTCTCAAGAGATGGACAAAAGGGCGTTTGATTTATGTTCGAAAGCTGGATTGTTCTAGTTTGTTTTGTTTCTTTACTGTTTGTTGTATATTTCATTTTTACCAAAAAAAAAAGAGAAGTTATCTAACGTGTTTCTCTAGTGGGATGTTTACTGTTCAAAATCTCCTCTCCCAGCCATTTGTACGGGAAAAAAAAAGTAAAGAGATATTGATGAAATCGCGCAATCACTTATTCCGGGTTTTGACACTTTGTACATCTCTAGTTTGATCTAAATTTTACTTTGGTCCTCATAGTTTCAATTTGAACATTAATCGTTCTACTAAAGACTAAAATCATTATCCAACTTTGAATGGAAAATAGTCACTTATCATGTATTTGATTGTTTTTAAAAGGTTTATAATTATTTACACTTTTCATATTAATTTTCACTCTCTTAAGATCCTCTTAAAAATACTAAAATTGAGACATGTTGTCAAATTAAAACGACAGGGATTAAAGTAAAATAGTGATTAAATTTAAAAGTAATACAAAGTATAAAAAAATCCTAGATTATTCATGGGAATATGCCGAATCAACCATAAAGAATATCTCATATTATAATAAGGCTTTTGTTAAAGTGTTTCAAGGGATTATCATCTTCTTCTTCTTTCTCTTCTTTTTAAATTCTCTTGACAATTGACAATGCAATACTTGGTACCATGGTGTGTACAACAATTTCTTTTAACCGACCACAGATGATTGACGAGATAGACTAGACCGGCCACCACCCACTAGTTGGACTTTTTGACAACCCACGTGTTAGTAAATTGTTTTTGTGGGATGACATTATGGAAAAAATTATTTTATAAAAATAAATTAATAAATAATTTATTATATAAACGTTTACATAATCAATGATTATATTTTAATTTAAACTGTAACATTTTTTTTTATGTAAAAATTCAATTAAATGGTAAATATAAGTTTAAGATTTCATTGAAACCTGTAATGGGAGGGTCTAACGAGAAACCTTAGTATATATAACTAGATTATCTCCTTAGTCTAGATAAATAGTTTTTTCCCATTAAGATCCATCATCACAAAATCTAGATCATAGGGTGGAAGACTTAGTTAGTAATCCGCTGCGATAAATTCAATCTTCCGCGATAGCCTAAACAGGCACGTATTTGATTATCTTTGTTTATTGTTGTGTCCTAATAATCATGCATGCTTTAGATTATTGTTTAATTCCGTTTTATTGTGATTATGGTATATAATAACATGTGGCATCTGAGCTTACGCACATGATTTAGGATCGACAATTATTTTTTAGAAACTTTTTTATTTTATTTTCTGTTCTTAAACAAAACAGAAACTTGTGGGCATGGTTTCATATGTTTTTTTCGTTTCGATTGACTATGAAACCCTAGGGATTTTATTCCTTTTGTTTTAAGTTTTAATTTTATATATTATACATGCTATTTAGTTGTGTAATCAAATAGTATTTCGTGGTTGACGTTTCGGTTACGAACCATAGAAAACTCCCGAAACTGAAACTTAGGGCCGTGATTTCATGTAATTTTTTGTTTCGATTAACTGTAAAATCTTAGGGATTTTGTTTCTCTTGATTCAAGATTTAATTTGATATATTATACATGCTATTTGGTTACGTAATCAGAGAGTATTTCGTGGTTGAATTTTCGACTTCGAAACCCTAGTAAAATCGAGATTCGTTTTTAAAATCGAGGAATATTGACGTATTTTTGGTTCAATTAAACGTTGTATAAAAGTTTTAACATTGTATTAGGCTTAAACCCATATAAGATTTGGTGAAAATAAGGGTAATATCAAGTTTTAGGTTTTAACCATGGAGGAGGTAAAAACCGCTACTTGTTCTTCGTGTTTGGGGATGTTTTTATAATTTTTCCTTCAAATAATTGTTATAAATATGTTAGAAATATATGAATCTACATAAACTCACAAAAAATTGAAGAAAAATGATAGTTTCTAGGGTTTTACAGAACTGGGACGAAACTGGGTCGCGTGACCCAGTTTAGACCTGGCTGGAGATTGAAGACAACCTCGTCTATAAACCCCACGCGTGGGGGCGCATGAGGCTTGATTCGGGGCCCGTTTTGGGTCCCTTTTTTTCCCTACACTCATTTTTCTGTTATCTAATTTTCTGTATAATTTATTTCATATTTTGAGGATGAAAAATAATTTTTAATTAATTATTACTTATTATGTGATTTAATTAGCTTAAAATTATTTTTTGGTAAGTTTTTCTGTTGAACATTTACCAGAAATTTTGTTGGTTAATTTGAAATAGAATTGCAGTACTCACTCTTACTAGATTAAAATTTATTGGTGTGCGTTCTCCTAATTAGTTTTAAATGGAGGGATTAGGTTGCCCGCAAATTTCGACGGCTAATAAGTTTCTTGCAAACTGACTTACCCATCATTTTTTTTTTCCTTTTTTATCTTATTGCGGTCTTTGATTCCCATAATATCTTATCATTGAGTTGTTCTCATAGAAAGAAGGAAAGCCATTGCACAATGTTATAACTAACACTTGGTTTTGTAAGGAAAATGGTTGGCAACCTAACCTTATCATTGTCTAGGTTATATGTTGCAAAATTTAATTCTAGCAGAGTTAAGAAAGAACTATCGATGCATGTCAATGCCCATAAAATTTGAGTTTAAGATTTGTGAATATAGAATGGATTAGTTGACAACTTTGGCCATATGAAAATGGTATTATTGGAGAAATATAAGATGTATTACAACTGCAACACTTCATACCACAAAAATGTCAAAATTTATTATACAACATATCATTTTTTTTGGTTATATAAGAAAAACAGAGGTTAGATATGCTTGTTTCTTTGCCTGTTAATTACGAGCTATTATCTTCTAGAGAGATTATTGGCCAGGTTTTGACAACAATCGTCCCGTGGCGGAAGCTGAGTGTGGATCAAGTCATAGTCAAATGCCGTGGGCGCTTGCGTGTGGTGAATGCACTATAATACTAGAGTATATGTCTTTCGTAACATAATTTGGTTTTAGAATGAGTGGTTGCGCCACATAAAACGAATTTAATTGTTAGTTTAAAACTCTCTCAGCAATTGTGGCGTCGTCGGCGTACCGAAACAACAGTTTCATCCGTATGGACCTTATTTACTATTTTTAGGGAAGAAAATTATTACATTATTGGCCCATAATATTTTGAATTTATATCAAATCAGTCCCAAAATTTAAAATAATTCCAATTTGGTCTTTCTGTTCCCAAAACTTATGTCCAGTTTTAAAACCAATTGGATTTGTATTCCCATGTTATTAAAACGGAACAAAGTGCTGCACACATTATTTGGTTGGAGCTTTATCATGTTTGTTATTGTATAATTTCAGCTTCTGGCTTTTGGTTTATAAGATGTCTTTCTAATTTGCCTTGCATAAAAATGCAATATAAGTTGGCTATAAAGTTTCTAACAAAGGTTATGCTTTTAATTGTGTCTCAGTTTATTCTCTTTATATTGTATAATGATATAATATTTATCAAAGTAGTGGATGATGACTCCAATTGATTCTCAGTTTATTCTCTTTATGATGACGCAATTGATTTTTATATTGTGTTACTTATACTTATTTGAGCATTTTGATTCTCTAGTTTAATAAGAGTTTTTGTATTTTTCTTTAATTCTATGATATATTGTGACTACTATTGTTATGCATTTTACAAAAATGAAATCTATTTGATGATCATCATTATATTGCATATTATATTGTTACATATCATATTATTTGAATTGATTATACTAAACCAAGGTTTAAGATGTAAGACCCCGACTTTTCATATACAAATAATTCAAGTCGCGTATTATTATATTTTGAAAATGTCGGGGTGGATTACGATATTAAGTATGTGAATTAAAATTTTAGGGGGTTGTATTGAAATTTTTATAAACATTAAAACATAGTTTTTGGTTTAATTTCTACCCCAACATAAAATAAGGGGAGGTTGGTGTAATATTATAAAATATATCTTCATTATTATATATATAGAGAGAGAGATGGAGATTTGGTAAAGGGGGTAAGGGGGGCATTGGTTTTGTCGGCTGTTTTGAGCATATATATACATACATACATACGGAAGAGGGAAGGCGTGAAGGATCGAGAGAAAACGAGAAAAGAGAGAAAGTGAGGAAGAAAGAGAGATTCGCCGATGGGTAATGTTGCCGATCGTGTGGAAATCGCCGAAGGTGACTTGTGGGTTTCGTTGCGTGTATGTGCTGCGTGTATGTGTGTGTTGTGTGTGCTTACTTGTTTGTGTTCCCCTGTTTTCTATTTCTGTTTTGGTGAAGGCGGTGTATGCATGGGTTCCGACGGCGGTGTGTGTGTGTGGGTGTGTATTTTGTGTGTTCAGTGTGTGTGTATGGGTGATCACGGACCGGGTGTGTGTATGTGCTGGCGGTGTGGGTTTTGATCATTTCCAGCAGTGGAAAGTTAGAGAGAGAAAGAGATGTCAGTTGTGAGGTGCCGTTGTGTGTGTTGGTGCGTGTGCATGTTTCCTGTGGGGGAGTGGTTGCTCGGTTTGTATGGGGGTGTACTCTGCGCTGCTGACCGTGTGCAAGTGTGTGTGTGTTGTGCTCTGTTTCTGGTTTGGGCAGGTGAGTAGCGTGCGTGATCGCCGCTGCTCTGTGTGTGTGTGTGTTGTCGGAAAAACAGAGAAGAGAGAGAAGCGAATGTGGGTTTGTTGGTGAGTGTCCGGTGGCCGGCGTTTGTGTGGGTTTGTGTGTGTTGTATGGTGTGGGTGTGAGTCGATGGTGAGAAGAGAGGAAGAGAGGTGACTGAGATCTCAAACAGAGCAGAAGGAGAAAGACGTTTACCGCCTAAGTGGTGGATTTTTGCTCAGGCAATGAAAATGCAGTGTGCAGTTGAGAGAATGGGAGGAACAGTCACTCCTTCGCTTAGGCGGTGTGACGTCGCTTAGGCAGTGGGGAGCAGAATCAGAAATACATGGAATTTTAGGGAAATCCACGATCGGTTCGGAATGGGTAACCTTTTTAATTTATTTTATAAATTCTAAATTTAGTTTTCTAACCTTAGAATAATAAAATGAAAATAATAAATCTAGAGATTGTTTATAAGAACAGAGTTTATAAATAGTAAACCGTAACGAAACGATACTAGTTGAATAGTTATTGTTCGTAATAAAAGATGGGAAATAGAAAATTAAGTAAATTAGGATTTCATGACGTGATTAATTTGTTTTATACAAAAGTATTAATTTAGGCCCTATCACCGTTAGGTTCATAGGCACCGGAGTTCGGATACGGGATAGTCGGTTAAAGTTTACGAAAGCGGATATCAGGTGAGTGTACTGCCCTTCTTACTAAACTATTTTCATATAAATATGATGAAATATGTGTTTATTTAACTGTACGAATTTTATAAATGATATGGATCAAGCCAGTTGTGGGTGAGTTGGTAAAATGGATTTCCATTGAAATGTTTGGATTTAAAAAGAAAGACTTTATAAATAATCTGTTGGATTTGGTGGTTTTAATAAAAATGTGGGAAAAACATGATTTTTAAATTAAAAGTGGGTTTTGTTAAAAAGAGGTGGACAAGGGTGATTTTGACGGTATTGATGAAATGGTGTTTTTGTCAATATTATTGAAGTGGTGATTATTATTATAGTCTGTCCGGAGGGTGGTCCGGTAGAGGGATAATTATTTGTGATTTGGTGATAATATTATTGAATGGACTATGCCATAATTTATATTATGATCTGTCCGGAGGGTGGTCCGGCAGATGGATATTTACTATATGGTGATTGACGTTATATGGTGATTTATATTATTGACCTCCGGAGACGTCCGGTTGGCGGTGATCTGCGCAGTTAGGTCCGCTAGGAAGGCATATCCTACGGATGGTTACGGTACCGTTGCAACTCCCGATTGTGAGGTTAAAACGATCACTATGGGTTAGCCGGTGGGTATGGGATTGAGATGTGTGTTGAGTTGGGGTGTTTTATATATATATATACTGGGTGAGTTATTATTGATTTGGTGTTTGGAAACTAAATTATATTGCTTTATTTTCATTGCTTATTTGATACTAAAGATTTTACCAACTCTGTGTGGTGTTAATATTTATTTACGCTTGATCCATTTAAATGTTGGATTTTATGAAATGTATTGTTGCTATGTTAAAAATGGTTTTTACTAAGAAGGCAGTACACTCGCAGGTGAATATTTTAGGAGACGGTCCCCTACTGGCATTAGGTGGAGTCATCTGGGAATAAAATTTGAGTTGAGCTGTCAGAGAGGAACAATATGAAAGAGAAAGATTATGTATATGTTGTATAATAAATTGTATAGTAAATTATATTTAAAATTTGTAATGTATAAGAAGACCCAATTAAAAGAGGTGTTGTTATGTTGTCGTCACGCCGGTCCTGGTATGATAGGTGTCCTGGACGGGTCGTGACATAAGACGCATAGCGTTCGAGGAACATGTTGTGAATATGAGTGTCATTAATTCTTTGGTTTAGTGAGAGTTTTTGTATTTTTCTTTATTTCGATGATTACGTTATGACCACTATTGTTATGCATTTTGCAAAATTAAAATCTATTTAATGATTATCATTATTGCGTATTATATTATTGTATATCATATTATATGAATTGATTATACAATATGGTATCTTAAGAATTACGGTTGTATACTTTTGGTTGTCACAAATCACTGTTTTGAGATCTTGTGATGAATTGTTAGTGACAGATGACTTGTTATAGTCAAACAATTTCATATTGTTGCGAAAGTGCAACAGTTTTATTTTGTTGAGAAACTGCAATTAGCAATTTTATTTTGTTGAGAAATTGTAGCAGTTTCATTTTGTTGAGAAATTGTAATGAGGACCGATAAGAACAATGTATATTGATAATAATCACATTTTGGCATTGATTTCTTACTACCTTACTGTGCTTACGATCCATGTCGATATGGTTATAAATATTTGTGAGTATGAAAGGTCTTACATTTGTTGAGATTAATATATAGATTATCATAATCTAATATTAATATCATGTTGGACCGAATAAGTTTATCAAGATGTTACTTATAGACTATCATTTCTTTAAAAAATGTGTGGCCACAAAAAATTAAATTTTTTCTTTTATTAACCCGAGAGTCTTGTTTTCAAAATTAAATTTATTCAATTAATGTAATAGAAGTGAGAAAATGTTTTTTTTTTTTTGGGCTAACATTAATTGAATAAATTGTTTTATAAAAATAGGTTAATGGATAGTCTATTAAATTAAGCAATTCAAATAATCAGTGATCATATTTTAATTTGGGTTGTGGCATCTTTTATGTAGAAACCCAATTAAGTGACAAGAGTAGGTTTAGGGTTTCGTTGAAGCCCGTTATGGGAGGATCCAACGAGAAACCCTAATATATATAACTAAGTTCTCTCTCTAATCTAGACTAAGAGTTTCTTCTCATTAAGATCCGCCACCACAAAATTTAGATCATAGGGATGAAGACCTAGTTAGTAATTCGTTGCGATAGATTCAATCTTCTATGATAGCCCAAACAGGTACGCTTTCGATTACCGTTATTTATTATTGCGTCCTACTAATTATGTATATTTTAGATTATTGTTTAATTCCGTTTTATTGTGATTATGAGATATAATCAACACCATGCTCCATACCAACCACTGACTATGAGATATAATCAACACCATGCTCAATTTTCTGCGATGACCCAAACATGTACGTATTCGATTACCGTTTTTTATTATTGTCTCCTAATAATCATGTATGCTTTAGATTAATGTTTAATTCCGTTTTATTGTGATTATGAGATATAATCAACACCATGCTCCATACCGACCACCGACTATGGACACCGAGCAAGGCTCTTAGACCACTAGGAAGTCTTCTACATCTCAATGGGTTGAGCTCTGTCTCTTGCCCACTTGGGCTGGCCCATGGATTACTTTCGTTGGGTCAAAGTACAAGTCTCGAAGGCCTAATCATGTCACATGCCTCATCATAGGCTAAGCACCAGATTACGCGAATGATCCGGGTTTAGGGTAATAATTTTTCAGGACTAACCTAACCCTCTTTCTATAAATAATAAGGTCATAAATGCATTAAGTAAGACAAGAAAGTTATAAATAAACACTTTTGAACTTCTTTTTTTCTCGAACTCTTACTTTTACATTGAAAGAATTCCACTAGACTCACAGAGTAAGTCTTTGTCCAGTAATTGTTCAAATCTTGAATATTTTAATTTTAGATCATTCACGAAACAAGAAAAATCATACATCAACCTATCAAATCATTAAAAAAAGAAAAAAAAAAAAAAAAAGAGTAAAATTCGATCGGACCAGATGTTAATTAATTTTCTACCTTAGCAATCTCTATCCGTTTGCTTTATAAAAATCTTGTTTATTAATATCAAAGACTACTCGATTCTAGTCAATAAAAGTTGGTGCATATTAAAGGTGATGATGACTTGGTATTCTAAGTGTTTATTCATGAATGGGTGTAATATAATTATAATGATGCTTTTGTAGTACGGCTCTGTTTGGATGAGTTTGTGGTGATAAAGCCAATAAGTAAATGAGGGGGACCTTTCTCGACGTTTTGACTAAAATTAAATGTAATATCTGTTTTTATCAGTTTAATATCTTATACGTGGATCAATGGTCCACACGATATTAACTCCACTTTTTTAGGGATAGGGCCCATCACATTGGCTTGCCAATGCGGTTCTCGCGCGTCGCCTTGGTGTTGCACTAATGCATAGGCTTGGCGCACCCCACCAAAATAAATAAAAAAAATAAATAAATGAGGGGGAGCCTGACAAAGAAGGTGTCTAATTTTCTTATCAAATCGAAGTTCGACTCTCATGAAAAGTATTCAAGGAATTAAATCTTGAATGCATCAGGTCGATGTGGGAGAGTGTGTCCTTAAGATTGTTTGGAAAGGTGATTAGTCGAAATATGTGTAAGTTGACCCGGACAACGTCTTACTGTAAAAAAAAATTAAAAAAAAAATAAGGGGAGCCAAGCTCAGCTCCTTGTACACGCGTCCGTGGATTGGGTAGTAGAAACTAGAAATGGACACTTGCTTTTTTGATTAGTTAAAATATTATTTTGACTAATATAAATTTGTCACGATACAGACACTATGGACGACAAGTCACGACGTGAGAAACTGATGGTTCAATGAAAGATAAGATAGAGGTGATAGGGTTAGGCGGTGATATGTTGAAGAAAGCTACTTTTTGTGTGGGATGAGAGCACTCTTTACGTGAAGGAGAACAGAGAGAAGTACAAGTGAGATACAAGTGGGTTTGGGAAAGGGTACATGTGGATAGTGGACATGTAGAGTGAGATGGTAAATGTGTATATATGTTGAGGATATTTTAGTAAATTTACCTAGCAGAATGAATAATAACTCAACTTCAATTTATATAAGGGTATAGATAAAAATAATATTTTATATTTTTAAAATAAAATTATAAAAAAATACACATTTTTATATTTTAGGTTATTCATTGGGAGGAGTTAAGAGCCGTCCCTCATGCCCATGTTCGTTGTCGTTTACTGCTTTTGACATTAATGAATAAAAGTTCTGGATAAGATCGATCTTTTTTTAATTTTTCAATTTAATTTTTAGTTTTTATGTTCACGTCAACTTACATGTATTTGACTAATTATTTCTTCTAGCGATCTTAAAGACCACACTCTCTCATATCGACCTAGTACATTTATGATTAAATTTAAAATTTAATTTTTAAAATATTCTCTAAGAGAATCGAACCCGACAAAAACGAAGAAGGAACTTCTCTTTACCAATCTTGGATAAGATAATAGTAGGATGTTTTGGTGAACCGTCAAATTAAAAATTTTAAGCAATTTTTTTTTTTTAAATTTAAAGATATTGTAATACATAAAAATATTATAATTTTTTATATAAAATAAATAATTTTTACGACATAGATTTTTGAATTTTTAATAATAATTTTAAAAATTTTAAAAAATTAATATAATATATGAACAATATGTACTAAAATTTTAATTTTCTACCTTATTCACCAAATAATCCTTATTAATAAAATGAGATCCATCTCAAGATTTATAGATTAGTAGATATATAGTTCACCTCCTTCGTAAAAAGGTCTAAAAGTCCAACTCGGTTCCAGTATACTAACCAAAAACAAAATAAGATGAGATCCGCCGCCGTGGTGCCCATAAATTCAGTCAAAAAATAAAACAGAAAAAAATCATAGTATAATATCCATTACCATCTATATAATCAGGTGCATCACCACACCTCCCCACCACACTCGAAAAATGAGGTTTACCTTGTCCACTCTCCTCCCTCTCTTCCCTTTCTTTCTCGCCGCCGTCACGGCGGAGCAATGCGGAAGGCAAGCTGGCGGCGCATCCTGTCCTTCCGGACTCTGCTGCAGCAACTTCGGGTGGTGCGGCAATACCCCAGAATACTGTGGCTCCGGTAACTGCCAGAGCCAGTGCGGCCAACCCCAGCCGGCTCCCACCCCCGGCGGAGACATCACTAGTCTCATTACTCGTGACACGTTCAACAACATGCTCCGGCACAGTAACGACGCCGCTTGCCCCGCCCGGAACTTCTACACCTACGACGCTTTCATATCCGCCGCCAGATCTTTCGCCGGATTCGCGACTACCGGCGACTCCAGCGTACGGGGAAGGGAACTCGCCGCTTTCTTCGCTCAGACCTCCCATGAGACTACTGGTCAGTACTATGTCCCTGACAGATTTTACCCCTGACGTTTTACCATTATTTCATTTTGGTCCCTATAATTTCAATTTGAACACACGACACTTGGGTCATGTTAGATAACCGAATTAAGTGTTGAAAACTGAACAAATTAAGTTCTTATTCAAGGTGTTGTATGTTTAAATTGAGATACCAAAGTGAGATTTTGGTCAAACTTCAAGGGTTAAAGTGTCAAAACTCCCGAAAAATATATAAAATTGGGGTCAAACTGTAATTTTGAATTGAATAATAGGTGGATGGGCTACTGCACCTGATGGACCATATGCTTGGGGATATTGTTTTCTGAGGGAGCAAGGAAATCCCGGCGACTATTGCCAGCCAAGTGCTCAATGGCCGTGCGCTTCCGGCAGACAATACTACGGCCGCGGTCCCATGCAAATTTCCTTGTACGTGTTTGGCTCAAACCCCCCCCCTATACTTTAATTTGTTTTACTTTAGTCCCTTTACTTTAAAAACTTACATATCGCCTCCTTGTATTATGAACTAAATGGGAGTATAGTGTGTGTTTTTAATTTGGAGAGGATAACATGAAATAAAATAAAAGTATAAGGGGTTAAAAGGAAATTAATCCTTTTTTGCTCTTTTCTTCTCACATGTAAAAAGGATGGACAAACTAATATTTTTGGGGTTGGTGAAGAGTCCTAACCCATGAAATCCGCGCCAAGTTTTTTGTTTTTTTTTTAAATCCAAAATTATTATAATTTTTTTATATAAAAAATTTCACGAATTTTTATGGCGTACAGTGATTTTTGAATTTTTGTCTGAAAAATTATATTAATTTTACGGTGTATAGTGAATTTTGGGCTTTTGACAATAATTTTGGACTCCTAAAAAAATCACTGTAACGTGTGGTCAATATAGACTAAAATTTTAATTTCTTGAATTTTTCACAAAAAAATTCCAATTTTTTTTTAAATTTAATTCAGCAACTACAACTACGGGCCTTGCGGGCGAGCGATCGGGGCGGACCTACTGAACAATCCAGACCTAGTAATCACCGACCCGATCATTTCCTTTAGGACGGCGATCTGGTTCTGGATGACTCCGCAATCGCCAAAGCCGTCCTGCCATGACGTGATCACCGGAAGATGGTCTCCGTCCGGGGCCGATACGGCGGCCGGCAGACTTCCTGGGTTTGGGACCGTGACAAACATCATCAACGGCGGACTCGAATGCGGGCATGGATCCGATCCGAGGGTCCAGGATCGAATCGGGTTTTACAGGAGGTATTGTGACATATTGGGCGTTGGATATGGTGATAACTTGGATTGCGGGAATCAAAGGCCTTTTGGTAATGGGCTTTTAGTTCAGGCCCAGTAGTCCCATCATGGTGGTGCTTTAAGCTAGTTAATGTTTTTGTTTGAATAAGGTGTACTCTTCCTTGTAGTGAAATGTAATGAACTAGTTCATTACATCATAATGAGGTAATAAATAACTTTGTTGGGTGAAAATGAATTTTGATTGTTCCCTAATCTAACGGTTGTTTAGTGTGCTTCTCTAGTGGGAGATATAGTATTCAAAATTCATTCCCTAACTATTTGTACAAAAAAAGAAAAAAATGTGTTCTTCGGCTATTCTTCTTTAGGGCGGCCCGGTCTTGAATAGACATTGGGCCATGTTAGGGAAACGGCGATGGGTCTTTCTGCAGGTACTCGGTGAAAAGGATTCGATTTAACATGCGAGCACTCACTCCAAGACTGGAGTCACTTTAGGCCTAGGACCTCAAGTTTCCCTTGACTTTTGAAAATTTTATTTTTTTACCATTATAGTTTTATAAAAATCAATTAAAACTCTTGATATTTTACATAAGCCCCATGATTTATATAAATATTAGATTTTTAACCCCTCAATCTATTTACTAGATCCACCGTTGTCGAGACCCGAACCGGACGAGAACAACTTGGTTCCCCCTTCTTTATCTATTGACAAGTTTTGTGCAGGAACCATTCAAAATTTTTAATTGATTATACAAGATAAAAAGATTACATTGTACACTTTATAAAACTAATAAATCTAAATGCAATAAAAAAATGAAAATTCAAATATAATTAACAATATTGAAAGTAAAATATATCGATTTTTTTTTTGGGGGAAATGATCAAATTCAAAAGAAATGTCCAATAGCACGTTGGTCGATTAATTCACCAGACCAGAATATGATTATATGCATTCTCATTAGGAGAATGAGTCATTCGAACGTATCTAAATAGATATTATGTTTACGTATGAATCCTTATATATGATTTTTTTTTTGGTTACAATAATTGAGTCATTCGTCAACCAGTTCTGTTTTTACACTTTCTTTACAAGTATATTTTTTTGGAGAGTTGATTTGTAGTCTTATGGTAAATTTTGATTAAAAAGTGAATTTCATTATTACAACGTAAATCACTAAGAATTTTTTTAGTTATTATTATTATTTTAAAAATAGATCGTTTTAGTTATAAAGTGAGTAGTAGCGACAAACAACGGATTTTGACAAATTCTGGCAATAGTAAAAACGGCTTTCAACTCTAGTCAATGTCGGTTATTTTTTTTTTTGGTACATATGTTGGAAGAGAGGGTTGAACTTTAAACCTTCCACTAATAATCCACCAAAGTACAAGTCTTGGGATCAATGTCGGTCATTTCAGGACTACAAATTAACTGTAAAAATTGATGGTATTTGCGTTAAAAGTGTAATATAGAATATTGTGACGTCAAATTAAGAGTATATGACATTGACTTCCCCTGTTATTTTACACTATACCAGATACCTTCTCTGTCATTTTCTAAATACCAAAGACCTCCCTTGTCTTTTTCTCAAATACTACTTATCTCCCTTATTGATTAAAAAATAATAATTTTTTTATTATAATACCAAATTTACCTTTGACTATTTAAAAAATAATTAAATAATAAAAAACTAAAATACTTAAAATAACCTTTTAATTTATATATATTTATCGCCACCTCCTACCACCGCACCCACTGCCACCACCATCTCCTACTGCCGCCACCACCCACCGCACCCCACCATCACCCACCGCCGCCACCCACCACTTTCCACTGCCAATTCCCACCCCCATTTTAAAAAATATATATATTTTTAACCATTTCATTAAAAAAAATAAAAATTTAACCCTTTTCTTTCTCTCTCCGGTGGTGGTGGGGGTTGGTGGTGACGGCAATGGGCGGTGACGGTGGGTAGTGGTGGCAGGGGAGTTGGGCGGTGGGTGGTGGGAGGTGGCGGTGGGAGTTGGGCGGTGGTGGTGACGGTGGGTGGCGGTGTTGGGTGGCTGCAGAGGGTACTAGTGGGTGGTGGCGGCGGTAGGAAATGGCGGTGGAGGTGAGAGTTGGGTGGTGGTGAGAGGTAAATATAATTATTTAAAAAATTAAGGGTAGAAAATATAATTTTAAAAATATAAGGGTGCTAATGATTTTTTTTAAAAAAATAACCTAAGGGCAATTTTGTCCAAAGGGAGGTAAGTGGTGTTTGAGCAAAAAAATAGGAGAAGTCTCTAGTATTTACAAAATGATAGGGGAGATATCTGGTATAATACAAAATGATAAGAGAGGTCAATGACATATACCGTCAAATTAATCAATCTATAATTATTTATAATAAAATTTGATACACCTATGATAATCTAGCTATTAAACAAATGAATTTTTTGAATTTAAATTGATCAAGATTTTTAAAATTACATAAATATGATGATGGGTTTAATATTCCATGTGGTTTGACCCATTTACACTTTACCTCTTTATGGTTTGAACTTCGTCACTTACCCTGTGATCTTGGACCTAAGTGTAAATCTAACATTTTTTTGTCAAATTTGACAGAAGTGGCACTCATGCGCCATTTATGAAGCTATGTTTGATTTGAGCATGATTTTTCTCTAAATTACAGGGAGATAAAGTGCAAAATGGGCCAAACTACAAGAGATAAAGTACAAATATGCCGAACCAAAGGGGGATAAAGTGCTATTAACTCAAGGGTAAAATTGACATTTTAACCTTTTCATCAATGGAGTTAGTGTTGCACTTAGGTCTACAAACCACAGGAAGGGTAAGTGGCGACGTTTAAACCACAAGAGGGTAAAATAAAAATGGGTCAAACCACAGGAGTAATTAACCCTATGATAATTAGTTCCCAATGCAAAATCCCCAAACACCCTCTGGCCTGGACAAGACCACTCATGTAAGTGTTCATGAACACAGTCCTTGTACTAAAGTGGGTTTCATTACGTAGACGAAGCTGTCTTGGATCGAAAAGCCGGTGCTTTGATCTGGGCTTTTTCGGCCTTGGGCGGCGATGGTGACCTTCGCGCGGTTGCCGAAGATGAAGTCGATGGTGCCGTAGATGTTGCCGATAAATTGTTGAAATTGGGTTTTTGATCTCTGATTAATCTAAGAATTACCATTGAAATTGCTCGATGATGACTGCAGCCATGCATGTACAAATAAGTGATGATGACTGCAGCCATGCATATATATATATATATATAAACTCCGACATGTTCCTATAGAATTTCAACATTCTTAAAACTTGATGTAGGATAGATTGCAAGTGTAAATCTTATGTACTGATTATGAACAAGAATTAGAAGGTTGTTTGTTTAACCTTGTGTTTTTTCTAATCTAAGTGACAAAAATTTTGGATGTTTTGGCTAGTGATTGAGGATGTTTAGGAGAGAAATTTACCCCAGTTCTGAATAATGCACTACAGCATCCACCTTCTCAAACTCGTTTGCGTCTTTTTCTTCTTCATCAAATGCCACTACACTTTGGGACTTCATTAGCTTTGAAACCAAAGACCAACCGCTCGTTCTTGATTGTACCTTTGATCCCATAATATAGTACAAGCACGACTCGATCACGCCAAGAGTGACTGCTTCAGCCTCAGTTAACATGCCAATGGTGGCCATTGTTTCCCTCGGAGGGAGGAGGTTCTGGGGGGTGGGGGGTTAGAAGAAGAAGAGGAGGAGGAGGTTCGCGCGGCGAGAGTGGGTGGAATGTGAGAGAGAGGAGGTAGCCGGCGACGGCGATAGCTAATTATTCATGGGAATACGCCTAATGAACCATAAAGAATATCTCATATTATAATAAGACTGTGTTAAAGTGTTTCAAGGAATTATTCTCTCTTTTTACTTTATATTATCTTGTTATCTGTTTGTTAATATTAAAGACAGTCAATTAAAGTTGGTGAATGTTATAGGTGATGAATGATTAGGTATTCTAACATGATAATTTAGGGATGGGTGTAATAATGATGATGATGCTTTTGTAGTAAGGCCCCGTTTGGATGAGTTGGTGGTGGAATCAAACGTGATAAAAGGTTTGGTTACTTTTATGTTCCCTGATTCTTGTTTCCGTTCTCAAAATTTTGGAATTAAGATACATAAACTTATTTCGTAAACACGTTTCTATTCCCAAAATTCTGAGAGTAATTTAAAACTGTTTATTGAATTTCTTAAAAATCTGATTTTTTTTTTTTTTAATTCTTATTCACTCCCACAAATCTATTTTCACTATTATCTTATCTGTCACAATCACCACGTTGGCCGCCATACATTTAAAAAAAAAAAAGAACAAAATGCTACAACTAAATGTGTTTCTTATTTCTGTTATCATAAACTAAAAGAAATAATTTCAATGATCGTTAACAAATATGTTTTTATTTTTAAAATATTTCAAAATAGAAATAAAATTCTCATTTTATCCCAATAAATAGAAATAGAAAAACAAAGTCGAGGAAGACCAATTTTACTACAATTTCAAGTTTTTCATCTGAATGGGATTTTGACACTTTTCACCCCTGAAGTTTGACCAAAATATTCACTTTAGTCCACATGATTTCAATTTGAACATATAATACCTTAAACTTTCTTAATCATCCCACTAAAGTCCAGGTCACTATCTAGATTACAAATTTGAACGAAAAACACTCACTTGTCATGCACCCAAACTATGTTTCAGAGGTTTTATTATCAATTTTAATCTTTTCCTTTCCTCCCAAATACACACACACACGCACATACACACACACACGCACACACACACACACACACATATATATATATATATGTATGTTTGTATTGTTGGTGACGAAAATTAGCCAACACCTCTAGTTGGTACGATCAGAGTCTAGACGAATTTTTCTTGTTGAGGAAGAATTCTATTGCTCGGTGATTTGTGCTCGTTGATGGTCCAGAGTCAACAGTCAATTGTCCTTAATTCACAATATCTGAGTTGGTACCTGCACAAGACTCGCTGGGTGTGCCCAACGAAGTCCCTTCGGCGTAAGAGTAAGAGCTCAAAAGAAAAAAATAAGTATTTTCACTAAGTATGAGAGTCCAACATTACCTGGAGCATTAAATTCCTTTCAATTGAGTGAAGGTTGATTAGCCACGCAGAATTAGGACCTTGATCAGGGATAATTACGGTAATCCGATGTGTGGCCAATAAGGAGATTGTGGACTGGATTATGCACGTGGGCTTTAAATTTCGGCCCACCAAGATAAGCCTATGGACTGGCCCACTAGGTTTTGGAGGTTAGGCTCACTCCACCAACGTGTAGGGGCCCGATTGGTGACCTGGCAGCTCTGGTCGGTGGCCACTGAGTGGAAGCCGGACCGGAGCTCGCTACGGAGTACTTCTTAGCTCCGATCGTTGGGCGGTGCTCGACACATAAGAGGTTGGTGGCGCCCTTGACCTGGTCGTTAGGCGGTGCTCGTAGACGGGGACGTGCCCTTTGGTCGCTGGATCGTGATCAGATAGGCAGATAGTCCTAAGAAGTCTAGACAACATGTGAAGTAGACGCCGACCAGTTAGACGATCTCTTCATGATCCTGCCTTGCCACGTGTCAGGATGTGAATGATACCCCGGTGGGCAACGAAAATACCCCTTATCATATATATATGTCTGTGTGTGTGCACGCGCGCACGTGTAATATTTTTTTGTATAAAATTTGTAAGAGGAAAAAGAAACGGATGAAAATGTCTATAAAGTCCCTTTAAAAATAGTTTTGTGCACGGTATTGACTGTTTGTCATCCAAAATTGTAATGGAGTTATTTGATTACACAACTTAAGGGTGTTATGTGTTCAAATTCAAACTATGAGGACACAAAGTGAAATAATAGTAAAACTTCAGGGGTGTAAAGTGTCAAAACCCATAAGATGTTTAATTGGAATTGGAATAAGTTTTTTGCCCGTTTGGTAACTATTTCGCGTCCATCCCATGCAGTAGGATGAGAATGGGACGGGATGAGAATTTTATTTCCTTCTTAATTGGGAACAAAATCACGTTTGGTAACAATATTTCTTTTTTGGATATGGGAACAGAAACGCGTTTGGTAACGATTTTAACCAAGAAATCAAGAACGAACCCTAAACCACAAATTCAAGAACAAATCTAAGAACAAATTTAAGAACAAACCCTAAACCACAAATTGAAGAACAATTCCAAGAACATATTCGATTTCGAACTTTCATTTCGAACTTCATTTCTAAGAACATATTCGATTTCGAACTTCATTTCCACATAATCCTATGAAATCTGTTCTGAAATCGATTTTGAAATCAAAATCTATTTTGATTTTGAAACCCTATTTTGATTTCAAAATCGAAATCGAAACAGCGAAACAACAAATCGAAATCGATTTCGAAATATTCAAAATTCTATTTCAATTTCGAACCTTTAGGGTTTCGATTTCAAAATCGAAATTGAAACCAAAGACGCGAAGCGGACAAAGCATACGAAGCAGACAATGAGTGAAATGGCACGAAGCAGACGAGCACAACAACGAAGAACCAGACGAAGGTGAAGAACAACGAAGATGAGCACGAACGACGAAGAACCAGACGAAGCACGAACGACGAAGGTGAAGAACAACGACAAGCGATGACGACGATGACGGAGGACAAGGAGGAAGGTGAAGACGACGTCGAAGGTGATGGAGGTGAGCAAACGAGAAGAAGAACGAACGAAGAACAAAAAAGAAGAAAAAAAAAGAGAAGAAAAGATGGCTACAAAATTTGAAAACTGGTTTGACTAACAAATCAAAAAATTCTCTCCGTGTCCTTTTTTAAGAATGGGAATGGAATGGGAAATTTTGGGCACAATTTTTTTTTGTTTCTCAAGCCTATAGAAAAAATGGGAACAATTCCCATTTTAGAATGGGATGAGAGTGGAAACAAAAAAATGGGAGTGGTTACCAAACTTTATGCTCAATAAAAATCTGGGAATGAGATGAGAATTTTTTGGGATGAGAGTGGTTACCAAATGGGGCTTAGTTAAAGGGAAGATCTTCTCAAAAGCAATTTTTTAGTTGAGGTTAACTTCGCAAAGAAACATTTTGTTTTATTTTTTTTAAACGTCTTTCTCCTCTAATAAATTTTAAAATTGGACAAGATTAAGACATACAATAATTCATAGAGAGCTCATGAAATAGAGAGAATATTCCTATTTTCCTTTAAATATGGTGAAAATAACTTCTAAAAAAATTCACAAACTTAATTTTTCATGCAGTCCACATGTAACCATTCTTTTTTTTTTTTTTTTTTTTTCCTAGAAGTCCAAAGTAAATGTACCTCATGAAAATTACAGTAACTTTTATCACATGCAGAGAGTTGGATGAACAGTATTATTGGTCTTATTAAAAAATTAAGGTACCTAGTGAGTTAGATGAAATTACAAAATTTAAAAAAATCCCAAATTTAATCCTCCGAACATAGCGTATTTGTGAGCCTAATATTGCCTTTATATGTGACCTACACTAATCCGTAAATGTAACTAATTTTATCAGATAATTTTTTTAAAATGCCCTGAAACTCTTAAATTCACTCTTGAACAACTAACTTATTCCCTGGTCTTACATGAGAACAATAATAATAAAAATAATAATAAAAAAATAAAAATAAAAAGACAAAAAAGTACGCACGAAAACTCTAGTCATTATAAAATTTAAAAAAAAAATCATAATTATTCAATTTTATCTTTGCATACATAGATATTTTTTTTTTATACATAGAGTGTTTTATATCTAATTATTATACATTATCAATTGGGAGGAGTTAAGAGCAGCCCCTCATGCGCAAGTCTACTTTTAACAGCAAGGGAAAAATATATTTTTGGTCCCCAAAGTATGAGGTGGCAGTCTATATATATATATATATATATATATATGAGTATTTATCAAATTGGGCATTTCATCTTTTTAAGTTTAACATTTGTTTTATTCACACAAAATTGAAAACGTTGTAACGATTTGAACAAAAATTGAGTTGTGTTTAATATGTGATCTTTTAACAAATATATTTTTATCATTTTATCATTTTACTAAATTTTAAATGTTTTATCTCAGTAACAATTCAAATTTCTCTATCTCATTTTTTTAGATGAATCGTTGTTAGAAAAAAATTATTAAAAATACCTTTTTCCAAGCACCCATCGGCTTGAGCTGCCTTCTCACTTTGTCCCGAGCAAGTACATAATTCTCTAGCTGTTGAGTTTTGCTAAAAGGTTTGAGCTTATTCATCATTGTGCTCATTCTGGACACTTCTTGCAATTTGTCTTGCAAATTTTGTGAAGTTTCCCTTTCAAGCTCCACCTGTTCATTGACACCATGGTTCGTTCCAACATCTTGACTCTCCACCCTTTTTTAACATAGCAAACTTATCAAAGGTCACACCCTTGCTGATGATACACTTGGATGGTTTCAAAGAAGGGCATCACAACTTACACCTTTTGACCCCATCTACATATCCTAGAAATATGTATTTCTTTGCCTTCAGCTCATGTTTACCATCATTTACATGAGCATAAGCAGGACAACCAAATGCTCTCAACTCAAAGTATTATGCAGGAGATTTGAACCATACCGTTTAAGTCATTATCCAATTCTGAACAGAAAACAGTCATTTGTCATCCCACTCTGGTGCAAGTCATTATAGAATTTTGGACAGATAATAACCACTTGTAGTGCACATAATTGTTTTTAAAGGGTTTTGTCCTTATTTTCAGTGTTCTCTTCTAACTCTTCTCATTCTTCTTTCAATCCAAATACTCAAAAAATTAAAAATATAGATATAACACCATATATATGTACAGAGGAGTTCTTTACGTTAATGGGTCCCAAAAGTTTTAAAATTACCAACATGGGTCTCTTTCTAACTTTAATACAAAAGTGGGTCTTCCCGACTTTTGGACGGCCGGTTTCAACCAAAATTATTTTTTTATTTATTTATTTTTGGAATCCGGCCTTTGGAAGGTTGGATTATATATATATATATATATTTGTTTTTCTTAAAATCGGCCCTTAGAGGGCCGGTTTTGTTTTTAGGGGCTGCCATGTGCTCGAGAATATAAATGTCCATTAATATTAGATAATTGATTAATTTTTATTTAAAATTTGACTGTTAACTTTTAAAAAATATATAATAGTTATACTTTACTCTGAACTACAGGAGATAAGTAATGACGAAAAAATGTATATATAATGGTTATATTTTACTCTGAACTACATGGGATAAGTGATGACAAAAATAAAAAGTATAAAGTATAATTTGATCAAAATATGTGAGTAAAGTGTAATTAATCTTTCTCTTTTTTTATGAACCATGAGCCTATGGAAAATGGTAGATATTTTAAACCTGTGGAGTATAAAGTGTAATTTTTTTCTCAAATCAAAGAACAGAAAATCAATATTATCTTTTATCACTAACTGTAAAAATGGATCTTGTCGACTAATCTTTTCTAGAAAAGTGATGGATCTCTTTTTGAATAGATCTTGTCCACTAATCTTTTATGTAAAAGTGATGGATTTTTTTTGAATAGTGACTCTTCTTTTTAAAAAATCTGGCCTAACTTTTTTCTTTCTTTTGTCTTCTATTCATCTTTCTTTGAAAATATTTGTATTGTTGCAATTAAGAGGTTTTGAAAGGATTTGAAAGAAAATCTTCTCAGATAGTTTCGATAGAGACCCTTGCCTAACTATTTTGGAATTTTGAGAAACATATAATTGTACCCTATTTCTTGGTACATATAATTGTGTATTGGGATGTTTAAAGGAAGCTAGGTGGACACAAATTTAATGAGTGATATATAAGTAGTGATGATTATTGATATAATTATTGAGATGATCATATCACATATGGGCGGTGGCATTTGGACGTAAAACACATGATCATGAATAATATTATACCAATAATTTTGAATTTTCGTAGGAATAATGAATAGTGTTTTTTTTTTTTCGTAGCATCCTTTTTTTTTTTTTTTGACACATGATTATAATTCAATAAAAGTCAAGGTCGAACTGATGATATTCAAAGTTTCTGATGTGGGCATGAAAAAAAAAATCAATATTACCATTTATCACTAACTGTTAAAAAAAATGTGGGAGAGAAAGTGACGAAATCTAAGGGCCGGTTTTAAGAAAAAAAAAATAAAAAAATAAATATATATATATATTTTTTTTCTCAAAACCGGCCCTTAGATTTCGTCACTTTCTATATATATATATATATAATCCGGCCTTCCAAAGGCCAGATTAAAAAAAAAAATATAAAATTGGTTGAAACCGGCCGTCCAAAAGCCGGGAAGACCCATTTTTGTATTAAAGTTAGAAAGAGACCCATGTTGGTAATTTTAAAACGTTTGGGACCCGTCAAACAAACACAAACTTACACTCTCTCACTCTCTCTCTAGATTTCGTCACTTTCTCTCCCCCACCTTTTTTTTTTTTTTTTTTTTTTTTTTTTACAGTTAGTGATAAATGATAATATTGATTTTTTGTTTCATGCTGATCGTTCTTACATTGGTACTAAATTTTCCCCTAAATTTATAATTTTATTAATCTTTTTATTAAATTTTAATTAGTAATAATACAATTTATTATTTTTACAGAAATAAAGTGAAAAATAAAAAAAAAATGCTGGAAAGAACGAAGAAAATAGTCAAAAACAATGAAAATTAAGAAAAGCCCGCAAACCGACCCAAATCGACCTGCACTCATGACCCTACCGGGCCAATTGGGACCATAATGGAATTAAGAACCGTTACATAATTCATGGGTCTTAATTGGGCAATGAAGGGAGGCTTAAAACATCAAAACTTGAATGAGGCTGTTTTCCATTTACTTATTTGACAAGGAACCGTTACAATTAGCTTCAATTAGGAATGCCATTCAATTGTTATTTAAGGTAATTGAAGAAAGGGGCTTTAATAGGAGTGAAATGAGAAAAATGGGCAATGACTAGTTGTACAGTTACAAAGCAAAAGGTATGTATTGTTGAATATTATTTGGGATGAAGAACCCTCCATGAACAACTAATTCCTTTTGATCGGGCTAGGATTGTGGTACATATTTTGGTTTATGTAATATTGTAATTTTCTAATTTAATTTTAGTTTATGTGTAAATAATTTAATCTCGAAATGTTCTTGTAGTGATTTCGATTTTAGATTCAATTATTACTAGAACGTTAGATTTGAGATTTGTATATAATTTAGGGTTTTTGAGAGCAAATTCTTGATCTAAAAGCTATAGGAGAGGAAAGAAGAAGATTAGGGTTTCTATTGATTTTTCTCATCTTTTATTGGGTTTAATTTATTTTTTTCGAAAAAAAAAATGAAGAGGCTAATTCTTGGATAAAGAGAGCGAATTCTCTCAAACGGTTCGTCACCGTTTGGACGTAGCAAGATTATCGTTTATTCCTCTAACGATTCAGCAGTTCATTTATGTTTTTTGGTTTCTTTTCTTTTTGATCTTCAAATTGGGTTTCATTTTGACATCAAGGTTTGGCTTCAAATCTCAATTTTCATGTATGTTTCATTTTATTTTATTTTCCTTCTATTTTCTTTCTTAATTAATTTTATTTCGATTGGCGATTGGTTGTTCTCAATATTGCCAAATAGGTGGTATTTGTTCTCAATTTTTCAAATTCAAGTGCCTATTTACCAAAAGTTTCGACCAATATTTGTTGTTTTATGCAATTATCTTGGTGATCTTCCAGCTTAGTTTTGCAGTATTTTTATTTTATCCATTTATTGTTTATTTGATGTATTTGTAGTGCAAAACTATTTTTATTTTATTCATTTATTGTTTATTTGATGTATTTGTAGTGCATCGTATGGTTTCAACGACCCAGACTGTTCGCCAAGCTTGATTTGGGATTCTAGGCATTTTCAAATTTCACATATTTGAACAATGTTGAATGTTCTGGTAAAAGACATTCTATTATGTTTATAGATTACACATGCTAATTGTTTAAATTGGTGACTAGGATGTCAAAAATGTTTAAGAACTGAATATGAATACTACTGATAGGCTATGGGCTATGTAGTTGATAGATTAATATTTATAGCCCCATAACCAATTTTTGTGGTATAGAAAATGATAGAAATGGATTAGAAATAAGTTTAAAACTTTTGTGAAGGGACACTTCACCAGCCTGTTTTTTGTTCAAATGTTTTCTGATTTTTATCTTTTAAATAGAAAATTCTCCATCTGTTTCCCCCCCTTTTTTAGTTTTTAAAATTTTTATCATTTCATTTAACTGTTTCTATGTTTCTTTGTTATTACAAAAAACTAAACACTAAAAAAAGTGTTTTTTTTTCTCCTTTTAATTGCATATTCTTTTATGAAATATTAGAGGAATAAAGAGGTGGTTTTATTAATTGGTATTTTTTTTTTGAGGTTTTTATTATTTTATCCTCATTCCATAGACCATGTAGAGAAAATCATTTTTAAACTGTTCACTTAGTGTTCAGACCTTATAGTACATCTAATTAAGTTTTTAGTCTTTTGGCAGACAAAAAATAATGTAAAAAGACACATATACCCCTCTCTCTCTCATTTTACGTTAACGTTACCTTTCTCTCTCTCTTTTTATCTCTGATCTGAGTCCACAATCCTAACTTTTTTTTCTCTCTCTCTAAACTCTATACACAACGTTTCTCCCTCTCTCTTTTCTCTCTGCCAGTCAAAACGGCGCTGGCCCTTGTGGCGGCGAAGGAGCAACATCAATGAAGATTTCACCGTCGCTTTGCAAGCGAAAGTTGACGATTCGCCTTTGGGGTGTTAACATATCTGGGTTTATATAGAGAGAGAGAGTGACGCCTTTGGGTGTTAACAGATCGCCGTCGTCCTCGCCTTCCAGTTGTGGTGATCTCTCTCTCTCTAAACCCTTTCTTCCTCACGGCTGTCTCCTTCACTCAAAACCCTAACTCCATCGCCATTCGCAAATTTGATTATGGTCATCGTCCTCATCCGTTTACTCTCGATGATAGTGGTCGGATTTCATGAATTTCATCACAAAAATTAAGAATTGTCCATTTCCGATTTTGACTTTTTTAGATCCAATTCAACCTTCAGAATGCTCGTTTTTGGGTGTATTCGAGTTCGGAGAGGCCGAAGATTGAATGCTTTATGCTCCAGTTTGAACGTAAAGTATTTTTTTGTGATTGGAGGTATTGATGTCGGGTTGTGTGCTGATTCTTGCTTCATTTGAAGTTATTTTTCTATGGATTTAATCTGTTTCATCTGAGATTGTAAGAGGTTAGAGATGAGCTTCAATCTCATATTACATTTTCACCCCATATTTTAGTTTTAGTTTTGATTTTTTAATTTCTTTTACAAATTAACATTCACTTTCTCTTTCACATTCAAATTTGGAAATTCTCGCTTTAAATTTTTCAGATATGTGATTTCCACATTTGAATTGATTTTTTTTAGTGATTTTAGTATATTTTTCTATAAGTTATTGATGTTTATAGATTTTTTTTTCTGAAATTTTCGTATTGAATAATGGGGATATGAATAGTGGTGGTGGTGGTGGTGGTGGTGGTGGAGGTGGAGGGTGTGTTAATTTTACGTTAACGTTAATATTTTTGCGTGATTTTTTCTCATATGTTTGTCTGGACAACATTAAATGCGTTAACGTTAACATAGAGAGGGGCAAAAAAAATGCATTAACGTTAACATTAGTGTGTTTGCTTTTTGATTTATTATATATGAATTTCCAAACAACATGAATGTGTTAATGTTAACACAGGAGACCCTAGAAAAATGTGTATTTAACGTTAACGCAAACAAAAATGTTTTAACATTTTAACACAGAGAAGCCAAAAAATGTTCATTAACGTTAACTCACACCTAATTAAAAAAAAGTACAAATATCACAAGTGACGAGTTAACGTTTTAACACAGAAGAGAACAAAAAATATTCAAGTAAAATACGTTAAAATGAGTTAATATTAACGCACGCAAAAACAGATGAGGAGTAAGTCACGACGTTTGAACCACAGGAGAGTAAAGTGCATATGAACCAAACCACAGGAAGGTAAACTGTAATTAACCCAATTTTTTATCCGTGCCTTTAGACACAGGTAATCCGCTAGTACATATATATAAAAATAAGAAAAATGTAGTGAAATGCCTCATTCTATAAAATCATCACACTGCGGGGTCATATAACAGTAATTTTTTAACATATGACATGATTTTTAGAAAGTGATTTTTTTGAGTTTTATGACATCTCAATAAGATTCCCTAAAAATAATGAGTGGGATCCACCGACTATATTTTATTTTCCTTTCTTTTTCCTTTTTGTTTTTTTCTTTTTCTCCTACACTATCACGTTTCCACCATCTTTACAAAGTTCTTTGCACTTTTGGTGCTTAAAAGATAACAAAATACCTTTATGGGGCTCATTTGAATTTTATTTAGGTTTTAGTGCTAACCAGCCGTTGCATAGCCAGATCCATTTTTTTTTATACCGATCCTTGGAGGGCCGATTTTGAGTGTTGGGGACAGCCACGCTGGCAGCCCCTGCAGCCACACATGGGGGTTTTTGCAACCCCCATCCCCCAACCCAATAATCGGTCAATATTCCAAAAAAAATAAATTATAAAAGTTATTTTTTTGTACAATATAAATCAAAAACAAAAATATTGTTTTGGTGTTGTAATTGTTTTGACATTAAAAATCAATTAAACAAAAATAGTGTTTAATAATGTAGTTCAATAGAATGATAAAACAAAAATTAAAAATAAAAGGACTGGCAAAAATTAATTTTAAATAAGTTCTCATATTTTATAAATTAATTTTATAAAAAATTAATTTTTTTTATGAATCAATTTGTATTTTCTCCATGTATGATTTAATCAATTTATTTTTTTATTTTTTTTATTTTGTTAAAAAAAAAAAAAATTAAGACGCTTTTTTGTAATTAACTTGTTTTGAAAATTATTTGTGTCTTATAATTATTTTATAACATGTAATGAATGTGTCTTATTTTTTTTTCTTTTTTATAATTTGTATAATTATTTTTATTTTATTTTTATGTGTCTTATAATTTTTGTTTTTATTTTTTATGTGTCTTATAATTTCTATTTTTATTTTTTATGTATCTTATATTTTTATATCTTATAATTTATGTGTGTTATATTTGAATGGAAAATAATTTACTTAGTACATGATTATTTTTGTAGGGGTTTATAAATTTAAGGGAATCTTGTCGAGAGGTCTCAAAACTCAAAAAATTATTTTTTAAAAATCACGTTATGTGTTAAAAAATTACTATTATAAAATTTTGCATAATAATAATTTCATGGAATAGGACCGTTCACCAAATTTCTATAAATTTAAAGTCTTTACTTTTTCTTCTTTATGCGCTTAATGTCCTCTTCGAAAGAGCTGACAGGAAAGATGACGTTTTGTCATTCAATAATGAAATGGAACTATTCATTTTGACTGGATCTAAGAAATCTCATGGTGTTACGTTTTAAAATTAAAGAAATAGTACACATTGTCAAAAACCTAACTTATTAGTGGGAATATGCCGAATCAATCATAAAGAATACCTCATATTATAATAAGACTTTGTTAAAGTGTTTCAAGTGATTATTATCTCATTTGTTTTTTAAATTATCTTTGACACTGTGAAATTTTTGTTTTTAGGACGACTAATAACACAACATTTGGTAGTGTCTATGATTGTTTTTTTTACCGTCATCAAACAGAGACCGGTCACGTTTGGTCGAACACCGTCCACTGTCCACTATTTGGACTTTCCGATGACTCCCCTGTCCCATACCGACTAGTGCACCGAGCAAGGCTCTTAGACCAGCAGGTTGGCTTCTACATCTCCTCGGGCTGTTTAATTTTCTCCTGGGTTGATCTATGGGCTCCTTGTGGTGGGTCGGAATACAATGCTCAAAGGTTAAATCATGTCACGCACCTCGTCATTGACCACAAGCCGAATTATGCTAATGATCCGGATTTGGGGGCCTAATTTTTCAGCACTAATCCAAACCCCTTTTTATAAATAGTAAGGTCATAAATGCACCAAGTAAGACTAGAAAGTCCTCTCTTTTTGCTTCCCTTAGCTCTTATTCTAACATCGGAGTAACTTCCTTAGGCGCACTCCATTAACTTCGGACCATTTACGGAACAAAAAACACCTATATCAGTCTAGCAACTTAGCAAAAATCATCGGACCAATTGTTGGTGTTAATCAATTTCCTAGCCTAACAATTTGTTATCTGTTTGCTTTATATAAATCGTGTTTATTAATATGAAGGATTACTCGATTCAGTCTATTAAAGTTGCAATATTTTATACTTATAGGTGAAGAAAATGGGTGAAGAAAGTTAAATTATATTATGGGTAATGAGTAAAGTAGAAGAGGACGCTTTTTGTTTGTATAGAATGAAATGAATTATTATGTGACAAGTAGGTAGTCTAAATAAATATTTTATAAATAGGGTTTTGCCTACTAATCTAATCAAACCAAGTAGCTATTAATATTTTATTTAACTAAATAAAAATTTATATAGTGCATTCAGAAAGATAATATTAAATAGACAAGTAGATGGTTAAAAGTAATATTTTTTTACTTTAAATCGCAATCGCTCGAGCTACTAGGTAAAATGACTATGATGGCTATTGAATTGTAACTTAAATTTTTAAATTTGATTCGTCGAAATAGTATTTAAACAAAGTTTGTCTTCAAAGAATACATTATTAATTCATCCCTTTTAATTTTCTCTAGAAAGTACTTTACCCTCTCATACCTTCAAAAAACACATCGAGTTTATTCATTAAGTGAAATTGTCATATATAGAATAATATGTGACAAATTAGATACATTGTAATACATAGGAAGTAATACTCGTTATTAGAGGACTTATCGTCACGATTTATGTATTTGTTTCTTAAGAGGATGGGATTAAGTTAAAACATTAGGTTAAACGTGTGGACCAAGTGGGAGAATGCAGAAATTTCCATTAGTGGCTCTCGATTCTCAGGGAATCAGTTTTGAAAATTTCAACAGATGGTCCAACGGTTGAACATGTCTTCACCATATCTTTGAACGTTATCCATAGTGTTCCTAGATTTGTGGCATCAAATTTACACTAACCGTTATGAAGTCAATGGAGCTTGGCTATAAATACAAGTTTTGATCTCTAGGCTCTCTCACTCTCAATCCCTTCAGTTATACACTATCAAACTGAGTGAATTTAGAGTTTAGAAGTACTAAAACAATTATTAAGAAAGAGAGTGAGTGTGTGCATCAATGACTGGAGGTCTGTTTATTTAATCCGTTTTTTTTATTTCGCATTTGATCTAATTAATATTTGAGTTTATAGAATCATATTTAGGTTAGTTTTAGTTTGACGGGAAACCCAAACCCAACATTTTGCTCCGGAGAACCATGACAATTTTTTTCTTTTGTAAGTACTCGGTGAACAAGTTTGATTTGAAAGGCAAACTCACTATAAACCAATGAGGGTCTTAATTTTGCAGAGTTAATCCGATCCCCTTCCTATAAATAGGAGGGTCATAAATGCCCCAAATAAGACAATGAAAGTTCTTACTTGTTGATGTCAAATTTTGGTTAAGTACAACAATATGGTCTGGTCAGGTCATAATGGTCTTTTTCCACGCTGAGGTGGAGTTGGAGAAGTCTTATATTCCTTCTGTTTTGTTTAATAGTCCAAAAGTTGCTGAGTCCGAGATGGGTTCTAGTCCATCCAGGGATGAGATTTGAGATGGTACCTGCAAGAAGACCCGCTGGGATTTTGCCCAGCGAAATCCCTCCGGTGTGAGAATAAGTGCTCGGGGGAGAAGAGTTAAGAATATGCTTCAGGTAAAAAGTTGAGCAACAGCGGGATATTCGGAGTACTTGTGAGCATTGATGGCCCTAACTTTTTATAGGTGAGAAAAGTGATTAGCTTTTGGAGGATTAACGACCTAAGCAGGGATTAACACCCTAAGCTTGACACATGACCACTGTTTGGGCGCGTGGAGAGATTAGCCTGCGGGCTTGGATTTTTTGGCCTTCAGATGAGAGAGGCCATAGACGATACGTGTACGGAAGTAGTGGGAAGGCCTGGCCTATGGCACCTAGGGGTTTTTCTCCTTCGTTCCTTTCGGTCCATACGGTCCTTTTCTCAGCCCAACTAGGCAAGAAGAGATGGTCAGGAGATCGTTTACAGACGAGTTCGTCTGATCAGGCCGCCGGCTTGGAGTGCCGTCCTGGGGAGATTGCCAAAAGGGGAGAGGTTTCCCCCAACCCGGAAGGGGCTTTTGCCAGTCTTCACCAAGGATGTTTTCTCAGTTATGTCCACTCAGAGTTGAGTTGGGTCCCTGCTCAGCAAATTATCCGGGCTCCATCTTCAGCGGAACCGGGTTCCACTTGAAACTTACTTACACGTGGTAGTCTCTTATTGGGAGTTTAGAGATGACAATTTTTTACAATTATTGTGACTAAATAATTTTCAACTCGTTTTTCTCGCGAGTTTTTACTTTTACGCTGAACGGATTTCGCTAGGCAGACTACCAATATATTTTTGTGTTGTTACTTGCTCAGATTTAGACATTTTAACTTTGGGTCATTCACGGAGACACCCTATATCAACTCAAAAAAAATCATCACATCAAATTTAACGTAATGTGAATCAATTTCCTAGCCTAACAATTTGTTATCTGTTTGCTTTATAAAAAAAAACCGTGTTTGTAATCATAATCAAATGGAAAATCGGAATCAAAATCACTTTGGCGCATAATGCATTATTAAGTAATTAATGGAGAGAGCCAAACAAGGCGCACATTGAAGGAAATAGGCATAGGCTGCCATGTC
Organism: Eucommia ulmoides; assembly: GCA_016647705.1. Classification (NCBI taxonomy): domain Eukaryota; kingdom Viridiplantae; phylum Streptophyta; class Magnoliopsida; order Garryales; family Eucommiaceae; genus Eucommia; species Eucommia ulmoides. The sequence goes on from CM028331.1 coordinate 47,923,418, forward strand.
CTTGTGGCTTGTAGCGTCGGTGAATTGGGTAAAGTAGAAGAAGACACTTGGTTTAAGTGACAAGTAGGTAGTATAAACAAATATTTTATAAATAGGGTTTTGCTAATCATTAATATTTTAATTTTAATTTTAACTATTGAGTGAATTGAAGATGGCGTTTGGTTAGTGTTTTTGCTTTTCCGTTTCCACTTCCGTATTCTAAGAAAAAGAAACATGTTCGATAACGACCATTATCCTAAAATTGTTTATTTTAATTTATGAGAATAAAAACAAGAAACACGTTTGGCTGCAACATTTGTTCTTTTTTTTTTCCTTTAAAATGTATGGTGACTGGCGGGGTGGTAGTGGCAATAGTTTTGTGGTAGTGAATAGGAATTAATAATTTTTTGTTTCTCATATTCTTAAAGAATTCAGGAAATACTCTCAAAATACTTCTAAAATTTTGGGAATAGAGACATGTTTACCAAACACATTTCTGTACGTTAATCCCAAAATTTTAGGAACGAAAACAGCAACCAAACGGAACCGAAGTAAATAATATTTAATAGATAAATTGATGATTAAAAAAATCATTTTAAGAAGCAATCGCTGAGGAGATATGACTTGGAGTTTCGGTGTTAATTAAATCATGGATTTTTTTTTTATTTTAATTAGGAAGGGCTTTACAAGTTTTTATCAATTTTTTTTTTTTTTTTTTAACAGAACTTTACTAGTGTAGTTAAAGTTCCTTATTTATAAGTGGATATATGTATTTGTTGAAGTAGTAGATGTTTGGATTTTTAAAATTTTCAATGATTAATTTTTCATGACACTGACTTAAAATTTCAATATTTATGGATTTTTGTGGCCAAAATAATTTACCCTTAAATCATTTCACTAGATAGCTAGTGGGTTTAGTCCAACTCTAAAAAAACAAAAAACGATGATTTACTTGAGGAGAAAGTTGAGTCACCCCATTTCCTTTCTCCAGAAATTAGGGGTGGTCATGGGTCGGGCTTGCGCCAAATTTTAGGTAGAATATTACAAAAAAAATACTAGGTCCTAGTTCGGCCCGACCTTATGATCAAGCCCTACTTTCATATTCAAGTCCGACCCTACCAAAATAAATCAAGCCCAAGTCCAGCCCTAGAGCCGGCTCGGCCATATATATATATATAAAATTAATCAATGTTGGTTTAACTTGATTTCATGTGAATGTGAAATAACAATATTAGTTTAGTTTGATTTTATGTTTTAGTGTTTATATTTATGATTTAGTATTTATATTTTAATTTAATTTAATATATATATATAAAATTAATCAATAGTCCTCGGGCAGGGTAGGACCGACCTGGCCCTAAAAAAAAATTGGTATTACCCAAGTCCGATTCTAAATTTGATCGGGCCTGAAAATCAAAGTTCAAACTCTGCCCATGGGCTTAAATTTAAAACCCAAACCCTAAAAAAATAAGGTAGACTAGGCAGCCCCCGGGCCCATGACCACCCTTAGAAACTATGGTGGTATTTTTATTTTTTTATTTCTATTACTAATATACTGGGATACAAATTCTATCTCTGTTTTGTATTTCTGGAATAAAAATATATTTGGTACCGATCATTGTTCTGAAATTATTTCCTTTAATTTATGAGAATAGAAAAATGTTTCGTTTTGCAACATTTGTTCATTTTTTTTCCTCATAAATGTATGGTGACAGCCGGTGGTCGTGGAAATAGTTATGTGAGAATGAATATGAATCACACTTTTTTCTCTTATTTTTATGAAATTTCAGAAATTGTTCACCAAATTATTTATAATTCACCCCTCCTCATTTTTTCTCGTGAAACTTACTTTGCCCCTCACTACCTCCATAAATTACATTGTTAATTCAAGAATTTACTTTTTTTTTTCTTTCTCCTCGTGATGTTGATTTTTTTTTTTCTTTTGACATACGAACTAAACCGAGACAAGTGTAGAAGGATTACATAAAAGTCGTCTAGATAAATATTTTATGAATGGGATTTTGCCTAATACTCTATTTTTATATTTTATTTTAATTAAATAAACATTTATGTAATGGGGTAAAGTGGGTAAGATTAATATTAAATAGACAAATTAATAATTAAAAAATTTAACTAATAGTCTTCACTTTAAGTAGAAATATCACAATTTTCACTAATTGCGATATTTCTAGCTATTATTTTGGAGATGTTTTGGAAGAAGTTTGTACAGTTTAGGAAGGGCTTTATTAAAAAAGTATCTCAATTTCATATATTTTCTAAGAGTTTGATTGTAGGGTAACCCTAGAATCAAGTTAGGAAAGTATAATTTTTGTTTTATTTAACACTCTTCCTCAAGTTGGTGCATGAATGTCCCACAAGTCCAACTTGTCTAGAAATTTTAAGAATACTCAATTTGAGACTGCTTTGATGAGGGTGTCAGTTAATTGATCCTCTGATCGAATCTTAGGAAAAATATCTGTAGCATCCAAATTGCCAAACTCCTAAATAGTCCCCCTCAATAGTCCTCCAATTCCATCGCCCAATCGATGTCAAATGTGGTCTCTCTAAATTTAGATTTCTATAAAAATAATGTGCTGCAAATAGATTTATTGCCATTGCGTTTTCAATGTAAAAATTAATGGTGTTTAGTTATGATAGGATTTTGATTGACCGTCAACATGGGAAGACTTATTTGACAATTCTTCATTAAAATCTCTGTCATAATTTTCAATTAATGCTTTAGGAGATTTGCATGATTAAGCCATTATAGCCATTCCATTACACCGGGATGCAGAATGTTGCTCTAACAATAACAACAACTAATCCTTTGACCCACTTAAAGTAGGGTCAACTAAATAAATTCGTTTATGCCATAGTGATCGATTAAGGGTAATCCTCTCAGTCAGATTTAATGTTATCAAATCAATTCTAATAATCTCGTCTCAAGTCTTCTTAGGTCTCTCTCCCTCTAGTAGCTCCCTGGATTTGAACTAAATCACATTTTCTCACTAATACTTTTATGAGTATTTTATGCACATGTCCAAACCATCGTGAATAATTTTCTCTAATCTTTTCTTCGAAGAGTGTTATTTCTAAATTCTTTTTAATAATTTTATTTTTAATTTTATCTATTCTTGTCTTGTCACTTATCCACCGTTACATTTTCATTTTTGTCACACCAATTTTTTGGACATGCTTGTTTTTATCACCCAACATTTTGAACTATAAAAAAACATCGATCTTATTGCAGATCACAAATCACCCCAACCATATAGAAGCGTCGCCCAACATTCACTCCTACGATCACAAATTACCCCAATTGCATTTATCTACTTTAGTCAACTTGTCTTGACTCTATGGATAATATCCTTCTTAATTTTACTATTACTCTGAATCATTGAACCTAAATATCTAAAATAATCAACCTTTGGAATCTTCTCATTTTCAATTTTGATCGCACTAACATTACTAAAATTGTAAAGCATTTTGTCTTACTTCTGCTAACCTTCAAACCTTTACTCTCTCTTCATCTTTCTAACTTAGTATTATGACCTATTTTACTTTTATCAACTAGTACTATTTCATCCGCAAATAATATACTCCAAATTACATAATCTTAAATATGTTTTATGAGCTCATCCATCATTAGAACGAAGAGGTTAGGACTTAAAAGATGATCTTTGATGTAAGTTTATACTAATAGGAAATACACAAGTATCGTCTCCTCTTGTTCGAACACTATTGACTATATCTTCACACATATCTTTAATTATCTCAATATACACATTGAATACTTATTTCTTTTCTAGCACCTACTACAAAATTTCTCTGAGTGTCCAATCATAAGTTTTTTCCAGATCCACAAGTACCATGTATAAATCTTTTTTCTTTTCTTTATGTTTTTTCATTAATTTCCTGAGTAAATAGATAGTTTCAGTGGTTGATTGTGTAATACCCCAAATATTTTTTATTTTGAAAAATTATATTTTATAAGTTAAATATTTTTGGGATATTTTGATATATTATGAAAATTCTGAGATGTGAATGAATATTTTACAACTTTGGGGGTAATAAGTATAATTATAGGGTTTAATCATAATATTATATAATATATATGGGGGTTTTAGTGTAATTTTAAAAAATATCTTGCATAGTAAATTACGAATAATATTAAAAGATAAAAATAAAAAATGGTGGAGCTCATATATATATATTTGTATTTTTATAACATTTGAAAATTATTTGGTTTTCACTTAAAAAAATTTGGGGGTGATTATGATATTTAAAAATTTAGTTTTAAGAAATTTGGGATATAATATGGTAATTTTGATTTGATTTTTTTTTTTATTTTATAAACTTTGGGGGTTCAATTATTGTTTTAAAATATAAATTTTAACTTTTGGGTCTAAATGATATTCTAGATATTCAAGGAAGGGAATTTATGTAATTTTTTTTCATAAGAGAAATGGAATGATAATCCCGGATAAGGCGTAAAAAAAAATTGTGACATATTTTGAATACATTTGCATTGCAAATTAATTACGTGGATAAAATAATATTGTGATTTTCATGCAATGTTTTCTAGCACAACTTGTCATTATTAATTGAATTTCTTTATGTGATATGAGTTGAATTCATTTTGGTAGATAAGAAGGTGATAAAAAAAATTATTAAATTATTTGTGCATCTATTATATATGGGGTTTAAAATGTAATTATTTATTTGCTTATTTTGAGACAATTACATTATTGAAAGCCTGTGTTGATATTGAATTTTATGGAAATATTTGCGAGCACAAATTGGGATTAAAAAAAATATTGTGGATATAAAAAATTGATGATTTTGGATGCATGGGACAATTTATAAGGAAAAGGGCTATCTGGGGATTATGATGTTGATTATGACTTTCCGGTTATGAGATATGGTAGTGAATTTAATATGTCATGCCTATCTAGTGATTATAGAGATAATGATATTTTTGGTCCCTGACAAATGACTCAGGTGTCTAATTGGCCTCTGATATTTGGAAGATGACACATTTGGTACTTCACATTTCATTTTCGTTTCAATACAGTCATTTTGTTAAGTCAACGTTAACGGTCAACTTGAACGTAAGAATATTTTGGTCATTTCATATTTAAAAAAAATAAAATAATTTCGTCTTTTTACTCTAACTAATTTAATGGGTTTTGTTTAAATATTTGGCTAAACATAAATGGTCAAAAATCAATTCTCTTAACTCTCACCCAACTCTCTCTCTCCCCGCTTCCAATTTTGTCCACCATTTCAACCACCCACTATTGTTTTTTCTCTCTCTCTCCTTATATTTCTCTTTCTTATAGGTGGGTCGCCGGAGATGGGGGTCGAGTGCAGGTGGGAGACGACGTGGGTGGGTGGTCGTTGGAGATGAAGCAAGGGTGGGAGTGGGTCACCGGAGATATGGAGAGGTTGGATTGGGTCACCGGAGATGTGGTAGCCGTCGTCGCCACCGTACGATTAGAGAATGAACTCAAACTTGGGAGGAGAGAGCGAAGAGAGAAGATTAGAGAAGACAAATAGCTTGTGAATTTGATGGCGGCGGCAGGCTGCTATTGGTGGTTGCCGGAGAAGTTGCAAGCAAAGAAGATGGAGGTCGGCCTGGTGGATGGTGGCAAACGGGAAGATGGAAGAAGAATAGTTTTCAAAATACACATTTGACCCTTAAGTTTTAGATGGAAAATAAAATGACCCAAATTAAAAAAATTTAAAGGTATAAATGTAATTTAAGTAATTAACACAAAAATTAATAGAAGGGCCAAATTGGAAAAAAAATAAAATGTGAAGGACCAAATATGTCATCTTCCAAATATCAAGGACCAATTGGACATCCGAACAATTTGTCAATGACCAAAAATGTCATTATCCCATGGTTATAAGTATGTTGGTTATAAGATATGACTGTAGACTTGACATGTCATGCTAGGTAAAAAAACAAATTGAGGTCGTGGACATGTTGACACTGAGATAAATTCAATCTAAGTGAGACTATTATGATATTTGAAAAATATATTTTGTTGAAAGAAATATATATATTTTTTAGCTGAGTGCACAACAAAAGTGTTTATAAGTATAAGATTCTTTAACAGTTAGTTATCTGTGTTAGGAGTTACTGATCAAAGTGCACTATATTGTGTGTTTTGTTGGATACAATATGGGTCACCGCAAATGCGGAAGTAGTGATATGTAGTATGAATTTTTAGAGTTGTGGATTGTTGGTGACTTTCGGTTATAGGACTCTACATAGAAAACAATTGTCTTAAAATTGAGAGCGACTAATATAATTGTGCGAGTTTGAATTATTTTTCCAAGCAAAAATTTCGATAAAATTTATTTAAGGGGGGTAGATTGTAATATCCCAAAAATTTATATTTCGGAAAATTAATATTTTACAAGTTAAATATTTTTGGAGTATTTTGATATATTATGAAAATTCTGAGGTGTGAATGAATATTTTATAACTTTTGGGATTATAAGTATAATTATAGGGTTTATAATAAATATTATCTAATATATGGGATTGTTAGTATAATTTAAAAAAAATCTTGAATGGTAAATTATGGATGACTTAGAAGTAATGTACTTAAAACAATTGTTCTGCATTTTCGTGCATTTCATTTTATATTTAGTTTTATTAGATAAATTATTAGTTTAAAGTGTCCTATGGCACGTTCTCAGACGACCCCGTCGACATAAGTTTTTTTCAACAATATTATTTCAGTGGTACAGTTATCAAAGTGAATATATTGTCTTCTATGTAAATTGTCAAATTTTATTTTCTTATAAATTGGGAAAAATGAAAGATTTATTAGAATAGACAGTTTTATAACATTACGTGAATCAAGTAAAATGTTAAATGTGAAAAGTGATTTTTATTATTATCCTACTATGTCATAGTGTGGTCCCGACATGAGGGCGCATCTTGCAGGATATTTTTGGTCTTAACAAGAGGGCATGTTCTGTGGGTGTGTTGTGACCTAACAGGAGGACAAGTCCTGCAATTGGTTGATATATATTGTTATTGTTGTTTATCATTATGATATAGTGGTTTGTATTATCATTATGATATAGTGGTTGTACGACGTGTTGCTTCTACTATTGGAGATATTGAATGATTCTGACATTTATTGCAATTTTAGATTGCACAGATGTACAAATTACGGTACCGTTATAACTCTCAATCGTGAGGTAAACGATCTTATGGTTAGTATGAAAATATGTGTATGGTATTTATTATATAAAAGTAAGTGGATTAGTTGATTTAAATTCAGTTATTTCAATTTGATGATATCTGTAACGACCCGATTTTTCAGGGTCGCCACTCAGTTTCTCCCTTTTTACGAATAAATATTGGTAAAACATTAATCAATCAACGACCACTTTATTACTATTCATTACCATTACAACGGTGACAATATTTAAAAATATCACAAAAATAAAATACAAATCCAAATAAAATTTATGACTCCGCTCTATTTTGGTAGATCCTGTAATAAATATTGGGAGAGGGGTGGGTGGGGGGGTGGGAGATTGAGTCAACGCTCAATAAAATTTTGACATCTCTAGTATATACATCTAACCAATCTAACAAATAACTTGTAGCCATGTATCTCGCATAATTTTTACATGATACATAATCATAATTATTCCATACAAACCAACAGTTATAATTAAACAATAAATATAAAGGTTAAATACAAATATTAAAAAAGTTAAGAATTCTACCTAAAATCCAGATGAAAATTATTATCTTCTCTTCCTCTCTTTCTCCCTATTTTTCTTCTTCTTCCTATCTTTCACCTACAATTCCTCTTGTCGCCCTATTAAATTTAAAATTATTAAAATAGTTATATAATTCATTAAAATGAAATTTTTTCCAGAATTGCTCGTTCAAGTAATATTAAAAAAAACATTTTTATTTTATATTTATGTAAAATATGTTATTATTTTTCACTCACTATAAATAAATTATTAGGTTCTTCATTGGAAGTTAAGCCGACCCTTGTGCCAATGTTCATCAAAGTTTACTCCTTTTAACATTAATGAATAGAAGTTGAATAAAAGTCCTGGATAAGGATAAGAAACAGAGTGTTTGGGCGAAAAATAAAAGTTTAACCATGGAATATGCCATTACAATAATTATTTTAAAAGTCGAAAGGTATTATAGTATATAAAAATTAGGGAATTTTGCTCAAAAGTCACATCCCATAAAATAAATTACTTTATGGAATCCTGTAACAGTTATTTTTTTACACATAAAATGGTCCTTAAAAAGTTATTTTTGAAATCTTGAGACCTCTCAAAAAGTTTCCCTAAAAATTATGAAATTAGTATTCAGCGGTTACTGCTAATAGTAACTCATACTATTCAAGATAAAAAAAAAAATAGAGTTAGAATATGATTATGAGAAAATTAAATAATCATGGCGAACAGAAGAAAAAAAAAAAAAAAAAAAGATAAGAATTTAACGTGGTTCGGCGGGATGCCTACTACATCGACCAAGACGAATCAAGGGTATTCAATATAAGAAAGAGAGAGAGAGAGAGTGAGGTTTATTGTGTGAGTTTAAGGGGGATGATGGGTGGACGGGTTTTCTGCTGAGGTGGGGAAAAGAAGAAGAAGAAGAAGATTGAGGGCTTTTTTTTGCTTTTTTTTGCTTTTATCTTTTTATTTCGTTAAAAAAATGTTTAATATTTTTTTTTGAAAATAAGAATAGTAGTGTAAAAAGATAAAGGGATGGTAATGTATTTTAATTTTTAATTATTTAATTATTTTTAATAATGGTCATAAAATAAAAAATTTAGTAAAAAAATTATGCCATGACTAAAAATAGTAAACCGGAAATTTTTTTTGCTTAATGACAAAGAAAAAAAAAAGGAGGAGTAAATGGCATATACCCAAATAATAGCACCCATCACTGCCTATATAATCAGACTCTCTCCATACATCGCAACACACAGCAAAAAATTTCTACCAAAAAGAAAAACACTCTAAAAATGAGGTTTAGCTTGCTCACACTCCTCTGTCTTTTCCCCTTCTTTCTGGCTGCCGTCACGGCGCAGACATGCGCAAGTCGATGCCCCAGACCATGCAATGCCGGACTCTGCTGCAGCATCTACGGGTATTGCGGCAGTGGTGCTGCGTACTGCGGCGCCGGCAACTGCCGGTGCCAGTGCCGCGGCGTAACCCTGCAGGATCTCACCCCCAGCGGAGACATCACCAGTCTCATCACTCCTGACCTATTCTACGGCATGCTTCGGCACTCGAACGACTCCGCTTGCCCCGCCGTGAACTTCTACACCTACGACGCTTTCATAGCCGCCGCCAGGTCTTTCCCCGGGTTCGCGACAACCGGCGACTCCAACGTACGCAGAAGGGAACTCGCCGCTTTCTTTGCTCAGATCTCCCATGAGACTACTAGTCAGTACTCTGTCCATATTTGGCAAATTTTATTAAAAATAGGGATTTTGACACCTAAAGTTTTACCATTATTTCATTTTGGTCCCTATACTTTCAATTTGAACACTTGACAATTATCCTAAATTAATATTTTTATAAAAAAAAAATGGTGTATATATTACAGTATATCTATAATATATATAATGGGAATAATTGCTTGTGGATTGTATTGAAATGATCGGGAAATCTTAATATGTTCAAATTGAGTTGTCAAACTTGAAGGGTCCAAAGTGTAAAAAATTGTTGTTAAACAGTAATTTGATTTGAATAGGTGGATGGAAGCAAGGGAATCCCGGCGACTATTGCCAGCCAAATGCTCAATGGCCGTGCGCTCCCGGCCGACAATACTACGGCCGAGGTCCCATGCAAATTTCTTAGTACGTGTTTGGCTCAAAATTCCCTTATACTTAAATTTGTTTTATTTTAATCCCCTATTTTAAAAATATACACATCAACATTAAATCTGAATATCCCAAGATTTGTAGTCTTGTAGATATGTATCTAGATTCCATCGTGGAAGATCTAGAGTTTAACTATCTCCCCCAATATATGTACCAAAAAAATAATATTAAATCTGACTGAGAAGATCACTGTGACCGATTGATATGCTGTAAATAGATTTATGTAGTCCACCTTAAAGTTTAGTTATTATTGTGCATATAGGTGTGTAGTGTAAAGGGGTTAAAAGGCCATTAATTTTTCTCATATGTTTCGGTATTTACCGTATATCTCAACTATTATTTTGTCTAAAATCTCCTCGATCATTTAAAAAAATATTTGTCACTATCTTATCATTTTGATCAAAAATTATTTAGTACCATATATTTTTTTTTTGGTACATATCTTGGGAGAGGGGTTAAACTCTAAACCTTTTACAAAGAAGTAAATTAGATATTCACTCAGTTACAAGCCTTCGGGATATTTAGTACCATATCCATATATCTCACCTATTATTTTGTCTAAAATCTCTTCTGTCATTTAAAAAATATTTGTCACTTTCTTATCATTTTGGTCAAAAATTATTCAATTCTTGTAAAAATAATTTTTTTAATACAATTTTACTAAATAATTAAAAATTAAATTACATAATTATCAATTTATTTATTTTAATAATTTTTTTTTTATCTAACATCACTATTTTGAAAAAAAAAATATTACCTCTTATTTTTTTACAAATTAAAAAAAAAGAAAAAGAAAAGCACTACCCCTCACCCTGCTGGAATTTTCTTCCTCCCTCTTTCCTTCTTCTTCCTCCTTCCCTCTCCCTCCCTCCCTCTCCATCCCCAGATCCGCAGATATAGATTTAAGGTCACGCGGATCTGTGCCGGTGGGATGGATTGCTATGGTGCAAATCCGTCGTGAAAGAAAGAAGAAAAGGAAGAGGAAGAGGATTGGGTGGGAGATAAATATAATTGTTTAAAAAATTAAAGAGTAATTTTTTATTTTTTTTAAACAAGGGTGCTATATATATATATATTTTTTTTTAAATATAAAAGAATAAAAAAAAAATCATTTTGAAAAAAGAGGTGTATTCATGTCTTTTTAAAAAAAATATATAAATATATCGAAATGGAGTGACTCATTTTTTCCAAATGACAATAAATTTGTGATTTTGGGCTAAATTACATGAAATAAGATGGCCAAAATAATATGTTTCTTTTTATTTAATTAAGCAACTACAACTATGGGCCTTGCGGTGAGGCAATCGGGGCGGACCTGCTGAACAACCCAAACCTAGTAATCACCGACCCGATCATTTCCTACAAGACGGCGATCTGGTTCTGGATGACTCCGCAATCGCCGAAGCCATCCTGCCACGCCGTGATCACCGGAATATGGTCTCCGTCTGACGCCGATACAGCGGTCGGCAGACTTCTAGGGTTTGGGACCACCACAAACATCATCAACGGCGGACTCGAATGTGGGCATGGGTCGGATCCGAGGGACCAGAATCGAATAGAGTTTTACCGGAGGTTCTGTGATATGTTGGGCGTTGAGTATGGAGAGAATCTGCATTGTGGAAATCAAAAGCCTTTTGGTGATTTGCTTATGGTTCATGCCCAGTAGGCCCGGTAGGCCAAGTATGGTGCTGCATCTGAGTTAGTGTTTTTAAATAAGGTGTACTCTTGCAGTGAAATGTAATGAACAAGCTAGTTCATTACTTAGTGTAATATAATGGTAATGAGGCAATAAATAAGTTTGTATTATGCTACACATAGATACGATGAGCCTATTCCTAGGCTGAAGCCGACCACCTTCTTCCCTCCTCGACCACACCACAATCACAATAAGACAAGACAAGATAATTTTAACGTGAAAAATCTCTCAAGGTGAGATGCAAAAACCACGGGATCGAAAATCACCCAAAAATCTCCAGTATCTAAAGAAATCGGGAGTATAAGGTATACGACCACAATTACTCCAAGATCAAATAATTTTGACAATGGAATATTACCCCCAAAAAACTACAAAGATAACCAAAATAATCTCAACGAAGCCCATATGTACAGGATTCCAAAATTGATTATTAAGTCATGAACTTGTTGTCCCAATTTCAGCCATATTGAACAAGGATTGACCTCCAAATAAGCCATATCCTCTCTCTTGCACGCGTTTTTTGCTAGTTTCCCCATAAATCTCAGATACAGATGGTGTTGGAATAGGAAAAAAATAAAAAATGTCATTTTCGTCTCTTTTGTCGGCCTCACAAAAAAAAACATTGGCCCATCTCCACGAGGAGGAAATCCAAACCAAACAAATTCAGGGTCTAGACTAAAACTCAAGCACCTAAAGGTAAAATTCAACTAATACTTTTTATCTATCGTATACTCTTTATTTGAGGAGCCTCCAACCAGGAAGCAATTGGAGAAGACATTATTTAAACTTCCAGAATTGGCTCATCAATTGTTTTCAAAGTTCATACAAACTAATGAGTCAAAGAGACAAAAGATACAAGTGGTTTTATCCAGGTGGGCTGGATCATATAAAGCCCATCTAGATCTAGTAGGCGATGCTCAAGTGGGGCTTGGGCCATGAGCCCAATACGGTCACGGCATAAGTTAATATGTGTTCAGCCCCATATGGGCAGTCATATTATAACACAGTATGGGCGCAACATGTGAGACTAAGCTCAGCTCAGCTGATCAGATCACAGAGATACACTTTTAGGCCTATTATTACCCAGAATTAAACCTAATGGATAGATGGAGGTATGTCAGTTACGATATTCTACATAGATAAGTAAGAAATCAGGTACTCTCATTGACTATATATATATATATATCATGTTATTTCGACCAAAGGGATGGACAAGTATTCAACTCTTTAAGACCTGTTTAACTTATTCTTATACCGAAGGGTATTTGGCCAATACCATATCGATATTTTAAATATTAATCCTGAGTGTTGCAGTTATACTGGTTGAGAGGGAATTTTACCGTTGTTAATCAATTTCATAACTAAGAATCTCTTATAAAAATCATGTTTGTTGATGTCAAATTTTGGTCGACACTAGCGGTGTGGTCCGGTCAGCCTTGGATGGAGTTGGGGAGCCCCGGAATGGAGATCTTCAGTCTGTGTAGCTTCTGGTTCGTGGATAGGTCCTTGGCCGAAAAGGGGTCCCATGACGGGAAAGAGACAGGCCTAAGTTAGAATTAGCCCAAAAACCCTCTAGGCCAAGAAGAGAAGAGATGGAATGGCTTCTGGCCTGAGAAGAGGCAGATCCGAGATGGGGTGAGGCAAAATGCCCTCTAGTCCGGGAAGGGAAAAGCTTGGATGTTTTCTGATCCAGGAAGGGGAATGTCCGAGATGGGCATCAACCTATCTCCTGCACACACAAACTGGTCGAGGGTATCCCAAAAAACCCCTTCGGCGTGAGAATCAGCGTACAGGAGAAATAATTATAAAATATGCTATCATGTAGAGGGAGCAATTTTAGTGTGCTTGGAGTGAGTTTTTTTCTCAAGTGTCTTTTTTCTATTGAGAGTGTGTAGATGTTCAAATCATCTATCTTTGAGTAATTGTATGTTCTCTTCTTTATAGACAAGATGGAGGTTTGATTAAGGGTTTAAACATGGATTAGTGTCCTCTCCATATCTCATTAATGTGTCAACTTGGGAGATGGCCAATGGGAATATGCCATGAGGCTCCTGTCTTCTCCATGTTGGAAGATATTTAGAGATAAGGAAGGGAACCACAATGATGATGGTTTATATTTTGGGATAATGGGGGATATTTTGAGAGTAAGAGGAATATTTTGGGGGAATGTGGGATATTTTGAAGAAGAGGGTCACTTTGGGGAAGAAAGCCATGATGGGGAATTGAACCAACTTTTAAATTGAGAGAGACACAACTCTGCTGTACCTAGGTGGAGAATTTAACTTCTGCCCTTCCCAAATATCGGGAGACGGGAAGGGGAGTTATGAAGAGCTTCTTACCTTGCCCTTCTCAAATAGCCAGAGACGGGAAGGAGAGCTTTGCTGAGGAGCTTGTGGAATGCGCCCGGATGGGAAATTTTTTCTTCTGCAAGGCAAAATCTTCACATTTAGTCTCTGGTGTGCTTTGAATTCTGTAGGGAATTCTGGACACTTGGCGGTTTTCTATTGACTGTTTGGGGGTGACTAAATTTACTATCATCAATGTTTATTGAATGATTTTTCTGTTTGCTTCGCTTCAAAGGTCATATTCCACCTCCATTTGTAAATTGTTTTTTATTTTTATTAAATAATATTTCTCCTCGCTTCACCGGCGTTTAAAGTAAAATAGAGACTAATCGATTCCTGTCTATTAAGGGTGATGAATGACTTGGTATTCTAAATGTTTATTTATGAATGGGTGTAATATAATGATGATGATGCTTTTGCCCTAAGGCCCTGTTTGGATGAGTTTGTGGTGATAAAGCCAAAATCACTTCGCCGCATACTGCATGGTAGGTAAATACACGCGGGTCCGTGTATTGGGTTGGGTAGTAGAAAAGGACACTCGCTTTTTATTTCCTATTTTAAGGCGGCTATAGAATGGGATGAAGTGACACAACCCGTTAATCTCACACTCTGTTTATGTCAATGGACGCGTAAGTACACAAAAAAATTATAAACAAATTAATGGTTAAAGTTTCTATCAATTTTCAACTAAAAGTAAAAATGACTCTTGAAATAATATTTTATATAATTCATTTATAAAGATTTTATAATGTCATTAAAATTATTTTTAAGTGATATTTTCAAATGTTGTAATTAATTGTAAATAATTATATGTATTTGTTAAAATTGATTGTAATACATATTTCTATGCAATTGTTATGAGAGGACCAATTAAATTTTAAAATTATCAAAATTAACGGCGGAGTGGAATGCGGGCAAGGATCCGATTCGAGATCCAAGATCGATTCGGGTTTTACCGGAGGTACTATGATATATTGGGTTCAGGCTGAGTAGGCCCCATTAAGCTAATGTTTTGTTTTTGTTTAAATAAGGTGTACTCTTGTAGTGATGTAATAATGATAAGAATGAGGCAATAAATAACTTTGTTGGGTTATGCTTAGGTTTAACCTGAGGTTTGTTGTCTAATGGTTATATAGTATGTATCCCTTGTCGGACACAGTGCATGCGGCACAAATAGAGTCGTTGGCAAGGAAGGTACCAACTTGGTGCACGTCAGTGGGGCAGTAGCGTCGTGGAATAATACCAACGGGTGTCGGGCAATAAGAAAGACCTTGGTGTGACATCGAGGCAATGAGGTACAACGTAGGCGCAACATTACGTTGTGCACAATGTCATATGTGTGGCTTGACAAACTGTTGGGAACAGAAGTGCACTTTAGTGCGGAAAATGTATGAGGCATTGGGAAATCGTTGGGCGTAATGACGCAACAAACAGAATGTGGGCACAAGACATATTCTAACTATGCAAGCGATGTGGCGAGGGGTTGGCAAATGTTGGCATGACTAAGGGAACGAATGGCAACGGACATAACGTTGCATGATGCAAAAACCCCGGAATGAAACTGAGCTGATGGGCTGGAAGTTACCAGGAATGTGCAAGGCATGTGGGTGTAGTTTTGGATAGTTTTTGTGGCGGTTTTGGGCAATTTTCAGACAGAAAAATTGTTGTACATGTGTCGGACATATGTCACGTTTTTGCCTATGCAGTTGGAGCTATCAACTGCTTTAGTTCTCTATAAGTTTTGGGTCTGTTTTTTAGTAGTGAATGTATAGCTACGGATTTCAGACCGATGTTATAATTTGGTTCTTTGTTTTCTGAGTTACATAATACAAGGTTGAGTTTTCCCATAATCATTATTGTGTCGTTGAGTGGGTGCATTTTGGTACTATCTGTTCCATTGTATTCGGTTGTCTAATGTTACAAGAACGTATATGTTTTACAGACGGTTACTGTATTTTCATTGCGTGGCAAGACATTCACGGGGTTGACTAGTTGTCGATGCAACTAGACCATCACTCAATTACAATTTTCACAGTGAACATTTGACCCTACGACACCTACCATATATATATGGTACCCCCTTTAAATGTTTCAAATTACAAATTTATCGCCTTTGAGATTAAATTATCTGCTCGGCTTGAACATTTACTCTAAATTTCAAGGGATTTCGTCTGGGAGAACCCTGATAAGTCCTTCTGCAAGTGCTTAGTGAACAAGTTTGATTTGACAGATAAACACTCTCTCCGACACCCAGATTGGACGAGAACAACTTGGTTCCCCATTCTTTATCCGTTGGCAAGTCTTGTGCATGAACAATATCAAATTGTTTTATTGATTATTTACTAGATGCAAATATTATATTGTGCAATTTATAAAATTATTAGAAAATTCTCGAGCCGAAGGACACTATATCGATTTTCAAGTGTAGTAATAGAGTAAATAACAAAAATTTGATTGATAAAATATAATATGAAAGTTAAAGGGTACAAAAATAATTAAATTCAACTATTTTGTAAATAGAGATTGAAATTTTTCGTGGAGATTTTTTAAATATTTCATCAACTTATCCCAATCACCTATTCTTCTTAAATTAATCGAAATGTTTAATGAAAATTAATTTCAGATAAAAATCATGATTTACTGGCTGATTCCATAAAATAAATGCATAATTAGGCATTTTTTGGGACAATAATTGGGTAATTCATTAACGGGTCTATTTTTACACTTACTTTATAATTGTATTTTGTTTTGTAAAATTAATTTGTAGTCTTATGGTTAATTTTGACTAAAAAGTGAATTTCGTTATAACTTAAATCAATAAGTAAAAAAAATAATTGTTATTAATTTTAGTTTAAAAGCCACTAGTTTTAATTATAAAGCGAGCGGTAGCGGCATAGAACGAATTTTAGCAGTCTGGAGATAGTCAATGGCTATCAACTATAGTCAATGTCGGTCATTTACAAGACTACAAATTAACAATGAAAATTGAAAATTGATGTTATTCACATCAAATTAATACACAATAATTTATCATAAAATTTGATAGTAAAGGGGTCCCCATGCAAATTTCCTAGTGTTTGGCTCAACACCCCCCCCCCCCCCCCCCCCTCCCTCCTTTAATTTGTTTTATTTTAGTCCCTCTACTTTAAAAACTTACATATCGCCTCCTCCTATTATGAACTAAATGGGAGTATAGTGTATGTTTTTAATTTGGAGGGGATAACATAAAATAAAATAAAAGTACAAGGGGTTAAAAGAAAATTAATCCTTTTTTGCCCTTTTCTTCTCATATGTAAAAAGGATGGACAAAATAATATTTTTGAAGTTGTTGAAGAGTACTAACCCATGAAATCCGCGCTAAATGTTTTTTTATTTTTATTTTTTATTTTTTCATAAATCTAAAATTATTGTAATATATTAAAATTATTATAATTTTTTTAATATAAAAAATTGCACTAATTTTTATGATGTTCAGTGACTTTTAAACTTTCGTTTAAAAATTTACAGTAATTTTTATGGTGTATAGTGAATTTTGGGCTTTTGACAATAATTTTGGACTCCTAAAAAAATTACAGTAACGTGTGGTCAATATGGACTAAAATTTTAATTGCTTGAATTTTTCATGAAAAAATCTCTATTTTTTTTTTTTAATTTAATTCAGCAACTACAACTACGGGCCTTGCGGGCGGGCGATCAGGGTGGACCTACTGAACAATCCGGACCTAGTAATCACCGACCTGGTCATTCCTTTCAAGATAGCGGTTTGGTTTTGGATGACTCCGCAGTCGCCAAAGCCGTCCTGCCACGACATGATCACCGAAAGATGGTCTCCGTCCGGGGCGGATGCGGCGGCCGGCAGACTTCCTGGGTTTGGGACCGTGATGAACATCATCAACGGCGGACTTAAATGCGGGCATGGATCCGATTTGAAGGTCCAGGATCGAATCGGGTTTTACCAGAGGTATTGTGATATATTGGGCGTTGGATATGGTAATAATTTGGGTTGTGGAAATTAAAGGTCTTTTGGTAATGGGCTTTTAGTTGAGGCCCAATAGGCCTATCACGGTGGTGCTTTAAGCTAATGTTTTTGTTTAAATAAGGTGTCCTCTTCGTTTTAGTGATGTAATAATGATACCAATGAGGTAATAAATAACGCTATTGGGTTAAGTTTAGACTTAACCCAAGCTTTCTACTCTAGCGGTTATGTAGTGTGTTTTCTTAATGGGCATTTTGGGCCAATTCCCTATGCCTCAACATCAGTTGGCCACGTAGATAGCCCTAATCCATGTGTCGAACCACTCTTTTCTGCAAATTGCGATTTAATCAAGTTGGATTAAGTCTTAATCAATTTGGATTAAGCCTGGTACGCTTTTGCTTCACCTCCTTTGAAGTCCACCATAGTTCGGAGGCCGACCATATAGCACGTTTATTGCCTTTCAGATGCAATCCCTTCCAAGAGATTTCGCTAAGGAGAACCTAAATAGGTCTTTCTGCAGGTGCTCAGTGAATTTTGACAGGTGAGCACTCATTTCAAGACCTGGACTGGGCAAGAACAAATTCGTTTCCTTTCTTTATCTGTTGGCAAGTTTTGTGCACAAATAATATCAAATTGTTTTAATTTATTATACATGATACAAAGATTATATTGTACAGTGTATAAAACTATTAAAGATTCCTTGAGCCTAAAGACATTATATCAATTTTCAAGTTTATGTGTAGTAATAGAGTAAAAATAAAAAATTGACTAATAAAATATAGGGTGTTTCGATAGTAGGTCTCTTACTTTACCCTTATTTAAAAAAAATCTCATACCTAATTGCAATTTGTGTTTTAGCCTCACGTATTAAAAAATACGAATTGCCCAATACACGCATCTGCATTCTCGCAGTTATATGTATCTAACTTGTTTGTAAAATATTTGTTAGACGCAACAAATATTATATGAGTATATATAATATAGTTACATGTAATTTATAAGTTATATGTATTTGTAATTACGTGTAACTAATATTACACATATATATATATATATGTAACACTGTTACATGTGATTGTAATTAATAACTTTTAACGAATTTTATTTATATGTAACTTATATCCATTATAATACCGTTTTATTTACCAAACTCTCTCCACCCTCCACACACAATGCGTGAGCACATGCGAGACTCATACGGAACCAAAAAATTAGTTTAATTAATTAAATCATAACTTATCGTTTTAAGAGGACTAATAACAGATTATACCCGTTATTTGAGACGAATCGCCAAGTATTCGTAAACTATAATATAAAACTTAAAACGGTACAAAATATAATTATATTCAACTATTTTGTAAATAGAGACTAAAATTTTTGGATGGAATTTTCCTTTTGTAAATGTTTTATCAACTCATCCCAACCGTTTATTGTTCTCAAATTAATTTAAACATTTGGTGAAAAAACATTTTAGATAAAAGTCGTGATTATTATTATTTTCAATTTAAAAATCACTAGCAAGCAGTAGCCGCGAACAACGGATTTTGGCGAAGTTTGGCGATAGTCAACAACTGTAATCTCTAGTCAATGTCGGTCATTTAATTTATAATAAAATTTGATAAAATAATCCATAAAACAAATCTAATTTAATACTAATATTTAAAAGTAGAAAGAAATAGAAGATTTTAATGAGGTTGGAGAATGTCTCTTTCAAATGTTTTGGTGAAATTTTATATCTTTTCTTTTATAAATCAAATAATGAGTCGCCCACTCAATTTTGTCTCTATTTTGTTTTAGTTATGTTTTTTAATTAATGCACAAATATATGATTAATTTTCTCGATTCACATTTTAAATTACTTATAAAAATAATTGTGATTCAAAAAAATATTTTCACCCAAAAAAATAGATAGGATATAAATTAATTAAATTAAAATTTATTGGCTTGCAAAAATTGATAAAATTAATCCTAATTTATGGTTATTTGTTTGTTATTTTATAGTATATTAATAAAAGTTAATTTATAAAAAAAACATGATTAATTTTTCTGGTTCATATTTTTAATTACTTATAAAAAATAATTGTGATCCAAAAAATATTTCCATCTAAAAAAAAAATACGATACAAATTAATTAAATTATAATTTATTAACTTGCAAAAATTAATAAAACTACTCATAATTTATGATGATGTGTTTGTTATTTTATAGTATATTAGTAAAGTTAATTTATTGAAAAGATATTTTATTCTTATAATTATTTATGTAATTGTTAAAAGTATATTTATATTCGGTATTTATAAAGTATCATGATTCACTAAAAGGATGCGTCTACTCCCGAATATTGCTAGCAAAATAAGTAAATGATATCTTTATGTTATATACTTCAATATTAAAAATTTATTATAATTTTTTTTCTACGTCCACATATTGCGCTGGTCTAAAACTAACGAAAATAAAATTACATAGATATGATAATGGGTTTTAATTAGTTAACCCAGCTGTGAATCCAATTCCAGTTGATGGCAACCAAGACCTCCCAGCAATAAACTCCCCCACCGTGAAGGAATTAGCCGTTGAAGCATCCTTCATCACATGATAACTGGGCCATTTGACTCGCCCGATTAGCGATGATCCAGGCCCGTAATTCTTATACTCCCCATACCACAGAGTTGACAATGCAAAATTCCCATACCACTCAAGCCACCCTCTGGGCTGCACCAGGCCACTCATGTACGTATTCATGTACACAGTCCTCGAATACTACTTCCATGGCCGCCCCAAGTAAGTCGGTTTCGTGGCGTAGACGAAGCTGTCTTGGATTGAGAAGCCCGTGCTTTGATCCGGGCTTTTTCGGCCTTGGGCGGTGATGGTGACCTTTTGGAGAGGGAGCGACTCCCAGGTGAAGATCTTGCAGTTTTGGAGGATGGCAGCTCCATTGCTGAAGATGAAATTGATGGTGTAACGACCCGATTTTCCAAGACCATCATTAGGTTTCTCTTGAAAAGAAATAAAACTAAAAGTCTACCACGAATATTTCACCTCCCATAAATTAATTAGTATTACTTACAATACAACTCTGATACCACTTGTAACGATCCTGTAAGACCTGGATTTTAGCACGTACATAATTTTAATTGCATTCTAGAGCATGTAGAAAAATACGGGGTGGAATTGTGCCAATTAAAAATTAAAATTAAAAGTTTAGGGGTCAATTTGTAAATTTAGAAACATTCAATCCAAACTTTGGAAGTCAAATTGGCATTTAATTTCTTAATTAAAAATTTTAGGGGTTAAATTACAATTTAAGAAAATCTTAAAGGTTGAATTGGACTAAAATGAAGAGTTAAAGAAATTAGGGGGAGAAAATAGTAATTATAACAAAAGATTATATATATATATATATATATATATATATATATATATATATATATATATGTATGTCTGTGTGTGCGTGTGCCGTGAGCTCAGCCGGAGACAGGAGATGATGGGAGAGGGGCGACGTGGCGTGAAGAAATCAAAAATCAATTCACTAAAACTCATACAAATTAAATGACCCATAAAAATCTTGATCCCAAAGCCGGAAGAGGAGGAGAAATCAGAAAGCTAGAGAGAGAGGGTCGTCGGAGCTGTGGTGATCACGGTGGTGGTGGGTGCTTCGGTGTGAGTGTGTGTGTGTTCCTCCGGTTGTTTTGACGATTTCATGTGTATGGGTGTATGATCGGAGTGTGGTTCTGTTGTTAGTGGTGTGGGTGTTGAATTTTGTTAGTTTTAAAAAGAAAGATTAAAAATGATTTGTTGGATTTGGTGGTTTTAAAGGAGAGTGGAAAAATGTCTGGTTTTCTAAAACAAATGTGGAAAAATGATTTTTGCTGAAATCAGTGAGTATTTTTAAAAGAGAGTGAAAAACATGATTTTGGATATTTTCCCCGAAAGGGGTGTGGATTATACTCTCCTCATAATGGGGTGTGGATTTTTTACGATATTATTGTGGATTATATTCTTCCCGTCAGAGGTGTGAATTTTTTACGATATTGTTGATTTGGACGATGCCATAGTTTTCTTCCCAAAGAGATGTGGATATTCTCTCCGCAAGAGGTGTGGATTATATTTCTCCCCGTAAGGGGTGTGGATTTCTTCCCGTAAAGGATGTGGATATTTCTCCTCATAATGGGGTGTGGATTATATTGCGCAGTTTGTTCCGCTAGGAAGCATATCCCAACGGATAGTACGGTACCATTGCAACTCCCGATCGTGAGGTTAAAACGATCACTATGGCTAGCCAGTGAGTGGTGTGGTGGTGTGGTGTTTTGAGATGTGGTGTTTTACTTATATTTGGTGATTTATTATATATGGTGATTGATATTATTTTATACTGGATGGATTTGAATGGAACTTATATATATTGATTTATTTTCACTACTTATATTGTGGTGATTTTTATTTGATATGTGATGTTTGTATACTTATACTTGATCTATTAAAAATATTTTTATTAAGAAGGCAGTACACTCGCAAGTACAGCAGTTAGGAGTCGGTCCTCTACTGGTACTAGGTAGAGTTCGGGGTTGGTGTAGCGTGAGAGTATTTTGGTAGGAGCTGTTTGAGGTGAACCTGTAAGAGGTTCTTGGTTGTTATATTTTGTGGTAATATTAATTCCAGGGACGGGTGTGTCCCCAACTAGAGAGATTGTATCTGGTGACATTATTGTTTATATATATAAGGTATATGCCTTTTGTCGTTTCCTAGTTGGTTTGACGTTTGGGTGATGTCTTGTCGACGTCACTTCGGGCCCCATGGTGATAGGTGTCCGGGGTGGGGTGGGGTGTGACATAAGATTCTAAATGAAGAGAGAGAGAGATCTAGTTTCTTCGCCGCCAGTATATTTGACGGCAACGCGGTGGAGCTGGCGAAGGCGAAGTTCGCGCTGTGCCGAAAATCGACGTCGATGTTTGATAGGTGTAGATTATCTATCTATTTTCAAACCGAATTTGTTAATTTTCGAGTACGTTTATAGTTATTTTTGTATGTTTTTATTATTTTTATATTAAAACAGGTGCGTGGGGTGAAAATGTATGAAATCGGAGTATAAATAATCAATTCGTATCGAGAACGGTCGGAAAAAGGTGGAAAAATGAGCAAGGAGACAAGATTATGAAAGAAGCCCATCGCCTAGGCGTCCAGACCACCGCCTAGGAGGTGAAGATGTAGAGAAAACACATTTGGCTACTAATAGCCCACCGTCGTGGCGGAAATCCAGCAGAAAGTTTTCCACAGTCACCGCCTACTCCACCACCTAGGCGAACCCTTAACCAACATACCTCCGCCTAAGCGGAAAATCCCTTCGCCTAGGTGGAGAGACTCTACACTGTTTAGATATTTTATAGATATGTTTTGGCCTATTTAAACCCTTTTCTCCTCCTCTCTTCAGACCTCTTAGGCCCCTAAGGCCTTAAGCCATATTTTAGGGTTAGGGATAGGGATTTTTGAGGGAGAGCTCTCAACCCAAGGTGGAGGATGAAAAGGGAAGCGATCGTTCGACGGTTCTAGCGGCTATTCTTCGGATATTGGCTAAGTCGCTCGTTTCTTCTATTTGTTTTCTTCATTTTGGTAGTTGTTGAGCACGTTTATGCTATTTTACATTGTATATGTGGTTATGACCATTGGCTAAACATAAGTTGTATAGGGATTATTAATATAATTTATGAAAACGTTGTTTAGTTGAGTTTATACTTTGTTTGCGATTGTTCTTCGTTATGTTGATTGTGTGTGCCGTATTGTTTGTTTATCATACTTAGATTTACATATCAAGAATACGGGGTTTGACAATTCCCGGATTCGGACTAGAATAAACAAACGTCACGATCCTATAACCCGATCGAGGTTTGGATTGTGGACAATCTATGACGTTAGGGCAAGACTCACATGATCTAGAGTCATTAAGACGTTGAGGGGGACTTCGGCGTTGACGCGAAGTCACGTATTCTCTCGTCTTACACTCAAGAGAGGTGACGAGAGAGTTTTAGAACTGAGATTGTTGATAGGGTAAATACAACTCATGAAATCAATGACGTTGGGGGTGAGACTCGTGTGACCTAGAGTCGTTAAGACGTTGAGGGGGACTTCTTTGTTGACACAAAGTTACGTCATATCCCTCGTCTTACACTCAGGAGAGGTGGCGATGGAGTTTACGAACTGAGGTTTTGTGTGCAATCAATGAGGTTGTGGCAAGACTCATGCAATCTAGGGTCGTTAGGACATTGAGGGGGACTTCTTCGTTGATACGAAGTTGCGTTATATCTCCCGTTTTACAGTCGGGAGAGGTGGCAGAGGAGTTTTAGATACCGAGATTGTCGGATAAGTTGAACGCCGTTAATATAAACTAAAACGTGACTGAACACATACTCGTAAACGAAACTAATCCCTAGACAACCTATTCTCTCAAAAATATCTCATATTAATATAGTATTAGTATAATTAAATTAGTATTTTAGTATTAGTAATTAATTATATTCCATTTTTGTCGCCTAAATAAAGTAAGGTTATGACAATTGCGGTACTCGATAGTAATCCCAACCAATCCCTGTAGATACGATACCCGACCAAAAGGTTCAATATACTAAAACTTGATCCGTACGCTTGCGGTGAAAGTGACAGCGCTAAATTAGCGACCACCAATGTTCTTGTACGGATTCAGATACGAAAGTCTGGCTGCCAACGCTGCACCAAAAAAATAAAATCAGTCAGTGTAATGGACAAAGAAGACCTAAGAGACTGAAAAGACGTCAGAAGAACTGTTGACTGCCGGAGGAATGGAGAAACACCGGATCTGTCGAAATCAAAAATTGTTGGCGTTGGACGATCGCCGTCGGATCTGGGATTAGGGTTTAGAGAGAGAGAGAGGTGTTAAAGAGAGGAGAGAGTGAACCAATTGAGAGAGAGAGAGGATAGAGTGAGAGAGATTGAACGTTAACGGAAATGGGTTGTTCATTATATATACAAAGGGTATATTTGTCTATTTGTTCTTACCTATCAAGGACCAAAAACTAAACTATTTGAACAGGAGGTCTGAACCCTAAACAAACTGTTTAAAATGATTTTTTTTTGCATGATCTCTTGTATAAGGGCTAAATAATAAAAATCTTTAAAAGAAAAAAAAAAAGGGGGTAAATGGCATGTACCCAAATGATAGCACCCATCACTGCCTATATAATCAGGCTCTCTCCATACAACACAACACACTCCAAAAAATTTCTATCAAAAAGAAAAACACTCCAAAAATGAGGTTTAGCTTGTCCACAATCCTCTCTCTTTTCCCCTTTCTGCGGAAGTCAAGGCGGCGGCACAGCATGCTCTGGCGGAAACTGCTGCAGCATCTAGTATTGCATCAATACTGATGCGTACTGTGGCCCCGGCAACTGCCAGAGCCAGTGCCAAGTAACCCAGCCGGCTCTCACCCCCGGCGGAGACATCACCAGTCTCATCACTCCTGACATATTCTACGGCATGCTTCGGCACTGGAACTACTCCGTTTGCCCCACCGCGAACTTCTACACCTACGACGCTTTCATAGCCGCCGCCAGGTCTTTCCCCGGGTTCGCGACAACCGGCGACTCCAACGTACGCAGAAGGGAACTCGCCGCTTTCTTTGCTCAGACCTCCCATGAGACTACTAGTCAGTACTCTGTCCATATTTGGCAAATTGATTAAAAATAGGGATTTTGACACCTAAAGTTTTACCATTATTTCATTTTGGTCCCTATAATTTCAATTTAAACACATGACAATTATCCTAAATTAATATTTTTATAAAAAAATAAAAATAAAAATTGGTGTATATATTATATCTATAATATATATATAATGGGAATAATTGCTTGTGGATTGTATTGAAATAAGTGGGAAATCTTAATATGTTCAAATTGAGTTGTCAAACTTGAAGGGTCCAAAGTGTAAAAAATTGTTGTTAAACAGTAATTTTGTTTCCCTTCTCAAAAATTTTGGGATTAAGATACATAAATTTATTTTGTAAACATGTTTCTATTCTCAAAATTTTAGAAGTAATTTGAGATTATTTCTTTAATTTCTTAAGAATTTGATAAACAAATAAATAAATTAATTAATTCTTATTCACTCCCACAAATCTATTTTCACTATCATCTCATCTGCCACAACTACCACAACGACCACCATACATTTGAAGAAAAAAAAAAGAACAAATGCTGCAACCAAATGTGCTTCTTATCTCTGTTATCATAAACTAAAAGAAATAATTTCGAAACAATGATCATTAACAAATATGTTTTTATTTACGAAATATTCTAAAATAGAAACAAAATTTTCATCTCATCCCGATACCAGTTTATTAAAAATAGAAAAACAAAAACAAAAACGAGGAGGACCAATTTTACTACAATTTCAAGTTTTTCATCTGAATAGGATTTTGACACTTTCACCCCTGAAGTTTGACCAAAATTTCACTTTAGTCCACATGATTTCAATTCGAACATATAATACCTTAAACTTTCTTAATCATCCCACTAAAGTCCAGGTCACTATCTGGATTACAAATTTGAACGAAAAACAGTCACTTGTCATGCATCTAGACTATTTTTTTAGAGGCTTTATTGTTAATTTTAATATTCTCCTTTCCTCCCAAATACTCTCTCTCTCTGTCTCTCTCTCTCTGTCTCTCTCTCACACACACATGTGTGTGTGTGTGTATGTATTGTTGGTGACGAGAATTAACCAACACCTCCAATTAGTACAATCAGAGTCTAGACGATTTTTTTTATTTTTTTTTGTTGAGGAAGAATTCGGTTGCTCGGTGATTTGTGCTCGCTGAATAGTCCAAAGTCAATGGTCAATTGTCCTTAATTCATGATGTCTAAGCATGTATCTGCACAAGACACACTGGGCGTGCCCAGTGAAATCCCTCCAGCATGAGAGTAAGAGCTCGAAAGAAAAAGACAAGTATTTTCACCATGTATGAGAGTCCAGCATTACCTAGAGCATTAATTTCCTTATGATTTATAGGAGTGGAGGTTGATTAGCCATGCATGGTACCATAATCACGGTAATCTGACGCGTGGCCAATGAGGAGACTTGTGGATTGGCTTATGCACGTGGCCTTAACCTTCAACCCACCAAGACGAGCCCATGGATTGGCCCACAAGGTTTTGGAGGTTAGGATCACTCCACGGACGTGTAGGGGCCCAATTGGTGACCTGGCAGCTCTGGTTGGTGGCCACTGAGCGAAAGTTGGACCAGAGCTCGCTATAGAGTACTTCTTAGCTCTGATCGTTGAGCGGTGCTCGACACTGAAGAGTTCGGTGGCGCCCTTGACTTGGTCGTTGGGCGATGCTCATATACGGGGATGTGTCATCTTCTCGTTGGACCGTGATCAGATAGGCAGAGGGTCCCAAAAGGTCTAGACAACATGTAAAATGGACACTGGCCAGTCAGACGATCTCTTTGGGGTCCTACCTTGTCACGTGTCGGGATGTGAATGACTCCCCTGTGGGCGAGGAAAATACCCCTTATCATACATATATATACGTGTGTGTGTGTGTGTATGCGCACGCACTTTCGCGTGTAATATTTTTTTGTATAAAATTTGTAAGAGGAAAAAGAAACGGATGAAAGTATCTATAAAGTCCCTTTAAATATAGTTTTGTGCACCATAGTGACTGTTTGTCATCTAAAGTTGTAATAGATTATTTGATTACACAACTTAAGGGTGGTATGTGTTCAAATTCAAACTATGAGGACACAAAGTGAAATAATAGTAAAACTTCAGGGGTATAAAGTGTCAAAACCCATCAGATGTTTAATTGGAATCAAAATCACTTTGGCTTGGACGCAACACAACAATAGTGAATTTGAGGGAGAGCCAAACAAAGCGCATAGAATGACAGGTATATGCCATTAATTTTCCCTACCATTTTGTACTATATTAGATATCTCCCTTGTCATTTTACAAATATCAAAGACTTCCCTTATCATTTTGTTCAAACACCACTTACCTTTCTTTGGACAAAATTGTCATTAGATTTTTTTTTTTTTAAATTCATTAGCACTCTTATATTTTTAAAATTATATTTTTTACCCTTAATTTTTTAAATAATTATAGTTACCTCTCACCACAACCCAACTCCCACCGCCACCGCTCAATTCCCACATCCACCTCCCACCACCCACCGCACAACTCCCCCGCCACCGCTACCACCACCAACCACCACCACCATCGGAAAGAAAGAAAATGGTTAATGAAAGGATTAATTTTTTTTTTTTTAATGAAATGGTTAAAAAATATATAATTTTTTTAAAATGGAGGTGGGTAGTGGCGGTGGGAAGTGGTGGGAGGTGGTGGAGGGTGGTAGGTGGCGGCGGCAAGTGGTGGTTGTGGTGGCGGCGGTGGTGGGAGGTGGGTGGCGGCGGCGGTAGGATGTGGCGGTGGCAGTAGGTGCGGTAGTAGGAGGTGATGATGAATATATATAAATTAAAGGGTTATTTATGTATTTTAGTTTTTTATTATTTAATTATTTTTAAATAGTCAAGGGTAAAATTGGTATTATAATAAAAAAAATTATTATTTTTTAATCAATAAAGGAGGTAAGTGGTGTTTAAACAAAAAGATAGGAAATATCTTTGGTATTTACAAAATAACAGATGAGATATCTGGGTACAAAATAATAAGGAATGTCAATGACACATACCACTACATAAAGTAGTCCAAACACTTTTTTTTTTTTAAAAAAAAAAAAATTGGACATGATTAAGAAATAACAATAATTCATAGAGAGCTCATGAAATAGAGAGAATATTCCTATTTTCCTTTATGTATAGTGAAAATAAATTTTTAAAATTGTTGATCAACAATTTACAAACTTAAATTTTTTATTCACGCAGTCCACCCGTAACAATTTTTTTTTTCTAGAAGTTTAAAGTTAGTGTACCTCATGAAAATTATGATAACTTTTATCGCATACAGTAAGTTGGATGAATAAAATTATTGGTCTTATTAAAAAAACTTAAGGTACAGATCGAGTGAGTTAGATGAAATTACAAAATTTTTAAAAATCCCAAATTTAATCCTCTGAAAATAGGGTATGTGTGAGCCTAATATTGCCTTTATATGTGACCTACACCGATCCATAAATTTAACTAATTTTATCCAATAATTTTTAAAAAAAAAAATCCTCTGCAACTCTTAAATTCACTTTTGAACAACTATCTTATTCTCTAGTCTCACGTGAGAATAATAATAATAAATAAAAATAAAAATAAAAAGAGACTACAGTACACACGAAAACTCTTGCCATTATAAAGTTTTAAAAAAATCATAATTATTCAATTTTATCTTTGCATACATAGATTTTTTTTTATATGTAGATTGTTTTATATCTAATTATTATACATTATCAATTGGGAGGAGTTAAGAGCAGCCCCTCATGCGCAAGTCTACTTTTAACATCAAGGGAAAAATATATTTTTGGTCCCCAAAGTTTGAGGTGGCAGTCTATATATATATATATATGAATATATATCAAATTACGCATTTGATCTTTTAAGTTTAACATTTGTTTTATTCTCACAAAATTTAAAATGTTGCTAACAATTTGAATAAAAATTGAGTTGTGTTCAACATGTGACCTTTTAACATGGATAATTTCGTCATTTTATCATTTAACTAAACTTTAAATGTTTTCTCTTAATAACAATTCAAACTTCTCTAGCTTATTTTTTAGACCAATCGTTATTAGAAAAAAAAAAAATCAGTAAAAATACCTTTCCCCAAGCACCCTTCGGCTTGATCTGCCTTCTCACTTTGTCCCGAGCAAGTACATAATTATCTAACTATCAAGTTTTGCTAAAGGTTTGAGCTTATTCATCATTATGCTCATTCTGGACACTTCTTGCAATCTGTCTTGCAAGTTTTGTGAAGTTTCCATTTCAAGCTCCACTTGTTCATTGACACCATGGTCCGTTCCAGCATCTTGAATCTCCTTTTTTAAAATAAACAGACTCATCAAAGGTCACATCTTTGCTAATGATACACTTGGATGGTTTCGAAGAAGGGCATCACAACTTATACCTTTTGACCCCATCTGCATATCCTAGAAATATGTACTTATTTGCCCTCAGCTTAGGTTTACCATCATTTACATGAGCATAAGTAGGACAACCAAATACTCTCAACTTATAGTATTTTGTAGGAGATTCTAACCATACCTCTTCAGGAGTCTTACATTTTATTGCTATTGAGAGAGACTGGTTAATTAAGTAACATACTATGATAACAGCTTCAGTCCATAACTTCTTGGGTAAACCTACATTTGAAAGAATGCACTGCGCTTTGTCTAAGACAATCCTATTCATCCCTTTTGCAACCCTATTCTGTTGTAGTGTATGTCGAACTGTGTGGTGTCTCACAATTCTTTCTTTCTTGCAAAATTCATTGAAAACACCTACTCAAAATTCCAAGTCATTGTGAGTTCTCAAGCGCTTGATCTGTTTTTATTCAGTTTCTCAATCATAACCTTTCATTGTTTGAACTGATCAAAAACTTCATTTTTGTGCTTAAACATGCATAAAAACAAGAAATCGGAATTTTGGGAAAATAACAAGGGCTCAAAATGTAATATAGTAAATAAATTTAAAGTGAAATTTAAAGATTTTGGAAACCGGCCCTACACTTTAAATTTATTTACTATTTATTACATTTTGAGCCCCTGAATTTTATGATTTTTTCATTTATGTCATGTCATTTTTTCAAATGTCCGATTTTTGTTTGATTCGCCGACTTTACAACTTTAAGTACATATATTTAATTTGCGATAATAATTTTAATAAAAGTATACTATTTTTTTACCATTAAAATTTGGTCTCATTTATAACAAAATTAAAATTTATATAATTTCACATACCCTACCCCATAAGAAAGAGGGGGGTTAAGTGAAAATAAATTCACTTATTTTCAGCATGTCAGTGCAAATATTTCGGTGGATCCAAAACTTACAAATTAAATATATACTATACTACCATTAGGGGATTTGATTTTAATTTTTCAAGCAATATCGATGAATGGTGATCTTCGTAGAGATATCAATGTCAATAGGGAGTTTCAATCATAGACATGATCCAACAGATTCAGATTCAATGAAAAGATCGGTATTGCAATGAGTTCAGTATCAAGAATCAAACAAAACAATGCAAAAATACAAAGATAAACAACGTAAAAACTCCGTGAAGAACAATAGAGATTGTGCTTCAGGAGAGATGAATAATCAAAAAGATTAAGTAAAACATTAATCGCAGTGATTTCGGATTTGAAATTAGTGTATAATAGGAAAATTGACTTGTTCAATGCAATGCGAGAGAAGTGCGGCCTCGTATCATACTATCATCATCATCATCTTTAAACCGCCGCATGAGAAATAGAATTCACCGGGAACGTTTGGAATGAGTCATAAGCAACTAAATTGCTCATATGCAATAGTTGCTGTTGTTATTAGCCACGACTTACGTATTCGCATCTCTCTCTCTCTCTCTGTATATGCGTGTGAGAGATGCCTTGGTATTAAGCCCTAAACCCTAAATGCATCTATATATATGAAAAAATAAAAACAGTTGAAAATACCAACAAATAATCCCATTGCATATTTCCATATTTGATCTTTAACCAAATAAAAAAAAAATAGATTAAGAAATGCTAATTAAACAGAAATATGAGAACACAAATATCTCATTACAGTCTCAATTCTCTGCAATGAAAAAACTCATTGGAGTAAGAATTTAAACCAAAATATCCCATTACAAAAATCAACTTCCAATTCCATGACCCAAACTTAATACAGCCAAACACAACCTAAAAATAAAAAAAAATTTAGTCGAGAATCGTACCTAGAAGCGGCGAAGGACTCCAAAAGGCAAAAATTAGAAGGCGAATCGACGGCGAATTGAGGGTTTTGGCAACCAATTATGGTGCGCTTAAAGTCGGTGATGTTCATCCTGATGACTCAGTCTACGACATTGTCCGATTTTATCAACCGCTCTCTCGCTCTAAGTCCTAACGACGATCTGAGTTGAAGCAAAGCCAAACGCTCGACACGCAAGCTCAATGGCGTCGGTTGCTAAAAACTGGAGCACAATAGTAATTGAGAGGAGATGCTATGAATGTTCAAGCTAGGCAGAAATTAGGGCGTAGTTTTGAAGGGAGGGTGGGATAGGTGGCTGCCAATTAAGAAGGTTTGAGAGGATAAGATTCAGCAGACTGAGGGTTTGGGAACATTAGGTTTAATTGTGGTTTGATTGGGATTTACATAGAGAATTATGGGAAGGATTTGGGTTTGATTGGAGAGTTTACAAAGAAAAAGAGTCGTTGGGAGAAGAGAAGCATGAGGTGAGAGAAAGAGAGGAATAGGGAATGTCGATAAGGAAAGTTGAATTAAGTCTTATAAGGAAACAAACCTAAAAATGGTAAAAAGGAAAAAATCGAATTGTACATAATATAAATATTTATATTAATTTAGAGAATTTATCTGGATCGTTCTTTATAGGAAGTATAAAGAGTGATTGAGATTTGTTTAGAGCACTTGTGTACGTCCTGTTTATTATATATATATATATAATTTTAAAATTTGTTTAATATTTTAAAATTAAAAATTATCTATACAAATTATATATACACATTAATTAGTTAAAATTATAAATATATATAATTGGGGTGGGGTGGGGGTGGCAGCCTTTTTTAGAATCCAGCCTTCACAAGGCCGGATTCTAAAAAAAATAAAAAATAAAAATGTGAGAAACCGGTCTTCACAAGGCCGGAGAGACCCTATTTGGGAAATAGATAAAAGGGGCCTATTCCGGTGATTTCCATGTTTCCTTCCATGTTCGAGCCCCACATCCACCACCACTACCACATCCTCCAACCAACTGCCGCGACACCGATGGTGAACACCACCACTACCACATCCTCTATTTCTCAATTTCTCTCCTCTCATCTCTCTCTCTTTCTCTTATCCCTAACCCATCTTCTCCTACCCATCCATGTTCCCTTCCCTGTTCGAACACCAACACTGTCGAACAATACCACCAAAACGAACAACACCACCGAAGCAAACACCCCCACCAAAACAAACAACAAAAACACCACTGCCGAACAACACCATCGATCGAACCGAACAACACCACCACCGCTGAACACTACCGCTGAACGCCAACATCGTCGAACACCACGTCACCACCATCGTCGAACACCTGTGCATTCATCAATTCCGCTAGAAAAAATTGAATTCAAAGGCAAATAATGCCTCTCTCTCTCTCTTCTCTCTTCTCTCTCTTTGTCTTCAGTTTCTCTCGCCTTTTTCTCTCTCTAAGTCCAAATAATAGGAACGCAAAGGCCTAGATTTAACGATCAACGCCGAAATGGGTTCGTTGATTTTCCTTATATGTGCTCAACGGCGATGAGAATTTTTTATTCTGTTTTGGTGTGTTCTTGATGTTGAATTTGGGAATCTAGGGTTTAGGTATTTAGGGGATTTATGCTCTTTGTTTGTTAATGATTCTACCTCTTTCTGTAATTTTTGTTTTTCGGAATAATTTCTAATCTGCTTCTCTTTGATGGATGCTATTTTTTTTGTTTTTGATAAATTTTTAGGAAAAAATACCAAATAGTCTGTTAAATCTACAAGATAATCCCACTATTTATTTCGTGTACATGATAGTCCTTAAAAAGCATGAGTTTGCACAATATAGTCCTAAACATTTTGATCGCCGCACCTTATGCTTATTGTTTTCCCTCCCCATCTCCGATCATCAGAGCTCTAAGATTGGGGTCTCCACTCCAAAGCTAAACCCTAGTTGCCGCTTTTCCCCCGCCCTAGCAACCATCCCCTCCGATCTTCATCGCATCCACCCCTGCATATTGTTTGGTTTGGCAGTGGAGGTTCCGTGGCGTGAGCTTGAGGTTTTCGTTGAGGCTCTGTTCTGGGATGTTTCGTGTTCGGATCTAGTCTTTTTGTCAGATTTGAGGCACCTCCAGTGGCAATTTGGGCTCCATCCTCAATCGGCTACAGGCTAGGCGATGGAGCTTTATCGGCGTAGGGCGTTTTTCATCGAAGCGTTGTCCAGGCTCAGACCTGAGTGTTCGTCGTCAGGTTGGCTTTATTTGGTTCTCGTTTTTCCCCAATTGGTTCGAAGTTTTGTGTCGGTTGGTTTGCTGGTTGTCATGTCGTCGATTAGGGGGTGGTTCGTCAGGGGCCGCTTTTCATGGGTTCGTGGGTGTGAACTAGGGTCAGTTCATTCCCGCCGACAGTTTGATCGTTGCTAAGATCTCCACCGAGGTTCCAATTGTTCATGTTGTGGTTTATGAAGTCATTGAAGTCGGAGAAATAGGAGGCGAAATGTTGTTTCTTCTCCGTAGATATCTCTTTGTGAGGCTGTTTGGATTTTTCTTCTCTATAGATTCCCCGATGTTTGGATTTCTTCTCCATAGATTTCACTTTGTGAGGATGTTTGAATTTCTCTTTGTGTTTTGTTTGATTGGTTGCTGCATTTCTACCTTCCTTGGAGTAGACAGTGTTTTTTTGGTTGGATTGATTTGGTTCATTTGAATAGAATTTAGGGTTCATTTGGTTGAATTGATTTGATTTGTATTGGTAAACATCAAACATATGAATGTAAGGAAGAGAAATTATCAATTTAAATTAAAAATTGGAATGTAATACAACCTCGTGTTATATTCAATACGGATCGTGTTGAATGTAACACGAATATATGATAGAAGAATTATCAAATTGAATGAAAAAATCGAAATATAACACGACCTCGTGTTATATTCAACACGATCTAAGATGGTGTTGAATATAACACGATCTGAGATTATGTTGAATATAATACGATCATTGTCTTGAATCGAGGAGTAAAATCGTCACAAAAGGCAAAAGGACTATTTTGTATCATGTTTTTAAAAAATGTATACTTGGTAGCTTTCTCTGGGAATTTTTGTAACTCCCCCAAATTTTTAACTCTTTCTTTTTTAAAATATGTGTTGATTTCTTGGTTCTTTTGTTGAATATGTTACTGTTTTCATACATCAATTGCTTGGGGGGATTGGGTCTAATTTTGAAAGCTCAAAATCTGAGATGAGGAGCTCTGATGATTATTGAGAGATTATGAAGAAGGGAAAAAGAAAAAGAAAAAAAAATAGAAAAGAAGAAAGGGCAGTTTTGGTCATTCACCCCAAAAAAAAAAAAAAAAAAAACCTTGCTTTTTGTTTGTACAGAATACAACAACAACAACTAAGTATTTGTCTTATTTATGTAGGGTTGGCTACATGAATCCATTTATGCTATAGTGATCAATCAAGGCTCATCCCTTCTATCAGATTTAATGTCATCAAATCATTTTTAATATTCTCGTCTAACGTCTTCTTAGGTCTATCTCTCCCTTTAGTAACCCCTTGCACTTGAACTAAATCACACTTTCTCATTGGTGTTTTTATAGATTTTCTATACACATGCCCAAAGTATCGTAAATAATTTTCTCTAAATAGGAGGGTCATAAATGCACCAAATAAGACAAAGAAAGTTCTAACTAAACACTTTTGAACTTGTTTTTTTCATGAGCCTTACTCTCACACCGAAGGAATTTCGTTAGGCACACTCCAGTTTTTGTGTTTTTTGTGTTTGTACTTACTCGGATTTGAACATTTTTAACTTTGGACCATTCACGGAGACAACCTATATCAACTCAGAGAAAATCTTCACAACAAATTTAATGGGATATTAATCAATTTCCTATCCTAACAATTTGTTGTCTAATCAAATGGTAAATCAAAATCGAAATGACTTTGGCTCATAATGCATTATTAAGAAATTAAAGCCAAACAAGGTGCACATTGAAGAAAATAGGCAGCCCAGTAGCGTCCGTGAATTAGGTAAAGTAATAGAGGACACTTGCTTTTTGTTTTTATAGAATGAAATGAATTGGGTAAAATAGGGTTTTACCGACTAATTTAATCAAACTGTGAATATTTTTATTTTACTCACCGAGTGACAAGTTTAGAAGCATTACATAAAAGTAGTCTAAATAAATATTTTATAAATAGGGTTTTGCTAACCATTAATATTTTAATTTTAATTTTAACTAAATAAATATTTATTGAGTGAATTGAAGTAAATAATATTGAATAGATAAATTGATGGTTAAAAAATTCACCTTTAAGTAGCAATCGCTGGGAGATAACATTTGGAGTTTTGATGGTAGTTAAATCATGAAATTTTTTTACCATAAACACATGTATAAGACTTTAATTAGGTTGAGCTTTACAAGTTTCAGTCCAATTGAAAAAAACCAAATATATATATATAATTTTAACAGGACTCTACTAGTGTAGTTGAGATTCTTTATTTATAAGTGGGTATATGTATTTGTTGAAGTAGTGGGCGTTTGGGTTTTTGGGATTTTTATTTATTAATTTTTCATGCAATATATATAGGAGGATTTTGGTTGATTAATTAATGTCAGTGATGTAAAATTAATGTTTTTATGGAATTTTGTGGCCCAAAATAAGTTACCCTTAAATCATTGGGTATTTTATAATGGATCCCAAGATCCATTACTAATTCATTCTTATACTTATGTAGTTATTTAAATTTAGGGAAAACCTCAATTGGCATAAATAAATTATTTATTGTACAATAACATTTACATCCCCTATTTATTATGTTGTTGTTAACATTGTTACTGTATAGCAACATTCGCATCCCTCCATTCATTATATTGCTATTAATATTGTTACTGAGTAGTAACATTTGCATCCCCGCATATATTATGTTTACGTTGATTTAGTGAAAGCTGTTGCACAACAAATTTTGTGAAACTTACTTTATGGTGTTTTTTAAAATTTAAATAAATCAATAGGTTTTAGTTGGTATGAGCTTTGTTTCATGGGGTCCATTTTAATATGTTTAGCAAAAATGGGTGTTAGCCTAAGTAATCCTAAATCATTTCACTAGATGGCTATTGGGTTGAGTCCTAACTCTAAAAAACACATTGTTGATTTACCTATGGAGAAAGTTGAGTCACCCTTTTACTTTCTCCAGAAACTATGGTCGCGTTTGGTTAGTGTTTTTTATTTTTCTATTTTTACTATTAATAAATTGGGATGAAAATTCTGTTTTTGTTATGTATTTCGGGAATAGAAACATGTTTGGTAACGATCGTTGTTCCGAAATTGTTTCTTTTAATTTATGAAAATAGAAATAAGAAACACGTTTGGTTGTAACATTTGTTCCTTTTTTTCTTCTTCTAAATGTATGGTCGCCAGCAGGTGGCCATGGAAATAGTTTTGTGGGAGTAAATAGTTATGATAGGATTTGATTGACCGTCAACATGAGAAAACTTGTTTGACAGTCTTCATTAAAATCTCGGTCATAATTTCCAATTAATGCTTTAGGAGATCTGCATGATTAAGCTGTTATGGCCATTCCATTATATCGAGATGAAGAATGTTGCTCTAACAACAACAACAACTAACATTTGTCCTACTTAAGTAGGGTCTGCTAAATAAATTCGCTTACGCCATACTGATCGATTAAGGGTCATCCCCTCAATTAGGTTTGGTATCATCGAATCAATTCTAATAATTTTGTCCCAAGCCTTTTTAGGTCTCCCTTTCCCTCTAATAACTCTCTGCACTTGAACTAAATCATATTTTCTCATTAATGCTTCTATAGGTCTTCTATGCACATGTGCAAACCATCGTGAATAATTTTCTCTAATCTTCATTTCGATGGGTGTTATTCCTAAATTCTTTCTAATAATTTTATTTTTAATTTTATCTATTCTTGTCTTCATTTCTATCACATCAATTTTTCGGACATGTTTTGTTTTTAACGCCCAACATTCTGAACCATAGAAAAGAGTCAATCTTATTGCAGATGATAAATCACCCCAAACATATAGAAGCGTCGCCCAAAATTTACTCCTACGATCACAAATTATCCCAACTATACTTCTCTATTTTAACTAATTTGCCTTGACTCTATAGGTAATATCCTCCTTAATTTCACCATTGTTCTGGATCATCGAACTTAAATATCTAAAATGATCAATCTTTGGAACCTCCTCATTTTCAATTTGACCACACCAGCATTACTAAAATGGCAATGCATGTGTTCTGTCTTACTTCTACTAACCTTGAAACTTTTACTCTCCCTTCATCTTTCTAACTTAGTATTAAGATATATTCTACTTTCATCAACTAATATTATGTCATCACCAAACAACATATTCCAAGTTACAGCATCTTAAATATGTTTTATGAGCTCATCAATCATTAGAACGAAGAGATAAGGACTTAGAAGATGACATTTGATGAAAGTCTATACTAATATAGGAAATGCATAAGTATCGCCTCCTCTTATTCGAACACTATTGACTATACTTTCATACATATCCTTAATTATCTCAATATACACATTGGATACTTGTTTCTTTTCTAGCACTTCTTACAAAACTTCTTTAGGTACCCGATCATAAGTTTTTTTCAAATCCACAAGTACCATATGTAAATCATTTTTTTTTTCTCTATATTTTTTCATTAATCTCTTGAGTAAATAGATAGGGTTTAATAAATAATAATATTATATAATATATGGGGTTCTAAATGTAATTTTAAAAAATATTTTGAATAGTAAATTACGGATGATATTAAAAGATAAAAATAAAAAATGGTGGAGCTCATATATATATATATATGCATTTTTATAACATTTGGAAATTATTTGGGTTTTCACTTTAAAAAAATGGGGGTGATAATGATATTTAAAATTTTAGTTTTAATAATTTTGGGATTTAATATGTTAATTTTAATTTGATTTTATAAACTTTGGGGGTTCAATTATTATTTTAAAATATAAATTTTAACTTTTGGGTCTAAATGATATTTTAGATATCCAAGGAGGGGGATTTATGTAATTTTTCATAAGAGAAATGGATTGACAATCTCAGATAAGGCTTAAAAAAATTGCGATATATTTTGAATACATGTGCACTGCAAGTTAATTACGTGGATAAAATATTATTGTGATTTCTATGCAATGTTTTCTAGCACAACTTGTCATTATTAATTGAATTTCTTTATATGATGTGAGTCGAATTCATTTTGGTAGATAAGAATGTGATAAAAAAAAAATTAAATTATTTGTGCATCTATTATATATGGGTTTAAAAGGCAATTATTTATTTATTTATTTTGAGACAATTCTATTATTAAAAGCCTATGTTGACATTGAATTTTATGGAAATATTTACGAGCATAAATTGGGATTAAAAAAAATATTGTGGATATCAAAAATTGATAATTTTGGACTCATGAGACAATTTACAAAGAAAATGATTATTTAGGGATTATGATGTTGATTGTGACTTTTCGGTTATGAAATATGACAGTGAATTTAATATGTCATGCCTATCTAATTATTATAAGTATGTTGGTTATATGAAATGGTTGTGGACTTGAAATGTCATGTGAGGTAAAAAAATAAATTGAGGTCGTAGACTCGTTGGCACTGAGATAAACCCAATCCAAGTGAGACTATTATGATATTTTAAAAATATATTTTGTCGAAAAAGAAATATATTTATATATATGTGTGTGTGTTATATTTAGCAGAGTGCACAACGAAAGTGTCTATAAGTATAAGATTCTCTGTCAGTTAGTTATCTGTGTTAGGAGTTACCGACTAAAGTACACCATATAATGTGTTTTGTTGGATACAGTATGGGTCACCACAAATACAGAAATGATGGTATGTAGTATGAATTTTTAGAGTTGTGGATTGTTGGTGACTTTCGGTTATGAGATCCTATATAGATAACAATTGTCTTAGAATCGAATATGACTAATATAACTGTGAGAGTTTAAATTATTTTTCAGAACAAAAATTTCGAAGACGAAATTTATTTAAGGGGGGTAGATTGTAATACCCCAAAAAGTTATATTTTACAATTTAATATTTTTGGAGTATTTTGATATATTATGAAAATTCTGAGGTGTGAATGAATATTTTATAACTTTTGGGGTTATAAGTATAATTATGGGGTTTATAATAATATTATCTAATATAAGGGATTATTAGTGTAATTTAAAAAAAAATCTTGAATAGTAAATTACGGATGACTTAGAAGTAATGTACTTAAATTAATTGTTCTGCATTTTTCGTGCATTTCATTTCATATATACTTTTATTTGATAAATTATTTGTTTAATGTGTCATACGGTAGGTTCTCAAACGACCTTTTTTTCAACAATATTATGTCAGATGTGCAGTTATCGAGGTGATTGTATTGTCTTTTATGTAAATCGTCAAATTTATTTTTTTATAAATTAGAAAAAATAAAAGATTTATTAGAATAAACAGTTTTATAACGTTACGTGGATCAAATAAAATGTTAAATGTAAAAAGTGATTTTTATTATTATCCTACTATGCTATAGTGTGGTACCAACAGGAAGACATGTCCTGCATGATGTTTTTGGTCCTAATAGTAGGGTATGTTCTGTAGAACATTGTGTTGTAACCCGATAGGAGGACATGTCCTGTGGGTGTTCTGTGACCTGACAGGAGGACAAGCTCTGTAGGTAGTTGATATATATTGTTGTTGTTAATTATCATTATGATATGGTGGTTTGTACCACCTCTTGGCTCATACCATTGAAGATATTGAATGACCATGACACTTATTGCAATCTTAGATTGCGCAAATGTACAAGTTATGGTACAGTCATAACTCGCAATCGTGAGGTAAACGATCTCATGGTTAGTATGGATATATGTGTGTGATATTTTATTATATAAAAGTATGTGGATCAATTGATTTAAATTTAGTTATTTCAGTTTGATGATATCTGTAACGATCTGGTTTCACATGGCCACCACTCGATTTCTCTCTTTTTACAGAGAAATATTAGTAAAACATTAATCAATCAACCATCACTTTATTACTATTCATTATTATTACAACGGTGACAATATTTACAAATATCACAAAAATAAAATACAAATCCAAATAAAATTTATGACGCCGCTCTATTTTGGTAGATCCTGTCACAAAACTGTGGAGGGGATGAGCCAATACTCAGTGGAATTTTGACTCCTCTAGTATATGCATCCAACTAATCCAACAAATAACTTGTAAACATGTATCTCATATAATTTTTATATAATACATAATCATAATTATTCAACGCAAACTAATGATTAATAAATAGAGAGATTAAATACAAATATTAAAAGAGTTAAGAATTTTACCTGAAATTCAGATGGAAATTATTATCTTCTCTTCCTTTCTTTCTCCTTATTTTTCATCTTCCTATTCTTCTCCTACAATTCCTCCTGTCTCCCTATTAAATTTAAAATTATTAAATTGAAAGTTATATAAATCATTAAAATGAGAATTTTTCAAGAATTGCTCATTCAAGTAATAGTAAAAAACATTTTTACTTTATATTTATGTAAAACAAGTTATTATTTTTCACTCACTATAAATAAATTATTAGGTTATTCATTGGGAGTTAAGCCGACCCTCCTGCCTATGTTCATCAAAGTTTACTCTTTTTAACATTAATGAATATAAGTTGAACAGAAGTTCTGTATAAGGATAAGAAACGGAGTATTTTGGTGAAAATTAAAATTTTAACCATGGAATATGCTAAAAGGTATTATAGTATATAAAAATTAGGGTTAATTACATTTTATTTGACCGATTTGTATTTTACTCCCCTGTAGTTTGAAAATCATCACTTACCTCCCCTATAGTTAGATTTTCAAACCACTTACCCCTGATATAGGAGGGTAAGTGCATCTAAATCAAGATCACAGGGGGGTAAGTGCTAATACAGGGGATAAGTGTAAATGGACCAAATCACAGGGGTAAAATATAATTAACCCTAAAAATTATTCTAATTATGAAATTACTATTCATGCGGTTACTGCTAATAGTAACTCATACTATTCAAGATAAAAAAAAAAAAAATAGAGTTAAAATATGATTATGAGAAAATTAAATAATGATGGCGCATAGAAATAAAAAGATATAAGAATTTAACGTGGTTCGGCGGGATGCCTATTACATTGACCAAGACGAATCAAGGGAATTCAATATAAGAGAGAGAGAGAGAGAGAGAGAGAGAGAGAGAGAGGGGGGGGGGGGGGGGGGGGGTTTACTGTGTGAGTTTAAGGGGAATGATGGGGTGGACGGGTTTTCTGCTGAGATAGAAAGAAGAAGTAGATTGAGGGTTTCTTTTGGGGGCGGTGACCAAGAGATCCTAAAAAGCGGCCGAAATTACGGATTGAAACCGCTCTTCTTTCCATGCACCAAGTAGTCCTTTTGCCATTTCTATGATGAAAATACCCCTTATGTGTAACTTTTAATACTAAGATAAAAACACATGAATTTTTTCATAGTTCCTGATATCATAAAATTAATATTTTTACACTGTATTAATCAGTAAAATGTCATCTTTTTTATGATATGCTAATTGTAGACACGGCATTTTTGACCGCCTCGCAAAAAAATTATACTTTATTTTATAGTTACCTTTTTTTTATTTTTTTTTATTTTGTTTTGATTGTACCGTATTTATGCGGTTTAATACTGCTAAATTAAGTTTTATTAATCTCTTAAGTAAATTAAATATTAGTAATTGATTTTTTTTTTTTTTTTTTTTTTGGTTTTGTAGATTTTTCGAAGTGGAATAAAAACGCGTTAATTCGGAACAAAATGGACAAGAAAAGATGAGAACGAGAGAGGCCTAGACCGAACGCGGGGGAGGGGGGGCTGCAAAAGGGTCGCTGGTGCCACTGGTCGCTGGTGCGACCAGTGGACTGGCCGCATGTGCGGCCAGCTTTAAAGCTGGCCACATCAGCGACCAGCCGGCCGCACCAGCGACCAGCCACTGGTCGCTGGTGCGACCAGTGGACTGGCCGCATGTGCGGCCAGCTTTAAAGCTGGCCGCACATGCGGCCAGCAGGGGGGTGTCCCCCCTGCTTTTGGGTGCACCGAATTCGGTGCACCCAAAAGCTGGTGGCTGCACCGAATTTCGGTGCACCCACCTTTTTTTTATTATTTTTTTTACTTTTTGTGTTCGTTTTTTGTCGGCAAAGTTCCACTTTTCCTTCCTATAAATAGAAGAAGGATCACAAGAGGGAGGGGAGGATTTTGAGGGGAAGAAATTTTTTGAGAGAAATTTTTGTAAAGGAGAGGGGAAATCTGGAGAAAAATTTTGAAGAAAATAATATTATTTTCATTTTATTGTAATTTTGAAGAAGAAAAATCTCCAAGAAAGTGTTAAATTTTTATCTGTTGTAAATCTTACTCTTATTTTTTTTTAGTTGTTATTATACTATTTTTTTTTTAAATTAGATTTTTTTTTTCTCTTCTTCCTTTATTATTTATTTATTTATTACTTTTTATTTTTTTTTTATTTTTTTTTTTTGAGTAAATAATACGAGGTGGAAAATTCTCAACCTTCAATTTGAATGGCTAAAATTTAGAAGGGAATTACTCCCCTCGATGCGTGTGTGCGGGTGTTTTATTTAATTCGTATTAAATATAATGTACTAACAATACGAGGTGGAAAATTCCCAACCTTCAATTTGAATGGCTAAAATTTAGAAGGGAATTACTCCCCTCGATGCGTGTGTGCGGGTGTTTTATTTAATTTGTATTAAATATAATGTGCTAACAATACGAGGTGAAAAATTCCCAACCTTCAATTTGAATGGCTAAGATTTAGAAGGGAATTACTTTCCTCAATGCGTTGGTGAAAAATTCCCAACCTTCAATTTGAATGGCTAAATTTAGAAGGGAATTACTCTCCTCGATGCGTGTGTACGGGTGTTTTATTTAATTTGTATTAAATATAATGTGCTAACAATACGAGGTGAAAAATTCCCAACCTTCAATTTGAATGGCTAAATTTAGAAGGGAATTACTCTCCTCGATGCGTGTGTGCGGGTGTTTTATTTAATTTGTATTAAATATAATGTACTAACAATATGAGGTGGAAAATTCTCAACCTTTAATTTGAACGGCATAAATTTAGAAGGGAATTACTCTCCTCGATGCGTGTGTGTGGGTGTTTTATTTAATTTGTATTAAATATAATGTGCTAACAATACGAGGTGGAAAATTCCCAACCTTCAATTTGAATGGCTAAATTTAGAAGGGAATTACTCTCCTCGATGCGTGTGTGCGGGTGTTTTATTTAATTTGTATTAAATATAATGTGCTAACAATACGAGGTGGAAAATTCCCAACTTTCAATCAGAACGGTCTAGGTTTAAAAGGGAGATCACTTCCCTCAATGTGTGTGTATGTGTATATGTGTATATAAGGAGGATTTAAAAATAAAATAAAACTATTCGGATTTAAA
Source organism: Eucommia ulmoides (assembly GCA_016647705.1). NCBI lineage: Eukaryota > Viridiplantae > Streptophyta > Magnoliopsida > Garryales > Eucommiaceae > Eucommia > Eucommia ulmoides. The sequence continues at coordinate 47,967,755 of CM028331.1, forward strand.
TTCTAATTGGACTTAATCGGATAAGGTACCGTCTTTGGACGGGCGTCTTGGGGTGCTTGACACATTCCCCGAGCATAACTAACCCCCGAACTCTTTAAACGAATCTCTGGTTAGACCATGTTATTTTTGGAGTCAAATTTTACTTAAGCCATTTTTTTAAAATTATTTTCAAAAAAGAAAAATATGGTGACCTAGCACATCATTTAAACCCAATGCTAGGTGGCGACTCCTTTTTCTAAAACAGGCTTAAGTATATTTTAATGAGAAAATCGACGTTTTTAACCCTTCTCATTTTACCAGCGCCAAGTATATAAACATATATCTATCTATATATATTTTTTGGTTTTCTTTGGAAAATCGGGGCGCGTTCACTAATCATATTTTTTTGACGTAAAAAAATCGTATTATGGGTGGATGTTACATGTAATATCAAATGTAACAATGTAACAAATGTCTAATATTAACAATTTCAAAAATAAAATAAAAAATTAATAGATGTTACATGTAACATCTATAATCAAATGATTATTTTAAAACATATTTTCAATGGATGTTACATGTAACATTTATATCAAAATATATTTCAGAATTACATCTATATCAAAACATATTTTTCAGTTGATGTTACATGCAAAACAACATATTTTCAATAGATATTACATGTAACATTTATATCAAAACATATTTTAGAGTTATATCTATATCAAAACATATTTTCCAATTTCTTTCATTAACACACATGTAACATCTATATTTCAGATGATGTTACATGCAACATTAATGCGATTTCCAATTTATCTCATTAACACACATGTAACATCTATATTTCAGATGATGTTATATGTAACATTAATGTTATTTCTAATTTCTCACACTAACGCACATATAACATCTATAATTTAGGGGATGTTACATGTAACATTAACCCGATTTCTAATTTCTCTCACTAACACACAATGTAATATCTATATTTCAGAGGATGTTACATGTAAAATTAATCTGATTTTCAATTTCTATCACTAACACATACCACAATATTTCAAGGGTCAGAAAATGTTACATGTAACATTAATGTTATTTCAAATTTCTCTCACTAACACACATTTAACATCTATAATTTAGAGAATGTTACATGTAACATTAACCCGGTTTTCAATTTCTTTCACTAACACACAATGTAACATCTATATTTCAGAGGATGTTACATGTAAAATTAATCTGATTTCCAATTTCAATCACTAACACATACCGCTATATTTCAAGGGTTAGAGAATGTTACATGTAACATTTAGGGTTAGAGAATGATACATGTAGCTAACACATACCATTATATTTCAAGGGATTGTTACATGTAACATTGCAATGTGCAATGTGTAAATAATCAAAAAGAAACTCCAAAGACTTTAATACCCAGTTCACCATTTCTCTCTCTCTAAATTAAGAAAATTTCACCAGAATGAAAGCAGAGTATAAATAAGGTGACAACATCCATTGAAATGCTCGGATCTGAGTTGCGAAAGTGGTGGAGAAGCTAGATTTGGACGGCGAAGGTAGAGAAGGCATCGGCCACGATGGGAAAGGCACCAGATCTAGACGGCGACGGCAGGAGTGCGTGGGATCTCGACAGTGACAACGGCAAGGCTATGCTCGCGCAAAAATCACAGGAGGGGTAGATTTGTCAACAAGAAGTATACGGATAGCCGTTTTGGGACTTCCCTGTGCATAGAAACTGTAAAGGAGGATCGCTTTGTTCATAAAAATAACTAGCAGGTTTAAGCTTAGGTTTAACCTGAGGTTTGTTGTCTAACGGTTATGTAGTGTGTCTCCCTTGTCGGACACAGTGCATGTGGCACAAATGGGGTCATTGGCAAGGAAGGTACCAACTTGGTGCATGTCAGTCGGGCAGTGGAGTCGTGGCATAATACCAACGGGTGTTGGACAGTAGGAAAGACCTTAGTGTGCCACCGAGGCAATGAGGTACAACGTAGGCGCAACATTACGTTGTGGACAATGTCATATGGGTGGCTTGACAAACTGTTGGGAACGGAAGTACATTTTAGTGCGGAAAATGTATAAGGCATTGGGAAATCGTTGGGCGTAATGACGCAACAAACAGAACGTGGGAGCAAGACATATTCTAACTATGCAAGCGATGTAGCGAGGGGTTGGCAAATGTTGGCATGACTAAGGGAACGAATGGCAACGGACATAATGTTGCATGATGCAAAAACCCCGGAATGAAACTGAGCTGATGGGCTGGAAGTTACCAGGAATGTGCAAGGCATGTGGGTGTAGTTTTGGATAGTTTTTGTGGCGGTTTTGGGCGGTTTTCGGACAAAAAAATTGTTGTACATGTGTCGGACATATGTCACGTTTCTGCCTATGCAGTTGGAGCTATCAACTGCTTTAGTTCTCTATAAGTAGTCATGTTTTGGGTCTGTTTTTTAGTAGTAAATGTATAGCTGCGGATTTCAGACCGATGTTATAATTTGGTTCTTTGTTTTTTGAGTTAAATAATACAAGGTTGAGTTTTCCCATAATCGTTATTGTGTCATTGAGTGGGTGCATTTTGGTACTGTCTGTTCCGTTGTATTCGGTTGTCTAATGTTACAAGAACATATATGTTTTACAGACGGTTAGTGTATTTTCATTGCGTGGTAAGACATTCACGGGGTTGACTAGTTGTCGATGCAACTAGACTATCACTCAATTACAATTTTCACGGTGAACATTTGACCTTACGACACCTATTATATATATATGGTACTACCTTTAAATGTTTCAAATTACAAATTTATCGCCTTTGAGATTAAATTATCTGCTCGGCTTGAACATTTACTCTAAATTTCAAGGGATTTCATCTGGGAGAACCCTGATAAGTCCTTCTGCAAGTGCTTAGTAAACAAGTTTGATTTGACAGAGAAACACTCTCTCCGAGACCTGGATTGGACGAGAACAACTTGGTTCCCCATTCTTTATCCGTTGGCAAGTCTTGTGCATGAACAATATCAAATTGTTTTATTGATTATTTACTAGATGCAAATATTATATTGTGCAATTTATAAAATTACTAGAAAATTCTCGAGCCGAAGGACACTATATCGATTTTCAAGTGTAGTAATAGAGTAAATAACAAAAATTCAATTGATAAAATCTAATATGAAAGTTAAAGGGTACAAAAATAATTAAATTCAACTATTTTGTAAATAGAGATTGAAATTTTTCGTGGAGATTTTTTAAATATTTCATCAACTTATCCCAACCACCTATGCTTCTTAAATTAATCGAAATGTTTAATGAAAATTAATTTTAGATAAAAATCATGATTTACTGGCTGATTCCATAAAAAAAATGCATAATTAGGCATTTTTTCCGACAATAATTGGATAATTCATTAACGGGTCTGTTTTTACACTTACTTTATAATTGTATTTTGTTTTGTAAAATTAATTTGTAGTCTTATGGTTAATTTTGACTAAAAAGTGAATTTTGTTATAACTCAAATCATTAAGTAAAAAAAATAATTGTCATTAATTTTAGTTTAAAAGCCACTAGTTTTAATTATAAAGTGCGCGGTAGCGGCATACAACAGATTTTAGCAGTCTGGCGATAGTCAATGGCTATCAACTATAGTCAATGTCGGTCATTTACAAGACTACAAATTAACAATGAAAATTGAAAATTGATGTTATTCACATCAAATTAATACACAATAATTTATCATAAAATTTGATAGTAAAGGGGTCCCCATGCAAATTTCCTAGTGTTTGGCTCAACCCCCCCCCCCCCCCCTCCTTTAATTTGTTTTATTTTAGTCCCTCTACTTTAAAAACTTACATATCGCCTCCTCCTATTATGAACTAAATGGGAGTATAGTGTATGTTTTTAATTTGGAGGGGATAACATAAAATAAAATAAAAGTACAAGGGGTTAAAAGAAAATTAATCCTTTTTTGCCCTTTTCTTCTCATATGTAAAAAGGATGGACAAAATAGTATTTTTGAAGTTGTTGAAGAGTACTAACCCATGAAATCCGCGCTAAATGTTTTTTTATTTTTATTTTTTATTTTTTCATAAATCTAAAATTATTGTAATATATTAAAATTATTATAATTTTTTTTATATAAAAAATTGCACTAATTTTTATGACGTTCAGTGACTTTTAAACTTTCGTTTAAAAAATTACAGTAATTTTTATGGTGTACAGTGAATTTTGGGCTTTTGACAATAATTTTGGACTCCTAAAAAATTTACTGTAACGTGTGGTCAATATGGACTAAAATTTTAATTTCTTGAATTTTTCACGAAAAAATCTCTATTTTTTTTTTAAATTTAATTTAGCAACTACAACTACGGGCCTTGTGGGCGGGCGATCAGGGCGGACCTACTGAACAATCCGGACCTAGTAATCACCGACCCGGTCATTTCTTTCAAGACAGCGGTTTGGTTTTGGATGACTCCGCAGTCGCCAAAGCCGTCCTGCCACGACGTGATCACCGAAAGATGGTCTCCGTCCGGGGCGGATGCGGCGGCCGGCAGACTTCCTGGGTTTGGGACTGTGATGAACATCATCAACGGCGGACTTGAATGCGGGCATGGATCCGATTTGAGGGTCCAGGATCGAATCGGGTTTTACCAGAGGTATTGTGACATATTGGGCGTTGGATATGATAATAATCTGGATTGTGGAAATTAAAGGCCTTTTGGTAATGGGCTTTTAGTTGAGGCCCAGTAGGCCTATGAGGGTGGTGCTTTAAGCTAATGTTTTTGTTTAAATAAGGTGTCCCCTTCGTTCTAGTGATGTAATAATGATACCAATGAGGTAATAAATAACGCTGTTGGGTTAAGTTTAGACTTAACCCAAGCTTTCTACTCTAGCGGTTATGTAGTGTGTTTTCTTAATGGGCATTTTGGGCCAATTCACTATGCCTCAACATCAGTTGGCCACGTAGATAGCCCCGATCCATGTGTCAAACCACTCTTTTCTACAAATTGCGATTTAATCAAGTTGGATTAAGTCTTATCAATTTGGATTAAGCCTAGTACGCTTTTGCTTCACCTTCTTTGAAGTCCACCATAGTTCGGAGGCCTACCATATAGCACGTTTAGTGCCTTTCAGATGCAATTATCTGTTGGTCTTGAACACTTGCTCTCACTTCCAAGAGACTTCGCTAAAGAGAACCTAAATAGGTCTTTCTGCAAGTGCTCGGTGAATTTTGACAGGTGAGCACTTATTTCAAGACCTGGATTGGGCAAGAACAACTTGGTTTCCCTTCTTTATCTATTGGCAAGTTTTGTGCACAAATAATATCAAATTGTTTTAATTTATTATACAGGATACAAAGATTATATTGTACAGTTTACAAAACTATTAAAGATTCCTCGAGCCTAAAGAAATTATATCAATTTTCAAGTTTATGTGTAGTAATAGAGTAAAAATAAAAAATTGACTAATAAAATATAGGGTGTTTCGATAGTAGGTCTCTTATTTTACCCTTATTTATAAAAAAATCTCATACCTAATTGCAATTTGTGTTTTAACCTCACGCATTAAAAAATTCGAAATGGCCAATACACGCATCTGCATTCTCTCAGTTACATGTATCTAACTTGTTTGTAAAATATTGTTAAACGTAACAAATATTACACGAGTACATATAATATAGTTACATGTAATTTATAAGTTATATGTATTTGTAATTATGTGTAACTAATATCACACACACACACACACATATATATATATATATAACACCGTTACATGTGATTGTAATTAATAACTTTTGACGAATTTTATTAATATGTAACTTATATCCACTATAATATCATTTTATTTACCAAATTCTCTCTACCCTCCACACGCAATGCGTGAGCACATGCGAGACTCAAATGGAACCAAAAAATTAGTTTAATTAATTAAATCATAACTTATCGTTTTAAGAGGACTAATAACAGATTATACCCGTTATTTGAGACGAATCGCCAAGTATTCGTAAACTATAATATAAAACTTAAAACGGTACAAAATATAATTATATTCAACTATTTTGTAAATAGAGACTAAAATTTTTGGATGGAATTTTCCCTTTGTAAATGTTTTATCAACTCATCCCAACCGTTTATTGTTCTCAAATTAATTTAAACATTTAGTGAAAAAACATTTTAGATAAAAGTCGTGATTATTATTATTTTCAATTTAAAAATCACTAGCAAGCAGTAGCCGCGAACAACGGATTTTGGCGAAGTTTGGCGATAGTCAACGACTGTAATCTCTAGTCAATGTCGGTCATTTAATTTATAACAAAATTTGATGAAATAATCCATAAAACACATCTAATCTAATACTAATATTTAAAAGCGGAAGGAAATAGAAGATTTTAATGAGGTTGGAGAATGTCTCTTTCAAATTTTTTGGTGAAATTTTATATCTTTTCTTTTATAAATCAAATATTGAGTCACCCACTCAATTTTGTCTCTATTTTGTTTTAGTTATGTTTTTTAATTAATGCACAAATATATGATTAATTTTTTCGATCCACATTTTAAATTACTTATAAAAATAACTGTGATTCAAAAAAATATTTTCACCCAAAAAAATAGATAGGATATAAACTAATTAAATTAAAATTTATTGACTTGCAAAAATTGATAAAATTAATCCTAATTTATGGTTATTTATTTGTTATTTTATAGTATATTAATAAAAGTTAATTTATATAAAAAATATGATTAATTTTTCTGGTTCATATTTTTAATTACTTATAAAAAATAATTGTGATTCAAAAAATATTTCTATCTAAAAATAAATAAATACGATACAAATTAATTAAATTATAATTTATTAACTTACAAAAATTAATAAAATTAATCATAATTTATGATTATGTGTTTGTTATTTTATAGTATATTAGTAAAGTTAATTTATTGAAAAGATATTTTATTTTTATAATTATTTATGTAATTGTTAATAGTATATTTATATTCGGTATTTATAAAGTATCATGATTCACTAAAAGTGTGCGTCTACTCTCGAATATTGCTAGCAAAATAAGTAAATGATATCTTTATGTTATATACTTCAATATTAAAAATTTATTATAATTTTTTTTCTACGTCCACATATTGCGCTGGTCTAAAACTAACGAAAATAAAATTACATAGATATGATAATGGGTTTTAATTAGTTAACCCAGCTGTGAATCCAATTCCAGTTGATGGCAACCAAGACCTCCCAGCAATAAACTCCCCCACCGTGAAGGAATTAGCCGTTGAAGCATCCTTCATCACATGATAACTGGGCCATTTGACTCGCCCGATTAGCGATGATCCAGGCCCGTAATTCTTATACTCCCCATACCACAGAGTTGACAATGCAAAATTCCCATACCACTCAAGCCACCCTCTGGGCTGCACCAGGCCACTCATGTACGTATTCATGTACACAGTCCTCGAATACTACTTCCATGGCCGCCCCAAGTAAGTCGGTTTCGTGGCGTAGACGAAGCTGTCTTGGATTGAGAAGCCCGTGCTTTGATCCGGGCTTTTTCGGCCTTGGGCGGTGATGGTGACCTTTTGGAGAGGGAGCGACTCCCAGGTGAAGATCTTGCAGTTTTGGAGGATGGCAGCTCCATTGCTGAAGATGAAATTGATGGTGTAACGACCCGATTTTCCAAGACCATCATTAGGTTTCTCTTGAAAAGAAATAAAACTAAAAGTCTACCACGAATATTTCACCTCCCATAAATTAATTAGTATTACTTACAATACAACTCTGATACCACTTGTAACGATCCTGTAAGACCTGGATTTTAGCACGTACATAATTTTAATTGCATTCTAGAGCATGTAGAAAAATACGGGGTGGAATTGTGCCAATTAAAAATTAAAATTAAAAGTTTAGGGGTCAATTTGTAAATTTAGAAACATTCAATCCAAACTTTGGAAGTCAAATTGGCATTTAATTTCTTAATTAAAAATTTTAGGGGTTAAATTACAATTTAAGAAAATCTTAAAGGTTGAATTGGACTAAAATGAAGAGTTAAAGAAATTAGGGGGAGAAAATAGTAATTATAACAAAAGATTATATATACATATATATATATATATATATATATATATATATATATATATATATATATATATATATATATATATATATATATGTATGTCTGTGTGTGCGTGTGCCGTGAGCTCAGCCGGAGACAGGAGATGATGGGAGAGGGGCGACGTGGCGTGAAGAAATCAAAAATCAATTCACTAAAACTCATACAAATTAAATGACCCATAAAAATCTTGATCCCAAAGCCGGAAGAGGAGGAGAAATCAGAAAGCTAGAGAGAGAGGGTCGTCGGAGCTGTGGTGATCACGGTGGTGGTGGGTGCTTCGGTGTGAGTGTGTGTGTGTTCCTCCGGTTGTTTTGACGATTTCATGTGTATGGGTGTATGATCGGAGTGTGGTTCTGTTGTTAGTGGTGTGGGTGTTGAATTTTGTTAGTTTTAAAAAGAAAGATTAAAAATGATTTGTTGGATTTGGTGGTTTTAAAGGAGAGTGGAAAAATGTCTGGTTTTCTAAAACAAATGTGGAAAAATGATTTTTGCTGAAATCAGTGAGTATTTTTAAAAGAGAGTGAAAAACATGATTTTGGATATTTTCCCCGAAAGGGGTGTGGATTATACTCTCCTCATAATGGGGTGTGGATTTTTTACGATATTATTGTGGATTATATTCTTCCCGTCAGAGGTGTGAATTTTTTACGATATTGTTGATTTGGACGATGCCATAGTTTTCTTCCCAAAGAGATGTGGATATTCTCTCCGCAAGAGGTGTGGATTATATTTCTCCCCGTAAGGGGTGTGGATTTCTTCCCGTAAAGGATGTGGATATTTCTCCTCATAATGGGGTGTGGATTATATTGCGCAGTTTGTTCCGCTAGGAAGCATATCCCAACGGATAGTACGGTACCATTGCAACTCCCGATCGTGAGGTTAAAACGATCACTATGGCTAGCCAGTGAGTGGTGTGGTGGTGTGGTGTTTTGAGATGTGGTGTTTTACTTATATTTGGTGATTTATTATATATGGTGATTGATATTATTTTATACTGGATGGGTTTGAATGGAACTTATATATATTGATTTATTTTCACTACTTATATTGTGGTGATTTTTATTTGATATGTGATGTTTGTATACTTATACTTGATCTATTAAAAATATTTTTATTAAGAAGGCAGTACACTCGCAAGTACAGCAGTTAGGAGTCGGTCCTCTACTGGTACTAGGTAGAGTTCGGGGTTGGTGTAGCGTGAGAGTATTTTGGTAGGAGCTGTTTGAGGTGAACCTGTAAGAGGTTCTTGGTTGTTATATTTTGTGGTAATATTAATTCCAGGGACGGGTGTGTCCCCAACTAGAGAGATTGTATCTGGTGACATTATTGTTTATATATATAAGGTATATGCCTTTTGTCGTTTCCTAGTTGGTTTGACGTTTGGGTGATGTCTTGTCGACGTCACTTCGGGCCCCATGGTGATAGGTGTCCGGGGTGGGGTGGGGTGTGACATAAGATTCTAAATGAAGAGAGAGAGAGATCTAGTTTCTTCGCCGCCAGTATATTTGACGGCAACGCGGTGGAGCTGGCGAAGGCGAAGTTCGCGCTGTGCCGAAAATCGACGTCGATGTTTGATAGGTGTAGATTATATATCTATTTTCAAACCGAATTTGTTAATTTTCGAGTACGTTTATAGTTATTTTTGTATGTTTTTATTATTTTTATATTAAAACAGGTGCGTGGGGTGAAAATGTATGAAATCGGAGTATAAATAATCAATTCGTATCGAGAACGGTCGGAAAAAGGTGGAAAAATGAGCAAGGAGACAAGATTATGAAAGAAGCCCATCGCCTAGGCGTCCAGACCACCGCCTAGGAGGTGAAGATGTAGAGAAAACACATTTGGCTACTAATAGCCCACCGTCGTGGCGGAAATCTAGCAGAAAGTTTTCCACAGCCACCGCCTACTCCACCACCTAGGCGAACCCTTAACCAACATACCTCCGCCTAAGCAGAAAATCCCTTCGCCTAGGTAGAGAGACTCTACACTGTTTAGATATTTTATAGATATGTTTTGGCCTATTTAAACCCTTTTCTCCTCCTCTCTTCAGACCTCTTAGGCCCCTAAGGCCTTAAGCCATATTTTAGGGTTAGGGATAGGGATTTTTGAGGGAGAGCTCTCAACCCAAGGTGGAGGATGAAAAGGGAAGCGATCGTTCGACGGTTCTAGCGGCTATTCTTCGGATATTGGCTAAGTCGCTCGTTTCTTCTATTTGTTTTCTTCATTTTGGTAGTTGTTGAGCACGTTTATGCTATTTTACATTGTATATGTGGTTATGACCATTGGCTAAACATAAGTTGTATAGGGATTATTAATATAATTTATGAAAACGTTGTTTAGTTGAGTTTATACTTTGTTTGCGATTGTTCTTCGTTATGTTGATTGTGTGTGCCGTATTGTTTGTTTATCATACTTAGATTTACATATCAAGAATACGGGGTTTGACAATTCCCGGATTCGGACTAGAATAAACAAACGTCACGATCCTATAACCCGGTCGGGGTTTGGATTGTGGACAATCTATGACGTTAGGGCAAGACTCACATGATCTAGAGTCATTAAGACGTTGAGGGGGACTTCGGCGTTGACGCGAAGTCACGTATTCTCTCGTCTTACACTCAAGAGAGGTGACGAGAGAGTTTTAGAACTGAGATTGTTGATAGGGTAAATACAACTCATGAAATCAATGACGTTGGGGGTGAGACTCGTGTGACCTAGAGTCGTTAAGACGTTGAGGGGGACTTCTTTGTTGACACAAAGTTACGTCATATCCCTCGTCTTACACTCAGGAGAGGTGGCGATGGAGTTTACGAACTGAGGTTTTGTGTGCAATCAATGAGGTTGTGGCAAGACTCATGCAATCTAGGGTCGTTAGGACATTGAGGGGGACTTCTTCGTTGATACGAAGTTGCGTTATATCTCCCGTTTTACAGTCGGGAGAGGTGGCAGAGGAGTTTTAGATACCGAGATTGTCGGATAAGTTGAACGCCGTTAATATAAACTAAAACATGACTGAACACATACTCGTAAACGAAACTAATCTCTAGACAACCTATTCTCTCAAAAATATCTCATATTAATATAGTATTAGTATAATTAAATTAGTATTTTAGTATTAGTAATTAATTATATTCCATTTTTGTCGCCTAAATAAAGTAAGGTTATGACAATTGCGGTACTCGATAGTAATCCCAACCAATCCCTGTAGATACGATACCCGACCAAAAGGTTCAATATACTAAAACTTGATCCGTACGCTTGCGGTGAAAGTGACAGCGCTAAATTAGCGACCACCAATGTTCTTGTACGGATTCAGATACGAAAGTCTGGCTGCCAACGCTGCACCAAAAAAATAAAATCAGTCAGTGTAATGGACAAAGAAGACCTAAGAGACTGAAAAGACGTCAGAAGAACTGTTGACTGCCGGAGGAATGGAGAAACACCGGATCTGTCGAAATCAAAAATTGTTGGCGTTGGACGATCGCCGTCGGATCTGGGATTAGGGTTTAGAGAGAGAGAGAGGTGTTAAAGAGAGGAGAGAGTGAACCAATTGAGAGAGAGAGAGGATAGAGTGAGAGAGATTGAACGTTAACGGAAATGGGTTGTTCATTATATATACAAAGGGTATATTTGTCTATTTGTTCTTACCTATCAAGGACCAAAAACTAAACTATTTGAATAGGAGGTCTTAACCCTAAACAAACTGTTTAAAATGATTTTTCTTTGCATGATCTCTTGTATAAGGACTAAATAATAAAAATCTTTAAAAGAAAAAAAAAAAAGGGGTTAAATGGCATGTACCCAAATGATAGCACCCATCACTGCCTATATAATCAGGCTCTCTCCATACAACACAACACACTCCAAAAAATTTCTATCAAAAAGAAAAACACTCCAAAAATGAGGTTTAGCTTGTCCACAATCCTCTCTCTTTTCCCCTTTCTGCGGAAGTCAAGGCGGCGGCACAGCATGCTCTGGCGGAAACTGCTGCAGCATCTAGTATTGCATCAATACTGATGCGTACTGTGGCCCCGGCAACTGCCAGAGCCAGTGCCAAGTAACCCAGCCGGCTCTCACCCCCGGCGGAGACATCACCAGTCTCATCACTCCTGACATATTCTACGGCATGCTTCGGCACTGGAACTACTCCGTTTGCCCCACCGCGAACTTCTACACCTACGACGCTTTCATAGCCGCCGCCAGGTCTTTCCCCGGGTTCGCGACAACCGGCGACTCCAACGTACGCAGAAGGGAACTCGCCGCTTTCTTTGCTCAGACCTCCCATGAGACTACTAGTCAGTACTCTGTCCATATTTGGCAAATTGATTAAAAATAGGGATTTTGACACCTAAAGTTTTACCATTATTTCATTTTGGTCCCTATAATTTCAATTTAAACACATGACAATTATCCTAAATTAATATTTTTATAAAAAAATAAAAATAAAAATTGGTGTATATATTATATCTATAATATATATATAATGGGAATAATTGCTTGTGGATTGTATTGAAATAAGTGGGAAATCTTAATATGTTCAAATTGAGTTGTCAAACTTGAAGGGTCCAAAGTGTAAAAAATTGTTGTTAAACAGTAATTTTGTTTCCCTTCTCAAAAATTTTGGGATTAAGATACATAAATTTATTTTGTAAACATGTTTCTATTCTCAAAATTTTAGAAGTAATTTGAGATTATTTCTTTAATTTCTTAAGAATTTGATAAACAAATAAATAAATTAATTAATTCTTATTCACTCCCACAAATCTATTTTCACTATCATCTCATCTGCCACAACTACCACAACGACCACCATACATTTGAAGAAAAAAACAAAGAACAAATGCTGCAACCAAATGTGCTTCTTATCTCTGTTATCATAAACTAAAAGAAATAATTTCGAAACAATGATCATTAACAAATATGTTTTTATTTACGAAATATTCTAAAACAGAAACAAAATTTTCATCTCATCCCGATACCAGTTTATTAAAAATAGAAAAACAAAAACAAAAACGAGGAGGACCAATTTTACTACAATTTCAAGTTTTTCATCTGAATAGGATTTTGACACTTTCACCCCTGAAGTTTGACCAAAATTTCACTTTAGTCCACATGATTTCAATTCGAACATATAATACCTTAAACTTTCTTAATCATCCCACTAAAGTCCAGGTCACTATCTGGATTACAAATTTGAACGAAAAACAGTCACTTGTCATGCATCTAGACTATTTTTTTAGAGGCTTTATTGTTAATTTTAATATTCTCCTTTCCTCCCAAATACTCTCTCTCTCTGTCTCTCTCTCTCTGTCTCTCTCTCACACACACATGTGTGTGTGTGTGTATGTATTGTTGGTGACGAGAATTAACCAACACCTCCAATTGGTACAATCAGAGTCTAGACGATTTTTTTTATTTTTTTTTGTTGAGGAAGAATTCGGTTGCTCGGTGATTTGTGCTCGCTGAATAGTCCAAAGTCAATGGTCAATTGTCCTTAATTCATGATGTCTAAGCATGTATCTGCACAAGACACACTGGGCGTGCCCAGTGAAATCCCTCCAGCATGAGAGTAAGAGCTCGAAAGAAAAAGACAAGTATTTTCACCATGTATGAGAGTCCAGCATTACCTAGAGCATTAATTTCCTTATGATTTATAGGAGTGGAGGTTGATTAGCCATGCATGGTACCATAATCACGGTAATCTGACGCGTGGCCAATGAGGAGACTTGTGGATTGGCTTATGCACGTGGCCTTAACCTTCAACCCACCAAGACGAGCCCATGGATTGGCCCACAAGGTTTTGGAGGTTAGGATCACTCCACGGACGTGTAGGGGCCCAATTGGTGACCTGGCAGCTCTGGTTGGTGGCCACTGAGCGAAAGTTGGACCAGAGCTCGCTATAGAGTACTTCTTAGCTCTGATCGTTGAGCGGTGCTCGACACTGAAGAGTTCGGTGGCGCCCTTGACTTGGTCGTTGGGCGATGCTCATATACGGGGATGTGTCATCTTCTCGTTGGACCGTGATCAGATAGGCAGAGGGTCCCAAAAGGTCTAGACAACATGTAAAATGGACACTGGCCAGTCAGACGATCTCTTTGGGGTCCTACCTTGTCACGTGTCGGGATGTGAATGACTCCCCTGTGGGCGAGGAAAATACCCCTTATCATACATATATATACGTGTGTGTGTGTGTGTATGCGCACGCACTTTCGCGTGTAATATTTTTTTGTATAAAATTTGTAAGAGGAAAAAGAAACGGATGAAAGTATCTATAAAGTCCCTTTAAATATAGTTTTGTGCACCATAGTGACTGTTTGTCATCTAAAGTTGTAATAGATTATTTGATTACACAACTTAAGGGTGGTATGTGTTCAAATTCAAACTATGAGGACACAAAGTGAAATAATAGTAAAACTTCAGGGGTATAAAGTGTCAAAACCCATCAGATGTTTAATTGGAATCAAAATCACTTTGGCTTGGACGCAACACAACAATAGTGAATTTGAGGGAGAGCCAAACAAAGCGCATAGAATGACAGGTATATGCCATTAATTTTCCCTACCATTTTTCCCTACCATTTTGTACTATATTAGATATCTCCCTTGTCATTTTACAAATATCAAAGACTTCCCTTATCATTTTGTTCAAACACCACTTACCTCTCTTTGGACAAAATTGTCATTAGATTTTTTTTTTTTTTAAATTCATTAGCACTCTTATATTTTTAAAATTATATTTTTTACCCTTAATTTTTTAAATAATTATAGTTACCTCTCACCACAACCCAACTCCCACCGCCACCGCTCAATTCCCACATCCACCTCCCACCACCCACCGCACAACTCCCCCGCCACCGCTACCACCACCAACCACCACCACCATCGGAAAGAAAGAAAATGGTTAATGAAAGGATTAATTTTTTTTTTTTTAATGAAATGGTTAAAAAATATATAATTTTTTTAAAATGGAGGTGGGTAGTGGCGGTGGGAAGTGGTGGGAGGTGGTGGAGGGTGGTAGGTGGCGGCGGCAAGTGGTGGTTGTGGTGGCGGCGGTGGTGGGAGGTGGGTGGCGGCGGCGGTAGGATGTGGCGGTGGCAGTAGGTGCGGTAGTAGGAGGTGATGATGAATATATATAAATTAAAGGGTTATTTATGTATTTTAGTTTTTTATTATTTAATTATTTTTAAATAGTCAAGGGTAAAATTGGTATTATAATAAAAAAAATTATTATTTTTTAATCAATAAAGGAGGTAAGTGGTGTTTAAACAAAAAGATAGGAAATATCTTTGGTATTTACAAAATAACAGATGAGATATCTGGGTACAAAATAATAAGGAATGTCAATGACACATACCACTACATAAAGTAGTCCAAACACTTTTTTTTTAAAAAATAAAATAAAATTGGACATGATTAAGAAATAACAATAATTCATAGAGAGCTCATGAAATAGAGAGAATATTCCTATTTTCCTTTATGTATAGTGAAAATAAATTTTTAAAATTGTTGATCAACAATTTACAAACTTAAATTTTTTATTCACGCAGTCCACCCGTAACAATTTTTTTTTTCTAAAAGTTTAAAGTTAGTGTACCTCATGAAAATTATGATAACTTTTATCGCATACAGTAAGTTGGATGAATAAAATTATTGGTCTTATTAAAAAAACTTAAGGTACAGATCGAGTGAGTTAGATGAAATTATAAAATTTTTAAAAATCCCAAATTTAATCCTCTGAAAATAGGGTATGTGTGAGCCTAATATTGCCTTTATATGTGACCTACACCAATCCGTAAATTTAACTAATTTTATCCAATAATTTAAAAAAAAAAAAATCCTCTGCAACTCTTAAATTCACTTTTGAACAACTATCTTATTCTCTAGTCTCACGTGAGAATAATAATAATAAATAAAAATAAAAATAAAAAGACACTACAGTACACACGAAAACTCTTGCCATTATAAAGTTTTAAAAAAATCATAATTATTCAATTTTATCTTTGCATACATAGATTTTTTTTATATGTAGATTGTTTTATATCTAATTATTATACATTATCAATTGGGAGGAGTTAAGAGCAGCCCCTCATGCGCAAGTCTACTTTTAACATCAAGGGAAAAATATATTTTTGGTCCCCAAAGTTTGAGGTGGCAGTCTATATATATATATATGAATATATATCAAATTACGCATTTGATCTTTTAAGTTTAACATTTGTTTTATTCTCACAAAATTTAAAATGTTGCTAACAATTTGAATAAAAATTGAGTTGTGTTCAACATGTGACCTTTTAACATGGATAATTTCGTCATTTTATCATTTAACTAAACTTTAAATGTTTTCTCTTAATAACAATTCAAACTTCTCTAGCTTATTTTTTAGACCAATCGTTATTAGAAAAAAAAAAAATCAGTAAAAATACCTTTCCCCAAGCACCCTTCGGCTTGATCTGCCTTCTCACTTTGTCCCGAGCAAGTACATAATTATCTAACTATCAAGTTTTGCTAAAGGTTTGAGCTTATTCATCATTATGCTCATTCTGGACACTTCTTGCAATCTGTCTTGCAAGTTTTGTGAAGTTTCCATTTCAAGCTCCACTTGTTCATTGACACCATGGTCCGTTCCAGCATCTTGAATCTCCTTTTTTAAAATAAACAGACTCATCAAAGGTCACATCTCTGCAAATGATACACTTGGATGGTTTCGAAGAAGGGCATCACAACTTATACCTTTTGACCCCATCTGCATATCCTAGAAATATGTACTTATTTGCCCTCAGCTTAGGTTTACCATCATTTACATGAGCATAAGTAGGACAACCAAATACTCTCAACTTATAGTATTTTGTAGGAAATTCTAACCATACCTCTTCAGGAGTCTTACATTTTATTGCTATTGAGAGAGACTGGTTAATTAAGTAACATACTATGATAACAGCTTCAGTCCATAACTTCTTGGGTAAACCTACATTTGAAAGAATGCACTGCGCTTTGTCTAAGACAATCCTATTCATCCCTTTTGCAACCCTATTCTGTTGTAGTGTATGTCGAACTGTGTGGTGTCTTACAATTCTTTCTTTCTTGCAAAATTCATTGAAAACACCTACTCAAAATTCCAAGTCATTGTGAGTTCTCAAGCGCTTGATCTGTTTTTATTCAGTTTCTCAATCATAACCTTTCATTGTTTGAACTGATCAAAAACTTCATTTTTGTGCTTAAACATGCATAAAAACAAGAAATCGGAATTTTGGGAAAATAACAAGGGCTCAAAATGTAATATAGTAAATAAATTTAAAGTGAAATTTAAAGATTTTGGAAACCGGCCCTACACTTTAAATTTATTTACTATTTATTACATTTTGAGCCCCTGAATTTTATGATTTTTTCATTTATGTCATGTCATTTTTTCAAATGTCCGATTTTTGTTTGATTCGCCGACTTTACAACTTTAAGTACATATATTTAATTTGCGATAATAATTTTAATAAAAGTATACTATTTTTTTACCATTAAAATTTGGTCTCATTTATAACAAAATTAAAATTTATATAATTTCACATACCCTACCCCATAAGAAAGAGGGGGGTTAAGTGAAAATAAATTCACTTATTTTCAGCATGTCAGTGCAAATATTTCGGTGGATCCAAAACTTACAAATTAAATATATACTATACTACCATTAGGGGATTTGATTTTAATTTTTCAAGCAATATCGATGAATGGTGATCTTCGTAGAGATATCAATGTCAATAGGGAGTTTCAATCATAGACATGATCCAACAGATTCAGATTCAATGAAAAGATCGGTATTGCAATGAGTTCAGTATCAAGAATCAAACAAAACAATGCAAAAATACAAAGATAAACAACGTAAAAACTCCGTGAAGAACAATAGAGATTGTGCTTCAGGAGAGATGAATAATCAAAAAGATTAAGTAAAACATTAATCGCAGTGATTTCGGATTTGAAATTAGTGTATAATAGGAAAATTGACTTGTTCAATGCAATGCGAGAGAAGTGCGGCCTCGTATCATACTATCATCATCATCATCTTTAAACCGCCGCATGAGAAATAGAATTCACCGGGAACGTTTGGAATGAGTCATAAGCAACTAAATTGCTCATATGCAATAGTTGCTGTTGTTATTAGCCACGACTTACGTATTCGCATCTCTCTCTCTCTCTCTGTATATGCGTGTGAGAGATGCCTTGGTATTAAGCCCTAAACCCTAAATGCATCTATATATATGAAAAAATAAAAACAGTTGAAAATACCAACAAATAATCCCATTGCATATTTCCATATTTGATCTTTAACCAAATAAAAAAAAAATAGATTAAGAAATGCTAATTAAACAGAAATATGAGAACACAAATATCTCATTACAGTCTCAATTCTCTGCAATGAAAAAACTCATTGGAGTAAGAATTTAAACCAAAATATCCCATTACAAAAATCAACTTCCAATTCCATGACCCAAACTTAATACAGCCAAACACAACCTAAAAATAAAAAAAAATTTAGTCGAGAATCGTACCTAGAAGCGGCGAAGGACTCCAAAAGGCAAAAATTAGAAGGCGAATCGACGGCGAATTGAGGGTTTTGGCAACCAATTATGGTGCGCTTAAAGTCGGTGATGTTCATCCTGATGACTCAGTCTACGACATTGTCCGATTTTATCAACCGCTCTCTCGCTCTAAGTCCTAACGACGATCTGAGTTGAAGCAAAGCCAAACGCTCGACACGCAAGCTCAATGGCGTCGGTTGCTAAAAACTGGAGCACAATAGTAATTGAGAGGAGATGCTATGAATGTTCAAGCTAGGCAGAAATTAGGGCGTAGTTTTGAAGGGAGGGTGGGATAGGTGGCTGCCAATTAAGAAGGTTTGAGAGGATAAGATTCAGCAGACTGAGGGTTTGGGAACATTAGGTTTAATTGTGGTTTGATTGGGATTTACATAGAGAATTATGGGAAGGATTTGGGTTTGATTGGAGAGTTTACAAAGAAAAAGAGTCGTTGGGAGAAGAGAAGCATGAGGTGAGAGAAAGAGAGGAATAGGGAATGTCGATAAGGAAAGTTGAATTAAGTCTTATAAGGAAACAAACCTAAAAATGGTAAAAAGGAAAAAATCGAATTGTACATAATATAAATATTTATATTAATTTAGAGAATTTATCTGGATCGTTCTTTATAGGAAGTATAAAGAGTGATTGAGATTTGTTTAGAGCACTTGTGTACGTCCTGTTTATTATATATATATATATAATTTTAAAATTTGTTTAATATTTTAAAATTAAAAATTATCTATACAAATTATATATACACATTAATTAGTTAAAATTATAAATATATATAATTGGGGTGGGGTGGGGGTGGCAGCCTTTTTTAGAATCCAGCCTTCACAAGGCCGGATTCTAAAAAAAATAAAAAATAAAAATGTGAGAAACCGGTCTTCACAAGGCCGGAGAGACCCTATTTGGGAAATAGATAAAAGGGGCCTATTCCGGTGATTTCCATGTTTCCTTCCATGTTCGAGCCCCACATCCACCACCACTACCACATCCTCCAACCAACTGCCGCGACACCGATGGTGAACACCACCACTACCACATCCTCTATTTCTCAATTTCTCTCCTCTCATCTCTCTCTCTTTCTCTTATCCCTAACCCATCTTCTCCTACCCATCCATGTTCCCTTCCCTGTTCGAACACCAACACTGTCGAACAATACCACCAAAACGAACAACACCACCGAAGCAAACACCCCCACCAAAACAAACAACAAAAACACCACTGCCGAACAACACCATCGATCGAACCGAACAACACCACCACCGCTGAACACTACCGCTGAACGCCAACATCGTCGAACACCACGTCACCACCATCGTCGAACACCTGTGCATTCATCAATTCCGCTAGAAAAAATTGAATTCAAAGGCAAATAATGCCTCTCTCTCTCTCTTCTCTCTTCTCTCTCTTTGTCTTCAGTTTCTCTCGCCTTTTTCTCTCTCTAAGTCCAAATAATAGGAACGCAAAGGCCTAGATTTAACGATCAACGCCGAAATGGGTTCGTTGATTTTCCTTATATGTGCTCAACGGCGATGAGAATTTTTTATTCTGTTTTGGTGTGTTCTTGATGTTGAATTTGGGAATCTAGGGTTTAGGTATTTAGGGGATTTATGCTCTTTGTTTGTTAATGATTCTACCTCTTTCTGTAATTTTTGTTTTTCGGAATAATTTCTAATCTGCTTCTCTTTGATGGATGCTATTTTTTTTGTTTTTGATAAATTTTTAGGAAAAAATACCAAATAGTCTGTTAAATCTACAAGATAATCCCACTATTTATTTCGTGTACATGATAGTCCTTAAAAAGCATGAGTTTGCACAATATAGTCCTAAACATTTTGATCGCCGCACCTTATGCTTATTGTTTTCCCTCCCCATCTCCGATCATCAGAGCTCTAAGATTGGGGTCTCCACTCCAAAGCTAAACCCTAGTTGCCGCTTTTCCCCCGCCCTAGCAACCATCCCCTCCGATCTTCATCGCATCCACCCCTGCATATTGTTTGGTTTGGCAGTGGAGGTTCCGTGGCGTGAGCTTGAGGTTTTCGTTGAGGCTCTGTTCTGGGATGTTTCGTGTTCGGATCTAGTCTTTTTGTCAGATTTGAGGCACCTCCAGTGGCAATTTGGGCTCCATCCTCAATCGGCTACAGGCTAGGCGATGGAGCTTTATCGGCGTAGGGCGTTTTTCATCGAAGCGTTGTCCAGGCTCAGACCTGAGTGTTCGTCGTCAGGTTGGCTTTATTTGGTTCTCGTTTTTCCCCAATTGGTTCGAAGTTTTGTGTCGGTTGGTTTGCTGGTTGTCATGTCGTCGATTAGGGGGTGGTTCGTCAGGGGCCGCTTTTCATGGGTTCGTGGGTGTGAACTAGGGTCAGTTCATTCCCGCCGACAGTTTGATCGTTGCTAAGATCTCCACCGAGGTTCCAATTGTTCATGTTGTGGTTTATGAAGTCATTGAAGTCGGAGAAATAGGAGGCGAAATGTTGTTTCTTCTCCGTAGATATCTCTTTGTGAGGCTGTTTGGATTTTTCTTCTCTATAGATTCCCCGATGTTTGGATTTCTTCTCCATAGATTTCACTTTGTGAGGATGTTTGAATTTCTCTTTGTGTTTTGTTTGATTGGTTGCTGCATTTCTACCTTCCTTGGAGTAGACAGTGTTTTTTTGGTTGGATTGATTTGGTTCATTTGAATAGAATTTAGGGTTCATTTGGTTGAATTGATTTGATTTGTATTGGTAAACATCAAACATATGAATGTAAGGAAGAGAAATTATCAATTTAAATTAAAAATTGGAATGTAATACAACCTCGTGTTATATTCAATACGGATCGTGTTGAATATAACACGAATATATGATAGAAGAATTATCAAATTGAATGAAAAAATCGAAATATAACACGACCTCGTGTTATATTCAACACGATCTAAGATGGTGTTGAATATAACACGATCTGAGATTATGTTGAATATAATACGATCATTGTCTTGAATCGAGGAGTAAAATCGTCACAAAAGGCAAAAGGACTATTTTGTATCATGTTTTTAAAAAATGTATATTTGGTAGCTTTTTCTGGGAATTTTTGTAACTCCCCCAAATTTTTAACTCTTTCTTTTTTAAAATATGTGTTGATTTCTTGGTTCTTTTGTTGAATATGTTACTGTTTTCATACATCAATTGCTTGGGGGGATTGGGTCTAATTTTGAAAGCTCAAAATCTGAGATGAGGAGCTCTGATGATTATTGAGAGATTATGAAGAAGGGAAAAAGAAAAAGAAAAAAAAATAGAAAAGAAGAAAGGGCAGTTTTGGTCATTCACCCCAAAAAAAAAAACAAAAAAAAAAACTTGCTTTTTGTTTGTACAGAATACAACAACAACAACTAAGTATTTGTCTTATTTATGTAGGGTTGGCTACATGAATCCATTTATGCTATAGTGATCAATCAAGGCTCATCCCTTCTATCAGATTTAATGTCATCAAATCATTTTTAATATTCTCGTCTAACGTCTTCTTAGGTCTATCTCTCCCTTTAGTAACCCCTTGCACTTGAACTAAATCACACTTTCTCATTGGTGTTTTTATAGATTTTCTATACACATGCCCAAAGTATCGTAAATAATTTTCTCTAAATAGGAGGGTCATAAATGCACCAAATAAGACAAAGAAAGTTCTAACTAAACACTTTTGAACTTGTTTTTTTCATGAGCCTTACTCTCACACCGAAGGAATTTCGTTAGGCACACTCCAGTTTTTGTGTTTTTTGTGTTTGTACTTACTCGGATTTGAACATTTTTAACTTTGGACCATTCACGGAGACAACCTATATCAACTCAGAGAAAATCTTCACAACAAATTTAATGGGATATTAATCAATTTCCTATCCTAACAATTTGTTGTCTAATCAAATGGTAAATCAAAATCGAAATGACTTTGGCTCATAATGCATTATTAAGAAATTAAAGCCAAACAAGGTGCACATTGAAGAAAATAGGCAGCCCAGTAGCGTCCGTGAATTAGGTAAAGTAATAGAGGACACTTGCTTTTTGTTTTTATAGAATGAAATGAATTGGGTAAAATAGGGTTTTACCGACTAATTTAATCAAACTGTGAATATTTTTATTTTACTCACCGAGTGACAAGTTTAGAAGCATTACATAAAAGTAGTCTAAATAAATATTTTATAAATAGGGTTTTGCTAACCATTAATATTTTAATTTTAATTTTAACTAAATAAATATTTATTGAGTGAATTGAAGTAAATAATATTGAATAGATAAATTGATGGTTAAAAAATTCACCTTTAAGTAGCAATCGCTGGGAGATAACATTTGGAGTTTTGATGGTAGTTAAATCATGAAATTTTTTTACCATAAACACATGTATAAGACTTTAATTAGGTTGAGCTTTACAAGTTTCAGTCCAATTAAAATATATATATATATATATATATATATATATATATAATTTTAACAGAACTCTACTAGTGTAGTTGAGGTTCCTTATTTATAAGTGGGTATATGTATTTATTGAAGTAGTGGGCATTTGGATTTTTGGGATTTTTATTTATTAATTTTTCTTGCAATATATATAAGAGGATTTTGGTTGATTAATTAATGTCAGTGATGTAAAATTAATGTTTTTATGGAATTTTGTGGCCCAAAATAAATTACTCTTAAATCATTGGGTATTTTATAATGGACCCCAAGGTCCATTACTAATTCATTCTTATACTCATATAGTCATTTAAAATTAGGGAAAACCTCAATTGGCATAAATAAATTATTTGTTGTATAATAACATTTACATCCCTTATTTATTATGATGTTGTTAACATTGTTACTGTATAGCAACATTTGCATCCCTCCATTTATTATATTGCTATTAATATTGTTACTGAGTAGTAACATTTGCATCTCCCCATATATTATGTTGATGTTGATTTAATGAAAGCTGTTGCATTGCAAATTTTGTGAAAATTACTTTATGGTGTTTTTTTTTAATTTAAATAAATCAATAGATTTTAGTTGGTATGAGCTTTGTTTCATGGGATCCATTTTAATATGTTTAGCAAAAATGGGTGTTAGCCTAAGTAATCCTAAATCATTTCACTAGATGGCTATTAGGTTGAGTCCTAACTCTAAAAAACACATAGTTGATTTACCTATGGAGAAAGTTGAGTCACCCCTTTACTTTCTCCAGAAACTATGGTCGCGTTTGGTTAGTGTTTTTTATTTTTCTATTTTTACTATTAATAAATTGGGATGAAAATATGTTTTTGCTATGTATTCCGGGAATAGAAACATGTTTGGTAACGATCGTTGTTCTGAAATTGTTTCTTTTAATTTATGAGAACAGAAATAAAAAACACGTTTGGTTGTAACATTTATTCCTTTTTTTTTCCCTTCTTCTTAATGTATGGTGGCCGGCGGGTGGCCATAAAAATAGTTTCGTGGGAGTAAATAGTTATGATAGGATTTTGATTGACCGTCAAAATGAGAAGACTTGTTTAACAAGTCTTCATTAAAATCTTGGTCATAATTTCCAATTAATGCTTTAGGAGATCTGCATGATTAAGCCATTATGGCCATTCCATTATATCGAGATGAAGAATGTTGCTCTAGCAATAACAACAACTAAGCCTTTGTCTCACTTAAGTAAGGTTTGCTAAATAAATTCACTTACGCCATACTGATCGATTAAGGGTCATCCCCTCAATCAGATTTAGTATCATCAAATCAATTCTAATAATCTTGTCCTAAGTCTTTTTAGGTCTCCATCTCCCTCTAATAGCTCTCTGCACTTGAACTAAATCATATTTTCTCATTAATACTTCTATAGGTCTTCTATGCACATTTGCAAACCATCGTGAATAATTTTCTCTAATCTTCGTTTCGATGGGTGTTATTCCTAAATTCTCTCTAATAATTTTATTTTTAATTTTATCTATTCTTGTCTTCATTTCTGTCACACCAATTTTTTGGATATATTTTGTTTTAATCGCCCAACATTCTGAACCATAGAAAAGAGTCAATCTTATTGCAAATCATAAATCACCCCAAACCTATAGAAGCGTCGCCCAAAATTTACTCATACGATCACAAATTATCCCAACTGTACTTCTCTACTTTAACCAATTTGCCTTGACTCTATAGGTAATATCCTCCTTAATTTCACCATTGCTCTGGATCATCGAACCTAAATATCTAAAATGATCAATCTTTGGAACCTCCTCATTTTCAATTTGACCATACCAGCATTACTAAAATGGCAATGCATGTGTTATGTCTTACTTCTGCTAACCTTGAAACTTTTACTCTCCCTTCATCTTTCTAATTTAGTATTAAGACATATTCTACTTTCATCAACTAATATTATGTCATCCCCAAACAACATATTTCAAGTTACACCATCTTAAATATGTTTTATGAGTTCATCCATCATTAGAACGAAGAGATAAGGATTTAGAAGATGACATTTGATGAAAGTCTATACTAATATAAGAAATGCATAAGTATCGCATTCTCTTATTCGAACACTATTGACTGTACTTTCATACATATCCTTAATTATCTCAATATACACATTGGATACTTGTTTTTTTTCTAGCACTTCTTACAAAATTTATTTAGGTACCCGATCATAAGTCTTTTTCAAATCCACAAGTACCATATGTAAATCATTTTTCTTTTCTATATATTTTTTCATTAATCTCTTGAGTAAATAGATAGGGTTTAATAAATAATAATATTATATAATATATGGGGTTCTTAATGTAATTTTAAAAAATATTTTGAATAGTAAATTATGGATGATATTAAAAGATAAAAATAAAAATAAAAAATGGTGGAGCTCATATATATATATATATATATATGCATTTTTATAACATTTGGAAATTATTTGGGTTTTCACTTTAAAAAAATGGGGGTGACAATGATATTTAAAATTTTAGTTTTAAGAATTTTGGGATTTAATTTGTTAATTTTGATTTGATTTTATAAACTTTGGGGGTTCAATTATTATTTTAAAATATAAATTTTAACTTTTGGGTCTAAATGATATTTTAGATATCCAAGGAGGGGGATTTATGTAATTTTTTCATAAGAGAAATGGAATGACAATCTCGGATAAGGCTTAAAAAAATTGCGATATATTTTGAATACATGTGCACTGCAAGTTAATTACGTGGATAAAATATTATTGTGATTTCTATGCAATGTTTTCTAGCACAACTTGTCATTATTAATTGAATTTCTTTATATGATGTGAGTCGAATTCATTTTGGTAGATAAGAATGTGATAAAAAAAAAAAAAAAATTTATTTGTGCATCTATTATATATGGGTTTAAAAGGTAATTATTTATTTATTTATTTTGAGACAATTCTATTATTAAAAGCCTATGTTGACATTGAATTTTATGGAAAGATTTACGAGCATAAATTGGGATTAAAAAAAATATTGTGGATATCAAAAATTGATGATTTTGGACTCATGAGACAATGTACAAAGAAAATGATTATTTAGGGAGTAAGAAAGAGAGTGAGTGTGTGCATCAATAACTGGAAGTATGTTTATTTAATCCATTTCTTTTATTCCGCATTTGATCTAATTACTATTTGAGTTTATAGAATCATATTTAGATCAATTTTAATCTGACAGGAAACCCAAACCCAACATTTCGCTCGTGAGAACCATGACAGTTTTTTTCTTTTGTAAGTACTTGGTGAACAAGTTTGATTTGAAAGGCAAACTCACTATAAACCATTGAGGGTCTTAATTTTGCAGGGCTAATCCGAACCCCTTCCTATAAATAAGAGGGTCATAAATGCCCCAAATCAGACAATGAAAGTTCTTACTCGTTGATGTCAAATTTTGGTTAAGTACAATAGTATGGTCTGGTCAGGTCATAATGGTCTTTTTCCGCGTTGAGATGGAGTTGGAGAAGTCTTATATTCCTTTTGTTTTGTTTAATAGTCCAAAAGGTGCTGAGTCCGAGATGGGTCCTTGTCCGTCCAGGGATGAGCTTTGAGATGGTACTTGCAAGAAGACCCGTCGGGATTTTGTCCAGCGAAGTTCCTCCGGTGTGAGAATAAGTGCTCGGGGGAGAAGGGTTAAGAATATGCTTCAGGTAAAAAGTTGAGCGATAGGGGGATATTCGGAGTACTTGTGAGCATTGATGGCCCTACCTTTTTATAAGTGAGAAGAGTGATTAGCGTTTGGAGGATTAACGACCTAAGCAGATATTAACACCATGAGCTTGGCACATGACCACTGTTTGGGCGCGTTGAGAGATTAGCCTACGGGCTTGGGCGTTTTGGCCTTCAGATGAGAGAGGCCATAGACGATACGTGTACGGAAGTAGTGGGAAGGCCTAGCCTATGGCACCTAGGGGTTTTTCTCCTTTGTTTCTTTCGGTCCATACAGTCCTTTCTCAGCCCAACTCGGCAAGAAGAGATGGTCAGGAGATCGTTTACAGACGAGTTCGTCGGATCAGGCTGCCGGCTTGGAGTGCCGTCCAGGGGAGATTCCCAAAAGGGGAGAGGTTTCCCCCAACCCGGAAGGGGCTTTTGCCAGTCTTCACCGAGGATGTTTTCTCAGTTATGTCCGCTCAGAGTTGAGTTGGGTCCCTGCTTGGCAAATTATCAGGGCTCCGTCTTTAGCAGAACCGGGTCCCACTTGAAACTTACTTACACGTGGCAGTCTCTTATTGGGAATTTAGAGATGACCAATTTTTACAATCATCGTGACTAAATACTTTTGAAATCGTTTTTCTCGTGAGTTTTTACTTTTACGTCGGACGGATTTCGCTAGGCAGACTCCCAATATATTTTTATGTTGTTACTTGCTCAGATTTGGACATTTTAACTTTGGGTCATTCACGGAGACACTCTATATCAACTCAAAAAAAATCATCACATCAAATTTAACGTAATGTGAATCAATTTCCTAGCCTAATAATTTGTTATCTGTTTGCTTTATAAAAAAAAACCGTGTTTGTAATCATAATCAAATGGAAAATCGGAATCAAAATCACTTTGGTGCATAATGCATTATTAAGTAATTGATGGAGAGCCAAACAAGGCGCACATTGAAGGAAATAGGCATAGGCTGCTCATGTCCTTGTGGCTTGGTTTTAAGTGACAAGTAGGTAGTCTAAACAAATATTCTATAAATAGGGTTTTGCTAATCATTAATATTTTAATTTTAATTTTAACTATTGAGTGAATTGAAGATGGCGTTTGGTTAGTGTTTTTGCTTTTCCGTTTCCACTTCCAATAAATTGAAATGGAAATTTTGTTTCCTATCTGGTGTATTCTAAGAAAAAGAAACATGTTCGATAACGACCATTATCCTAAAATTGTTTATTTTAATTTATGAGAACAAAAACAAGAAACACGTTTGGCTGCAACATTTGTTCTTTTTTTTTTCCTTTAAAATGTATGGTGACTGGCGGGGTGGTAGCGGCAATAGTTTTGTGGTAGTGAATAGGAATTAATAATTTTTTGTTTCTCATATTCTTAAAGAATTCAGGAAATACTCTCAAAATACTTCTAAAATTTTTCGAATAGAGACATGTTTACCAAACACATTTCTGTACGTTAATCCCAAAATTTTAGGAACGAAAACAGCAACCAAACGGAACCGAAGTAAATAATATTTAATAGATAAATTGATGATTAAAAAAATCATTTTAAGAAGCAATCGCTGAGGAGATATGACTTGGAGTTTCGGTGTTAATTAAATCATGGATTTTTTTATTTATTTTAATTAGGAAGGGCTTTACAAGTTTTTATCAATTTTTTTTTTTTTTTTTTTTAACAGAACTTTACTAGTGTAGTTAAAGTTCCGTATTTATAAGTGGATATATGTATTTGTTGAAGTAGTAAATGTTTGGATTTTTAAAATTTTCAATGATTAATTTTTCATGACAATGACCTAAAATTTCAATATTTATGGATTTTTGTGGCCAAAATAATTTACCCTTAAATCATTTCACTAGATAGCTAGTGGGTTTAGTCCAACTCTAAAAAAACAAAAAACGATGATTTACTTGAGGAGAAAGTTGAGTCACCCCATTTCCTTTCTCCAGAAATTAGGGGTGGTCATGGGTCGGGCTTGCGCCAAATTTTAGGTAGAATATTACAAAAAAAATACTAGGTCCTAGTTCGGCCCGACCTTATGATCAAGCCCTACTTTCATATTCAAGTCCGACCCTACCAAAATAAATCAAGTCCAAGTCCGGCCCTAGAGCCGGCTCGGCCATATATATATATATAAAATTAATCAATGTTGGTTTAACTTGATTTCATGTGAATGTGAAATAACAATATTAGTTTAGTTTGATTTTATGTTTTAGTGTTTATATTTATGATTTAGTATTTATATTTTAATTTAATTTAATATATATATATAAAATTAATCAATAGTCCTCGGGCAGGGTAGGACCGACCTGGCCCTAAAAAAAAATTGGTATTACCCAAGTCCGATTCTAAATTTGATCGGGCCTGAAAATCAAAGTTCAAACTCTGCCCATGGGCTTAAATTTAAAACCCAAACCCTAAAAAAATAAGGTAGACTAGGCAGCCCCCGGGCCCATGACCACCCTTAGAAACTATGGTGGTATTTTTATTTTTTTATTTCTATTACTAATAAATTGGGATACAAATTCTCTCTCTGTTTTGTATTTCGGAAATAAAAATATATTTGGTAACGATCATTGTTTTGAAATTATTTCCTTTAATTTATAAGAATAGAAAAATGTTTAGTTTTGCAACATTTGTTCATTTTTTTTCTCATAAATGTATGGTGACAGCAGGTGGTCGTGGAAATAGTTATGTGAGAATGAATATGCATCACACTTTTTTCCCTTATTTTTATGAAATTTCTGAAATTGTTCACCAAATTATTTATAATTCACCCCTCCTCATTTTTTCTCGTGAAACTTACTTTGCCCCTCACTACCTCCATAAATTACATTGTTAATTCAAGAATTTACTTTTTTTTTCTTTCTCCTTGTGATGTTGATTTTTTTTTTCTTTTGATATACGAACTAAACCGAGACAAGTGTAGAAGGATTACATAAAAGTCGTCTGGATAAATATTTTATGAATGGGATTTTGCCTAATACTCTATTTTTATTTTATTTTTTTTAATTAAATAAACATTTATGTAGTGGGGTAAAGTGGGTAAGATTAATATTAAATAGACAAATTAATAATTAAAAAATTTCACTAATAGTCTTCACTTTAAGTAGAAATATCGCAATTTTCACTAATTGTGATATTTCTAGCTATTATTGTGGAGATGTTTTGGAAGAAGTTTGTACAGTTTAGGAAGGGCTTTATTAAAAAAGGATCTCAATTTCATATATTTTCTCTTGAATTACAAGGGTATATATAGAGTTTGATTGTAGGGTAACCCTAGAATCAAGTTAGGAAAGTATAATTTTTGTTTTATTTAACACTCTTCCTCAAGTTGGTGTATGAATGTCCCGCATGTCCAATTTATCTAGAAATTTTAAAAATACCTAATTTGAGACTGCTTTGATGAGGGTGTCAGTTAACTGATCCTCTGATCGAATCTTAGGGAAAATATCCGTAGAATCCAAATTGCCAAACTTCTAAATAGTCCCCCTCAATAGTCCTCCAATTCCATCGCCCAATCGATGTCAAATGTGGTCTGTCTAAATTTAGATTTCTATAAAAATAATGTGTTGTGAATAGATTTATCGTCATTGCATTTTCAGTGTAAAAATTAATGGTGTTTAGTTATGATAGGATTTTGATTGACCGTTAACATGGGAAGACTTATTTGACAATTCTTCATTAAAATCTCGGTCATAATTTTCAATTAATGCTTTAGGAGATCTGCATGATTAAGCCATTATAGCCATTCCATTACATCGGGATGAAGAATGTTGCTCTAGCAATAACAACAATTAATCATTTGTCCCACTTAAGTAGGGTCAACTAAATAAATTCGTTTATGTCATAGTGATTGATTAAGGGTCATCCTCTCAGTCAGGTTCAATGTTATCCAATCAATTCTAATAATCTCGTCCTAAGTCTTCTTAGATCTCTCTCTCCCTCTAGTAGCTCCCTAGACTTGAACTAAATCATATTTTCTCACTAATACTTCTATGGGTATTTTATACACATGTCCATACCATCGTGAATAATTTTCTCTAATCTTCTTTTCGATGAGTGTTATTTCTAAATTCTTTCTAATAATTTTATTTTTAATTTTATCCAGTCTCATCTTGCCACTTGTCCACCGTTACATCTTCATTTTTGTCACATCAATTTTTTGGACATGCTTGTTTTTATCCCCCAATATTTTGAACTATAGAAAAGCGTCGATCTTATTGCAGATCACAAAGCACCCCAACCATATAGAAGCGCCGCCCAACATTCACTCTTACAATCACAAATTACCCCAATTGCATTTATCTACTTTACTCAACTTGTCTTTGACTCTATGAGTAATATCCTTCTTAATTTCACTATTGCTCTGGATCATTGAACCGAAATATCTAAAATAATCAACCTTTGGAACCTCCTCATTTTCAATTTTGATCACACTAACATTACTAAAATTGTAAAGCATTTTGTCTTACTTCTGCTAACCTTCAAACCTTTATTCTCTCTTCATCTTTCTAATTTAGTATTAAAACCTATTCTACTTTTATCAACTAGTACTATTTCATCCGCAAATAACATACTCCAAGTTACATCATCTTAAATATGTTTTATGAGATCATCCATCATTAGAACGAAGAGGTTAGAACTTAAAAGATGATATTTGATGTAAGTTTATACTAATAGGAAATGCACATGTATCGTCTCCTCTTGTTTGAACACTATTGACTATGTCTTCACATATATCTTTAATTATCTCAATATACACATTGAATACTTGTTTCTTTTCTAGCACCTACTACAAAATTTCTCTGAGTGTCCAATCATAAATCTTTTCCAGATCCACAAGTACCATGTATAAATCTTTTTTCTTTTCTTTATATTTTTTAATTAATCTCCTGAGTAAATAGATAGTTTCAGTGGTTGATTGTGTAATACCCCAAATATTTTTTATTTTGAAAAATTATATTTTATAAGTTAAATATTTTTGGGATATTTTGATATATTATGAAAATTCTGAGATGTGAATGAATATTTTACAACTTTGGGGGTAATAAGTATAATTATAGGGTTTAATAATATTATTATATAATATATGGGGGTTTTAGTGTAATTTTAAAAAATATCTTGCATAGTAAATTACGAATAATATTAAAAGATAAAAATAAAAAATGGTGGAGCATATATATATATATATATATTTGTATTTTTATAACATTTGAAAATTATTTGGTTTTCACTTAGAAAAATTTGGGGGTGATTATGATATTTAAAAATTTAGTTTTAAGAAATTTGGGATATAATATGTTAATTTTGATTTGATTTTTTATTTTTATTTTTATAAACTTTGGGGGGTCAATTATTATTTTAAAATGTAAATTTTAACTTTTGGGTAATATTCTAGATATTCAAGGAAGGGAATTTATGTAATTTTTTTCATAAGAGAAATGGAATGATAATCTCGGATAAGGCGTAAAAAAAATTGTGATATATTTTGAATACATTTGCATTGCAAATTAATTACGTGGATAAAATAATATTGTGATTTTCATGCAATGTTTTCTAGCACAACTTGTCATTATTAATTGAATTTCTTTATGTGATATGAGTTGAATTCATTTTGGTAGATAAGAAGGTGATAAAAAAATATTATTAAATTATTTGTGCATCTATTATATATGGGGTTTAAAATGTAATTATTTATTTGCTTATTTTGAGACAATTATATTATTGAAAGCTTGTGTTGACATTGAATTTATTAGAAATATTTATGAGCACAAATTGGGATTAAAAAAAATATTGTGGATATCAAAAATTGATGATTTTGGATGCATGGGACAGTTCACAAGGAAAAGGGCTATCTGGGGATTATGATGTTGATTATGACTTTCCGGTTATGAGATATGGCAGTGAATTTAATATGTCATGCCTATCTAGTGATTATAGGGATAATGATATTTTTGGTCCCTGACAAATGACTCAGGTGTCTAATTGGCCCCTGATATTTAGAAGATGACACATTTGATACTTCACATTTCATTTTCGTTTCAATACGGTCATTTTGTTAAGTCAACGTTAACGGTCAACTTGAACGTAAGAGTATTTTGGTCATTTCATGTTTTAAAAAAAAAGGTAATTTCGTCTTTTTACTCTAACTAATTTAATGGGTTTTGTTTAAATATTTGGCTAAACATAAATGGTCAAAAATCAGTTCTCTCGACTCTCACCCAACTCTCTCTCTCTCCCCGCCTCCACTTTTGTCCACCATGTCAACCACCCACTATTTTTTTTTTCTCTCTCTCTCTCCTTATATTTCTCTTTCTTATAGGTGGGTCGCCGGAGATGAGTGTCGAGTGCGGGTGGGAGACGACGTGGGTGGGTGGTCGCTGGAGATGGAGCAAGGGTGGGAGTGGGTCACCGGAGATATGGGGAGGTTGGATTGGGTCACCGGAGATGTGGTAGCCGTCGTCGCCACCGTACAATTAGAGAATGAACCCAAGCTTGGGAGGAGAGAGAGGAGAGAGTAGATTAGAGAAGACAAATAGCTTGTGAATTTGATGGCCACGGCAGGCTGCTATTGGTGGTTGCCGGAGAAGTTGCAAGCGAAGAAGATAGAGGTCGGCGTGGTGGATGGTGGCAAACGGGAAGAAGGAAGAAGAATAGTTTTCAAAATACACATTTGACCCTTAAGTTTTAGATGGAAAATAAAATGACCCCAATTAAAAAAATTAAAGGTATAAATGTAATTTAACAGTAATCAACACAAAAATTAATAGAACGGCCAAATTGGAAAAAAAATAAAATGTGAAGGACCAAATATGTCATCTTCCAAATATCAACGACCAATTGGACACCCGAACAATTTGTCAAGGACCAAAAATGTCATTATCCCATGGTTATAAGTATGTTGGTTATGAGATATGACTGTAGACTTGACATGTCATGCTAGGTAAAAAAACAAATTGAGGTCGTGGACATGTTGACACTGAGATAAATTCAATCTAAGTGAGACTATTATGATATTTGAAATATATATTTTGTTGAAAAAAATATATATATTTTTTTTTAGCTAAGTGCACAACAAAAGTGATTGTAAGTATAAGATTCTTTGACAATTAGTTATCTGTGTTAGGAGTTACCAACCAAAGTGCACCATATTATGTGTTTTGTTGGTTACAATATGGGTCACCGCAAATGCGGAAGTGGTTATATGTAGTATGAATTTTTAGAGTTGTAAATTCTTGATGACTTTCGGTTATAGGACTCTACATAGAAAACAATTGTCTTAAAATCGAGTGTGACTACTATAATTGTGCGAGTTTGAATTATTTTTCCAAGCAAAAATTTTGATAAAATTTATTTAAGGGAGATAGATTGTAATATCCCAAAAATTTATATTTCGAAAAATTTATATCTTACAAGTTAAATATTTTTGGAATATTTTGATATATTATGAAAATTCTGAGGTGTGAATGAATATTTTATAACTTTTGGGATTATAAGTATAATTATAGGGTTTATAATAAATATTATCTAATATATGGGGTTGTTAGTATAATTTAAAAAAAATCTTGAATAGTAAATTACGGATGACTTAGAAGTAATGTACTTAAATCAATTGTTCTGCATTTTCGTGCATTTCATTTTATATTTAGTTTTATTAGATAAATTATTAGTTTAAAGTGTCCTATGGCAGGTTCTCAGACGACCCCGTCGACGTAAGTTTTTTTCAACAATATTATTTCAGTGGTACAGTTATCGAGGTGAATATATTGTCTTCTATGTAAATTGTGAAATTTTATTTTCTTATAAATTGGGAAAAATAAAAGATTTATTAGAATAGACAGTTTTATAACATTATGTAAATCAAGTAAAAAGTTAAATGTGAAAAGTAATTTTTATTATTATCCTACTATGTCATAGTGTGGTCCCGACAGGAGGGCGCGTCTTGCAGAATGTTTTTGGTTTTAACAAGAGGGCATGTCATGTGGGTGTGTTGTGACCTAACAGGAGGACAAGTCCTGCAATTGGTTGATATATATTTTTGTTGTTTATTATCATTATGATATAGTGGTTAGTACCACGTGTTGCTCCTATTATTGGAGATATTGAATAATCCTGACACTTATTGTAATTTTAGATTGCACAGATGTACAAATTACGGTACCGTTATAACTCTCAATCGTGAGGTAAACGATCTTATGGTTAGTATGAAAATATGTGTATGGTATTTTATTATATAAAAGTAAGTGAATTAGTTGATTTAAATTCAGTTATTTCAATTTGATAATATCTGTAACGACCCGGTTTTCCAAGGCCACCACTCGATTTCTCCCTTTTTACGAAGAAATATTGGTAAAACATTAATCAATCAACGACCACTTTATTACTATTCATTACTATTACAACGGTGACAATATTTAAAAATATCACAAAAATAAAATACAAATCCAAATAAAATTTATGGCTCCGCTCTATTTTGGTAGATCCTGCAATAAATATTGGGAGGGGGGGGGGGGGGGGGAGGGGGGGGGAGATTGAGTCAACACTCAATAGAATTTTGACATCTCTAGTATATACATCCAACCAATCTAACAAATAACTTGTAGCCATGTATCTCGCATAATTTTTACATGATACATAATCATAATTATTACATACAAACCAACAGTTATAATTAAACAATAAATATAAAGGTTAAATACAAATATTAAAAAAGTTAAGAATTCTATCTAAAATCAAGATGAAAATTATTATCTTCTCTTCCTCTCTTTCTCCCTATTTTTCTTCTTCTTCCTATCTTTCACCTACAATTCCTCCTGTCGCCCTATTAAATTTAAAATTATTAAAATAGTTATATAAATCATTAATGAGAATTTTTCCAGAATTGCTCGTTCAAGTAATATTAAAAAAACATTTTTATTTTATATTTATGTAAAATATGTTATTATTTTTCACTCACTATAAATAAATTATTAGGTTCTTCATTGGGAGTTAAGCCGACCCTTGTGCCAATGTTCATCAAAGTTTACTCCTTTTAACATTAATGAATAGAAGTTGAATAAAAGTCCTGGATAAGGATAAGAAACAGAGTGTTTGGGCGAAAAATAAAAGTTTAACCATGGAATATGCCATTACAATAATTATTTTAAAAGTCGAAAGGTATTATAGTATATAAAAATTAGGGAATTTTGCTCAAAAGTCCCATCCCATAAAATAAATTACTTTATGGAATCCTGTAACAGTTATTTTTTTACACATAAGATAGTCCTTAGAAAGTTATTTCTGAAATCTTGAGACCTCTCAAAAAGTTTCCCTAAAAATTATGAAAGTAGTATTCAGCGGTTACTGCTAATAGTAACTCATACTATTCAAGATAAAAAAAAAAATAGAGTTAGTATATGATTATGAGAAAATTAAATAATCATGGCGCACAGAAAAAAAAAAAAAAAAAAAAAAAAAAAAAAAAAAAAAAAAAAAAGATAAGAATTTAACGTGGTTCGGCGGGATGCCTACTACACCGACCAAGACGAATCAAGGGTATTCAATATAAGAAAGAGAGAGAGAGAGAGAGAGTGAGGTTTACTGTGTGAGTTTAAGGAGGATGATGGGGTGGACGGGTTTTCTGCTGAGGTGGGGAAAAGAAGAAGAAGATCGAGGTTTTTTTTTTTTTTTTTATCTTTTTATTTCGTTAAAAAAAAAAATGTTTAATATTTTTTTTGAAAATAGGAATAGTAGTGTAAAAAGATAAAAGGATGGTAATGTATTTTAATTTTTAATTGTTTAATTATTTTTAATAATGGTCATAAAATAAAAAATTTAGTAATTTTTAAGGAGATTATGCCATGACTAAAAATAGTAAACCGGAGATTTTTTTGCTTAATGACAAAAAAAATAAAAAAATAAAAAGAAGAGGGGTAAATGGTATATACCCAAATAATGGCACCCATCACTGCCTATATAATCAGACTCTCTCCATACATCGCAACACAGCAAAAAAATTCTACCAAAAAGAAAAACACTCTAAAAATGAGGTTTAGCTTGTTCACACTCCTCTGTCTTTTCCCCTTCTTTCTGGCTGCCGTCACGGCGCAGACATGCGCAAGTCGATGCCCCAGACCATGCAATGCCGGACTCTGCTGCAGCATCTACGGGTATTGCGGCAGTAGTAATGCGTACTGTGGCGCCGGCAACTGCCGGTGCCAGTGCCGCGGCGTAACCCTGCAGGATCTCACCCCCGGCGGAGACATCACCAGTCTCATCACTCCTGACCTATTCTACGGCATGCTTCGGCACTCGAACGACTCCGCTTGCCACGCCGCGAACTTCTACACCTACGACGCTTTCATAGCCGCCGCCAGGTCTTTCCCCGGGTTCGCGACAACCGGCGACTCCAACGTACGCAGAAGGGAATTCGCCGCTTTCTTAGCTCAGATCTCCCATGAGACTACTAGTCAGTACTCTGTCCATATTTGGCAATTTTCATTAAAAATAGGGATTTTCACACCTAAAGTTTTACCATTATTTCATTTTGGTCCCTATAATTTCAATTTGAACACTTGACAATTAACCTAAATTAATATTTAAAAAAAAAATGGTGTATATATTATAGTATATCTATAATATATATAATGGGAATAATTGCTTGTGGATTGTATTGAAATGATCGGGAAATCTTAATATGTTCAAATTGAGTTGTCAAACTTGAAGGGTCCAAAGTGTAAAAAATTGTTGTTAAACAGTAATTTGATTTGAATAGGTGGATGGAAGCAAGGGAATCCCGGCGACTATTGCCAGCCAAATGCTCAATGGCCGTGCGCTCCCGGCCGACAATACTACGGCCGAGGTCCCATGCAAATTTCTTAGTACGTGTTTGGCTCAAAATTCCCTTATACTTAAATTTGTTTTATTTTAATCCCCTATTTTAAAAATATACACATCAACATTAAACCTAAATATCGCAAGATTTGTAGTCTTGTAGATATGTATCTAACCTCGTTCTAGAAGGGGTTAAAAGGCCATTAATTTTTCTCATATGTTTCGGTATTTACCATATATCTCACCTATTATTTTGTCTAAAATCTCCTCGATCATTTAAAAAAATATTTGTCACTATCTTATCATTTTGATAAAAAATTATTTAGTACCATATATCTTCTTTTTTTTTTTTTGGTACATATTTGGGAGAGGGATTAAACTCTAAACCTTCTACAATGAAGTAAATTAGATATCCACTCGCCTACAAGCCTTCGGGATATTTAGTACCATATCCATATATCTCACCTATTGTTTTGTCTAAAATCTCTTCTATCATTTAAAAAATATTTGTCACTTTCTTATCATTTTGGTCAAAAATTATTCAATTCTTGTAAAAGTGATTTTTTTAATACAATTTTACTAAATAATTAAAAATTAAATTACATAATTATCAATTTAATTTATTTTAATAAAAAAAAAAAATTTACACTAACATCACTATTTTGAAAAAAAAAAAAATTTACCTCTTAATTTTTTACAAATAAAAAAAAAAAAAAAAAAACACTACCCCTCACTCTGCTGGAATTTTCTTTCTCCCTCTTTCCTTCTTCTTCCTCCTTCCCTCTCTCTCCCTTCCTCTCCAACCCCAGATCCCCAGATATAGATTTAAGGTCACGCAGATCTGCGCCGGTGGGGATGGATTGCTATGGTGCAGATCCGTCGTGACTGTTCTAGGAAGAGAGGGAAAGAAAGAAGAAAAGGAAGAGGAAGAGGATTGGGTGAGAGATATATATAATTATTTAAAAAATTAAAGGGTAATCTTTTTATTTTTTTTAAACAAGGGTGCTATATTTTTTTTTAAATATAAACGAATAAAAAATATTTTTCATTTTGAAAAAAGAGGTGTATTCATGTCTTTTTAAAAAAAATATATATATCCAAATGGAGTGACTGTTTTTTTTTTTCAAATGACAATAAATTTGTGATTTTGGGCTAAATTACATGAAATAAGATGGCCAAAATAATATGTTTCTTTTTATTTAATTAAGCAACTACAACTATGGGCCT
The DNA here is from genome assembly GCA_016647705.1 of Eucommia ulmoides. Lineage (NCBI taxonomy): Eukaryota > Viridiplantae > Streptophyta > Magnoliopsida > Garryales > Eucommiaceae > Eucommia > Eucommia ulmoides. The sequence continues at coordinate 48,006,604 of CM028331.1, forward strand.
TGCGGTGAGGCAATCGGGGAAGACCTGTTGAACAACCCAGACCTAGTAATCACCAACCCGATCATTTCCTACAAGACGGCGATCTGGTTCTGGATGACTCCGCAATCGCCAAAGCCGTCCTGCCACAACGTGATCACTGGAATATGGTCTCCGTCTAGTACCGATACAGCGGTCGGCAGACTTCCTGGCTTTGGGACCACCACAAACATCATCAATGGCGGACTCGAATGTGGGCATGGGTCTGATCCGAGGGACCAGAATCGAATAAAGTATTACCAGAGGTTCTGTGATATGTTGGGCGTTGAGTATGGTGAGAATCTGCATTGCGAAAATCAAAAGCCTTTTGGTAATTTGCTTATGGTTCATGCCCAGTAGGCCCAGTAGGCCAAGTGTGGTGCTGCATCTGAGTTAGTGTTTTTAAATAAGGTGTACTCTTGCAGTGAAATGTAATGAACAAGCTAGTTCATTACTTTGTGTAATATAATGGTAATGAGGCAATATATAAGTTTGTATAATGCTACACATGGATACGATGAGCCTATTCCTAGGCTGAAGCCGACCACCTTCTTCCCTCCTCGACCACACCACAATCACAATAAGACAAGACAAGAGAATTTTAACGTAATCACCCAAAAATCTCTGGTATCTAAAGAAATCGAGAGTACAAGGTATACGATCACAATTACTCCAAGATCAAATAATTTTGACAATGGAATATTACCAAAAAAAAGCTACAAAGATCACCAAAATAATCTCAACGAAACTCATATGTACATGATTCCAAAATGGAGTATTTAGTCACAAACTTCTTGTCCCAATTTCAGCCATATTGAACAAGGATCGACCTCCAAATAAGCCATATCCTTTCTCTTGCGCGCATTTTTACTAGTTCTCCCATAAATCTCAGATACAGATGGTGTTAGAATAGGAAAAAATAAAAAATGTCATTTTGGTCTCTTTTGTGGGCCTCATAAAAAAAACATTGGCCCGTCTCCACGAGGAGGAAATCCAAACCCAACAAATTCAAGTTCTAGACTAGAACCCGAGCACCTAAAGGTAAAATTCAGCTAATACTCTTTATCTATCATATACTCTTTATTTGAGGAACCTCCAACCAGGGAGCAATTAGAGGATACATTATTTAAACTTCCAAGATTGGCTCATCAATTTTTTTCAAAGTTTATACAAATTAATGAGTTAAAGAGACAAATGATACAAGTGGTTTTATTCAGGTGGGCTGGATCATATAAAGCCCACTTGGATCCAGTAGGCGATGCTCAAGTGGAGCTTGGGCCATGAGCCCAATACAATCACGGCATAAGTTAATATGGGTTCAGCCCAATATGGGCAGTCATATTATAACACAATATGGGCTCAGCACGTGAGACTAAGTTCAACTCAGCTAATCAGATCACAGAGATACACTTTTAGGCCTATCATTACCCAGAAGTAAACCCAATGGATAGATGGAGGTATGTCAGTTATGATCTTCTACATTAATATTGGGACAATTACAATATTCCATATAAATACTGGAACAGTTATGATCATGGCAAAGTAGCCTTGCCCGCAATAGATTGATTAGAAGTCTTCCAGTTAAAGAGTCTTTTTTGCATTTTCTCCAGGATAAAATTAAAGTGTCTCCCACTGAATTTCTTATGGAAGAGCGGGGTACCAAGATAAGTCCCCAAATCCTTACAAAGAAGGATCCCCAGGTTGTTACTAATATTTATGGCAATGCAGGCACTCACCTTGGGCGCAACATAAACTCTGGATTTGCTAAAGTTAATAACAAGGCCCAAGGCAGCAGAAAAGTTGGATAAAATACTAACAATGGACTCACAACTTCTCCCGTCTGCCTTGGCAAAGAGGAGGATATCATCCACAAAAAATAAGTGGGAGAGGATAAGCCCATCCTTGGCCACCTTTAGATCCTTCCACCTCTTCTGAGTGACTTCCTCATTAATCAAACAGGAGAGCCTCTCCATGCACAAAACAAACAAATACCAGGACAAGGGGTCCCCTTGACGAAGGCCTCTCCTGGGAGAAAACCCTTCAAGAGGTTCTCCATTCCACAGGACTCTGGCAGAAGCTTTTCTAACACAATTCATAACCAAATCAATCCAGTTAATGGGAAAGTTGAAAAATGCAAGAGTATTTTCCAAAAAATCCCAATTCAATTTATCATAAACTTTTTCAAGATCAATTTTTACAATCATTCCTCCTTTTATATCCTTAGATTTCTTAAGTTTGTGGAGTAGTTCCTAGGTGATAATGATGTTGTCAATGGTCTATCTACCTGAGATAAAAATCAATAGTGTTTAATTCTAATAGAATTTTGGTAAAATTTTACTTAAAAAAAATAGTGATAAAATTTTGATAATAATGTTGTCAATGGTCTATCTACCCGGGATAAAAATCAATAGTGTTTAGTTCTAATAGAATTTTGATAAAAGTTTACTTAAAAAAATAGTGTTTATGACCTAGGAAAAATTATTTGGCAAGTCTTCTTTAAGATTTTTGTCATTCCCAATTAAGACTTCGTGAGATCTGCATGCTACAACAAAAAAAAAAAAATATGTTTTAAGATTTAAAAAAAAAAAATCCTATTTATACAAATTAATATTTTTTTTTAAATATCACGCTGTTGATGTGATTTAAAATTTGATAATATTTTATAGTGATCCTAAATAATTCATTTATAAATACTCTTGATATTTATAATGTCATTAAAATTATTATTAAGTGATATTTTTAAATTATCAAAATTAACGGAGGAGTGGAATGCGGGCATGGATCCGATTCAAGGGCCCAGGATCGAATCAGGATTTACCATAGGTACTGTGATATATTGGGCTATGGGTTCAGGCCGAGTAGGCCCCATTAAGCTAATGTTTTGTGTTTGTTTAAATAAGGGGTACTCTTGTAATGATGTCATAATGATAATAATGAGGTAATAAATAACTTTGTTGGGTTAAGCTTAGAGCTTGTTTTCTAATGGTTATCGAGTGTGGGTTTAGTTTTCAAAACTCCATCCTCTAACCATCTGTACATAAAAGAAGAGTATTATTAGGCTCGAGCTGACCACCTTCTTCCCTCTTCGGCGGGATCTCCTCAACCAGACTTGTTCTTTTGCCATTCTTCTTCTGGACAGGCCGATCTTGAATAGGCATTGGGCCATTTGGGCGCAATTCACTGTGCCTTCATAAATTTAGTTTCAATTGGCCACGTGGACTATGTTCGTTGGGCCTTGCGCCCCCAACCATGGGTCCAACCAAATTTTTTTTCCCCGCAAATCACAATTTAATCAAATCGGATTAAACCTTAATTTTTTTCGGATTATGCCTAATCCTCTTACTTCACCTTATTTGAAGTCTACCATAGTCCGGATGCCTACTGTTAGCCCCTAACAACGCTGGAGGATCAAATAGTACCAGCTTGGTGCACTTTACTACTGGACATGGTGCATGTTAAATAAGGCTCGATTGTATGTTATTGCATTTTCCTAAATTAGAGTATGTAATTAGGGAATTAATTTGTGTAATGGTTTGATTATAGGGATATCCTACAATCAAGCTCTATATATATGCTTGTACCACATTCAAGAAATGAATGAATGAGAAATACAATTTCAAGATGGCATCAGAGCCAAATTAAATCGATCCCATCTCAAAAAAAAAAAAAAAAAAAAAAAAGCCTTTCTTTGAAGCCCTAGCCTCAAATCTTCCACTAGAAACAAAACAGAAAATCTTGAAACCCTAGGTCGCCATTGAATCTGCTAAACCCTATTTTCCCTTGCAAGTCGTCACCACTAACGACGTGCTTCTCCCTTCCTCACCAATTGCTCTGACAAGAGATTGAGATACGTTCAGATCTAATTATCTCCGTCATCATCAACGCCGCAAACTGCCAAAAGCTTTTGGTGATTACCAGAACCTTTTTGGTGGATCCATTGCGGCATTTCTGGGACTCAATTCAAACATTCGCGAATCCAATCGGCACTGTAGTCGAAAAATTGCTAATTGGAGTAACTAGAGAAGCACTCCACTGCAGCAGTTGTAGCTGTAGACAATGGTGGTAAGGTTTTAAACATTTCAACATCTATTTTGAATAATGCATGGATAATTGATTCTGGTGCAACATATCATATGACATATTCTAGACAAGTCTCGTCACTTAATTACTCCACCCAAAAATCCGTCTCTACTGCAAATAGAACTTCAACCCCAGTTATTGGGGAAGGATCTGTGACTCTCACCAATACATTAAATTTAGAGTCTGTCTTAGTTGTTCTATCTTTAGATTATAACATTTTGTCAGTTCCTCAAATAACCGCTACTTTATCTTGTATTGTCATTTTTTGGCCTAATTTTTGTGTGTTTAGGAACATCAAAACCAAGAAAACGATTGGTCGTGGTACTAGACAAGAGAAGTTGTATTACTTGGACTTGAAATCAAACAGTATCGAAAGCCTAAGACAAGCTTTGGTAGTAGCTGGTTCTAAAGAAAAAAAAATATGGTTACGGCATCTTCGATTTGGGCATGCTTCATTTGGAAATCTCAAAAGGTTATTTCCCAGTTTATTTACAGGAGTCGATGTTTCTAGTTTTCACTGTGAGACTTGTGAACTTGCAAAGAGCCATCGTACTTCGTTTCCATTACGGTTGAATAAAAGTCCACTTCCGTTTATGATTATTCACTCTGACGTCTAGAGTCCATCGAAGGTCAATACTTTGGGAGGGGCACGTTGGTTTGTAACGTTTATTGATGACTGTACCAGGATGACATGGCTTTGTTTAATGAAGTCCAAAAGTGAAGTAAACTTGATATTCCAAAAATTTCATACAATGATTGAAACTCAGTACAATAGAAAGATTCAAGTTCTTCGTAGTGATAATGATGGAGAATATCAGAGTACTGAATTTTAACATTATTTGGAAGCACAAGGAATGGTCTATCACACAACTTGCTCCACCACACCTCAACAAAACAGGGTGGCTGAGAGAAAAAATAGACACTTGTTGGAGGTTGTTCGAACTTTGCTAATTGAAGCCCATATGCCATTGTCTTATTGGGGAGAAACTTTAATTTCAGCAGCTTATTTAATCAATCAAATACCTTCCAGCACCCTCAATTTCAAAACACCGTTCCAAACTCTAAATAATGGGATTATGGCTCCAACTGTCTCAAGTTTACCTCCTCGTGTCTTTGGATGTGTGATGTTTGTACATCTACACAAATATCAACGCACCAAGTTAACTCCTCAAGTATTGAGATGTGTTTTTGTTGGGTATGTCATTCATCAAAAAGGATATCGGTGTTATCATCCTCCAACACGCCGATTATTTATCACGATGGATGTTTTTTTCCATGAAGATACAATATACTTCTCCTAACCTGAATTTCAGGGGGAGTATTAGAAAGAAATTCAAAATCTAGATTATGATAATTAAGATGAGGGCAACTTGGAGATAACTGATATGACATTGGATTCCAGTGGTAATGACTCATAAATTGGAGTAAATGAATAAATGGGTAAATTGGAGATAAGTAGTATGAGATTAGATCAAAAGAGTTATGAGCAACAAATAACTGAAGAGGTAGATCATTCTCCAACTCAGCCAGAAACAGAGATTCTAGAAAATGTAGCTTCATCCCCGGTCAATATATCACATCAATAGTTTACTGAAGATGTTCTTAAACCACACAGAAAACAGTTACCACAACGCAACACGAGAGGTATTCCTAAATCCACATATGAACCTGAGCTCTCTAGTAAAGTAAAATATCCCATGAGTTATTATGTGTCCAACCATCGTTTTCAGAATCAAATATGTCATTTGTGAATCAATTATCTATTGTATCAATCCCTAACAGTGTGCAGGAAGCTTTATCTGATCCCAGGTGGAAAGCAGCTATGAACGAAGAGAGAAAATCTTTAAAAAAAAAAAATGAAACATGGGATCTAGTTGATCCTTCACCAAGAAAGAAACCAGTTGAATGTCGGTGGATCTACATCGTGAAGTACAAGGTTGATGGCACAATTGAGCGCTTTAAAGCAAGACTAGTAGCAAAAAGATGCACTCAAACTTACGGGATTAATTACATAGAAACATTTGCACCTGTAGCCAAAATCAACACAGTTCGTGCTCTGCTACCTTTAGTTGCCAACTTGAATTGACCCTTACAACAATTTGATGTGAAGAATTTTTTTTTTGCATGGTGAATTATCAAAAGAAGTCTACATGGATCTCTCACCGGGATGCATGATATCCAAAAGACACAGCCAAAAGGTTTGCAAACTAAAGAAATCATTGTATGGGCTGAAGTAGTCTCCTAGAGCATGATTTGGAAGGTTTATAGAATCTATGATAACATTTGGCTATCATCAAAGCAACTCAGATCATACTATTTTCCTCAAAAAGGAGCAAAGTAAGATAACTGCACTCATTGTATATGTGGATGATATGGTTGTTACAAGGAATGATCCTAATGAAATGAAAGCCTTACAAAATTATTTCTCATAAGAATTTGAAATGAAAGATCTAGGTCCTCTGAAATATTTTCTCAGGATTGAAGTATCCCAATCTAACAAAGGGATAGTTTTATCTTAAAGAAAATATGCACTAGATCTATTACGAGAAACTAGTATGTCAGTTTGTCAACCAGTTGATACACCAGTAGAAGAAGGTCTAAAGTTATGTGTTGAGCTCAACCAGGTACCAGCTGACAAATAAAGATACCAAAGACTTATAGAGAGATTGTTGTACTTATCTCATACCAAGCCAGATCTGACTTATGCCTTAAGTATTTTCAGCCAATTTATGTATAATTCTGGAGAACAACATATGAATGCAGTTATTCGCATTTTGAGGTACCTAAAGTCTGCTCCAGGAAAATGAGTATTATTCTCTAAAAATGCAGACCATCGAAGCATAGAAGCCTATACTGATGCTGATTGGACTGGTGATGTGGGTGACAAACGGTCTACTTCTGGATACTTTACATTTATATGAGGTAATCTTATGACATGGAAAGGCAAGAAACAAAATGTGGTCGCTCGCTCAAGTGCAGAAGCTGAATTCAGAGATTTGGCAAATGAACTTTGTAAGACATTATGACTGAGATTCCTTTTACAGGATCTGGGTTATCTATCTGAGCAACCTATCCGACTGTTTTACAACAATAAAGCAACATGTGATATCGCGCATAATCCAGTTCAACATGACTACACAAAGCACGTCAAGGTCAACAAATTTTTCATTAAGGAAAAGTTGGATAAAAAGATTGTGGAATTGCCGAATATTCGATCAGATGATCAACTGGCTGACATACTCATCAAAGCAGTCTCAAATCGGGTATTCTTAAAGTTTTTAGATAAGTTAAGCATGTGGGACATCTATGCATCAACTTGAAAGAAAGTGTTAAATAAGACTTGATTGTATGTTATTGCACTTTCCTAAATTAGAGTATGTAATCAGAGAATTAATTTGTGTAATGGTTTGATTCTAGGGATACCCTAGAATCAAGCTCCATATATATGATTGTATCACATGCAAGAAATAAATGAATGAGAAATACAATTTCAAGAGTGCATGCGGCACAAATAGGGTCATTGGTAAGGAAGGCACCAACTTGGTGCACGTCGGTAGGTAGTGGCATTGTGGCACAACACCAGCAGGTATTGGGCAGTAGGAAAGACCTTAGTGCGACACCGAGGCAAAATGACACAACGTAGGTGCAACGCTACGTTGTGAACAGTGTCATGTGTGCGACATGACAAACTGTTGGGAATGGCAGTGCATTTTAGTGTGGAAAATGCATACGACGTTGGGAAATCATTGGGCGTAACGACACAACAAACAGAACGTGGGCGCAAAACACGTTCTAGCCATGTAAGCAGCATGATGAAGCGTTGGCGAACGTCAACATGACTATGGGAGGGAGATGACAACAGGCAGAACGTTGCACGATGCAAAAACGCTAGAATGAAACTGAGCTCATGGTAAGCTGATGGACTGGAAGTTAACAAGCATGTGGGTGCAGTTCTGGACAGTTTCTGTGGCGGTTTTGGGCAGTTTTCAAATAGAAAAACTGTTGTACTGGATGTTGGACATCTGTCAGACAGATGTCATGTTTCTGCCTATGCAGTTGGGGCTGTCAACTACCTTAGTTCTCTATAAATAGTTTTGTTTTGGGTCTGTTTTTTAGTAGTAAATGTATAACTATTGATTTTAGGCCGATGTTGTAATTTGCTTCCTTGTTTCTTGAGTTATATAATACAAGACTGAGTTTTCCTGTAATCGTTGTTGTGCCGTTGCGTGGGTGCGTTTTAGTACCGTTTGTTCCGTTGTATTCGATTGTATAACGTTGTAGGAACGTAGTTGTTTTACAGACGGTGTTTTTCCGTTGCGTGGCAGGACATTCACGGGGCTGACTAGTTGTAGGTACAATTAGGCCATCACTCGGTTACAATTTTCGTGGTGAAAATTTGACCATGTGACACCTACCATATATGTATGGTACTCCCTTTAAAAGTTTCAGATTACAAATTTATCGCCTTTGACATTTGATTATCCGTTCAGCTTGAACATTTACTTTAAATTTCTAGGGATTTCGCTTGGGAGAACCCTGATAAGTCCTCATGCAAGTGCTCAGTGAACAAGCTTGATTCGATAGACAAGCACTCTCTTCAGGATATGGATTGGACGAGAACAACTTGGTTCCCCATTCTTTATCCGTTGGCAAGTCTTGTGCATGAACAATATCAAATTGTTTGATTGATTATTTACTAGATACAAATATTATATTGTGCAATTTATAAAATTATTAGAGAATTCTCGAACTTAAAGACACTATATCGATTTTCAAGTGTAGTAATAAAGTAAATAACAAAAATTTGACTGATAAAATATATATATGAAACTTAAAAGATACAAAAACTCAACTATTTTGTAAATAGAGATTGAAATTTTTCGTGGAAATTTTCTAAATATTTCATCCCACCTATTCTTCTTAAGTTAATCGAAATATTTAAAGAAAAATAATTTCAGATAAAAGTCACGATTTACTAGTTGATTCCATACAAAAAAAAAATGCATAATTAGGCTTTTATTTTGGACAATAATTGGGTAATTCATTAACGGGTCTCAGTAGCGGTAGCGGCGTACAACGGATTTCAGCAGTTTGGCGATAGTCAACGGCTATCAACTATAGTCAATGTCGGTCATTTACAGGACTACAAATTAACAATGAAACAATGAAAATTGATGTTATTCGCATCAAATTAGTACACAATAACTTATCATAAAATTTGATAGAATAATCTATTAAACAAATCAAAATAAAATTATAAAGATTATTAAAATTACATAAATATGAAAATAGATTTCAATTAGATAACCCAGCTGTGAATCTAACTCCAGTTGACGGCAACCAAGACCTCCCATCAATAAACTCCCCCACCGAGAAGAAATTAGCCGTTGAAGCATCCTTTATCACGTGATAACCGGGCCATTTGACTCGCCCGATTAGCGATGATCCAGGCCCGTAATTCTTATACTCCCCATACCAAAGAGTTGACAATGCAAAATTCCCATACCACTCAAGCCACCCTCTGGGCTGCACCAGACCACTCATGTAAGTATTCATGTACACAGTCCTTGAATACTGCTTCCATGGCCGCCCCAAGTAAGTCGGTTTCGTGGCGTAGACGAAGCTGTCTTGGATCGAGAAGCCCGTGCTTTGATCCGGGCTTTTTCGGCCTTGGGCGGTGATGGTGACCTTTTGGAGAGGGAGCGGCTCCCGGGTGAAGATCTTGCAGTTTTGGAGGACGGCGGCGCCGTTGCCGAAGATGAAGTCGATGGTGCCGTAGATGTTGCACTCACGGTAGAACTGGCGGAGTGAGTGAGCGTAGAGGGTGTCCTGGTAGCCTTCCATGCTGCATCTGAAGAAAGCGGATTGGTCGGAGTCAACGCGGAGGGCGACTGCTTGGTGGTTTTTGGGACCGGCTGTGTTACGGAATGTCATGTCTCTTGCTATGAATCCCTTCCCGGAAATAGCTAAAAAAAAAATGTAATAAATAAAAAAAATTAATAATTATGGCTAGGCCTAAATCCAAATCATCTCAGGTTTAGTGGAATAATAAAATGACAAAAATATCTCTATTAGACGATCATGTCATAAACAAACTCATTTTTAATCCAAAACAATATTTTTAATTTTACAGGATTAAAACAAATATAAAATTTAAGGGACCAAATATATAATTTGTCAAATTTCGGGGCCACTTAAACATCCACTCTAAATACCCATCACCATATATTTCTATTAGGTCAGCCGTACCCACGTCCGATATACAAACTCATGTGTCGGATACAACACTTCATGGATACTTAGGGTTAGACTTGTAGACACAGCCAAAATTTTGTACATTTGTGGTTGGGTCGGTTGAGGTTGACCTGTTACCCAGGCAAAATTTAGCCGGGCTTCATATCTTTTGGCCATTACCTAATAGAAAACTACAATAATTTTTTATTACGAGCCTCAATTTTCACAACCTATGATTCTCTCAGTCCATTCACTAAAATAATTTTAAGAGGAATAGAAAGGAAAAAAATCTGTTAAAAATTTAAAGTCACAATACTACATAAAACATGTAGTAATTTTTATGTAATGCAACGATTTTGAACTTTGAAATAATTACATAAATTGTATGTATATAAATTTAAAGTTTGTGAATCGTTTTTTACCAAAAAACAAACAAACACCATGGTACTTACCTACGGTAGCTGTCCGGAAAGTTGTCCAACCCTGCATGAAATTTCTACTCCCAGTCACCACAGTTTGTCGCATGCCATCCCCAACAAGCATTATATTAGTCTTCTTCTTCTTCATATCAATATTCTCCCTATAAACCCCCCTCTTCACATATATAACATACCTCCTCTTACTGTAACTCGGCGCTGCATAAATCGCCTCCCCGATAGAACGATAGTTTCCACTGCCATCTGATGCCACGACGGAGTCGAAATGCATCCTATTCACACTAGAAGAAACCATCTCTTCATCACCCTCACTAATCCAATTCGGAAAATGTATGTCATTATTTCTACCTGGTTTAAAGGGTAGGCTATGGAGTTGGCTATAAAGGGTCAAGACATTGCTGATAAGGTTGGTGACTTGCATTAGACTTCCCTTTATGAAGCCCTCCAGGCGTCTGTCCGTGCCCTCAAATCCTTCCAGGCAAGTGTCTTGGTTACTCAGGGCGGCGCTCAGCCACGCCTTGAGGTTGCCACCCGACTCGAGGGAGTCAGAACCGGCTCGAATCCTCCTCATCTCGAGTAGGGACCAACCCAACTCGGAGACCGAGAAGTCGAGGAGCTCTTTACAGTCTTGGATGGCGATTTGCTCGCGTGGGCTGACTGAGTAAGGGTTGAACTTTGTGACCACATCGATGGCTTGTCTCGCCTCGTTGATGGAAGCCTCGAGTGCTGCTTGGATGATCGAGTTCGGGCTCGAGCTTTGGAGTCTGGCATGGAGGTTTGTCAGGCACCATGTTTGGTTTTCCAGGTTTTGGCAAGCTTGGATGATCATGGAGTGGAATGTTTGGTTTTGGTGTTTGGAGAAAGGGCTATAAGAGAGGGCTTGAAGGAAGGGTAGGAGAGTGAAAACTAAGAGGAGCTTTGGGAATGCCATGGAAGGAAAATCTCTTTCTTTCCTGTGATTGGTGGGGAAAAAGGGTTGGATTTATATAGGGGAAAAAGAGAAGGAATTGTTTGGGAGGAAAGAAAAGGGTCGATTTAAAGGACCGATGTAAAACATATGCCTTTTCTCTTTGCAAAGTATTGAGTTATGCTTCCTTTTCTCTTTCTTCATTGCCACGTTTGCTTGATTCGTTTAGGGGTTTTGACACTCTGTACCCCTAAAGTTTACTATTATCTAACTTTGGTCCATATAGTTGCAATTTAAACACATAACATATTTAATTTCTGTAATCATTCCATTTCAGTCCAAAACGATAATTGCATTATAATTTTTTCGGCAAGACAAACAATCAATTGTCATGCACTCAACTATTTTTAAGTTAATTTTATAGGTATTTTTAATATCTTTCTTTCTCTCTTATAATTTTTTACAACAATAAATAATATATATATATATATATATATGGTTTATCTCACATCGGATGTGGAATGGGTTGATGGTCAAGTTATAAGTGTGATGGAAAACTTCACTTCATAAGTTAGGTTTTTGGATTCAAAGAGAATCAATACCATCATATACTTATATCTGAGTCCAAGTTACAACAACTCTAACCCAATAACTATAAAGGGAGACACTGATAGAGGGTTGGCAGACCAAAGTTCCAATGTATGAAGGAAAAATTATTGGGTTTATCTCACATCGAATGTGAAAGGGGTTAATAGTCAAGTTATAAGTAAAAGAAAAAATTTCATCTTATGAGCTAACTTTTGGGGTTATGAAAGACTCAAGACCACCTATACTGATATAAGAGTCCAGGCTACAATAACTTTAACTCAATAAACACAAATGGAGAGATTAGTAGAGGATTATCCAGCCTAAGGCTCGATGCATGAGGAGGAGATTGTTGGATTTGTCCTACATCGGATGTGGAAAGGATTGGTGATCAAGCTATAAGTGTGAAAAAAAACCTACCTCATAAGCTAACTTTTGAGGCTAAGAGCGGTCAAATACCAAGATTGTAGTGGAATGATTAGGAAAATTTAATGTGTTTTATTTTCAAATTGAAATTATGGGGACCAAAGTGAGATTTCGATCAAACGCCAAGCGTATGAAGTGTCAAAACCCCATTCCCTTATACATTTTTAACTTTTTAATAATCCGGAAAAGCTGGCGCGCAGATCCTTCTTCCCCTTGTCTCTCAAACCCTAGTGTCTCACTCCACAGTGCTCTCTCTCTCTCTCACACAGTCTCACCCTAGCTTCTGCCTCCACAGTACAATGTCTTCTCTCTCTGTCAAACATTTTAGCTTTTCTCCCGTTCTCAACCGCCGCGGCCAAATGAACGACCACCTCAGCGCGCAATGAGATTTTTATTTTTTTCCTTTGCGGTGGATGAAGGGTGACCAAGCGTCTATAAATCGTGAAAGAACGGGGGCAATTGCTTCAGACGTGGCGGTATGAGGTGGCGATACGACCTACTCCGTTACTTCGCCGGCGTACACGGGGCTCTTTATTGATACAGGGCGTTGGGCGGCGACGGTGTGGAAGGCGGGTTAGAGGTTAGGAAATGGAAGACATTGTTGCGTTGGAAGAACTGACACTACAGGGCCCCCACCTCAACATCTCCTCGTACGAATCTTCGCTCCATTACTCGTTCGTTATCAAGGTATTTTAAGCAACCATTTTGACACGCGATTCTGATCCGCCAGTACTACTACTACCTTTCATTTTCGTTTCTTTTTCTTTTTAGGTTTTTGGGGCTTGCGTGAATGAATTTCTGGATCTTCATGAATAGTAACATATACGTGGACGATATGATTATCATTGGAGATGATATACGTGACATTTCTGAACTCAAAAAGTTTCTAAGTGACCAATTCTAAATGAAGGACCTTGGCGTGCTCATCTATTTTTTTGGTCTTGAAGTCTAATCGGGTTTTGATGGATATTTTCTCTCTCGGACCAAATATGCCTCGGATCTCCTTTATAAGGTTGGGATCAGTGACTCAACCACTGCCACTACTCCTCTCGAACCAAATGTCAGACTTACCTTACTTGATGGTTCACTTCTTCAGGATGTCACTCTATATCGCCAACAGATTGAAAGTCTTGTATATCTCACTGTCACTCGCTCTAACATTGTCTATGCCGTTCATCAGGTCAACCAGTTCTTGTTCGCTCCTCGGACCACCCATTACTCGAATGTTCTTCACATTCTTCGATATGTCAAGGGTACATTATTTCATGGCTTCATTTCTCAGCTCAGACTGCTCTCGTCTTACAAGCTTATTCTGATGCCGATTGGACCGAAGATCTCACCAACAGACGTTCAACCACTAGTTACTATTTCTTTTTGGACAATTCCCTCATTTCCTGACGTAGTAAGAAACAAATTGTAGTTGCTCACTCCAGTACTGAATATCGTGCCATGACTGATGCAACTCAAGAACTTCTTTGGTTTCGATGGCTCCTCGCTGACATGGACATCTCTTCTCCTGTTGCCACTACCCTACACTGCAACAATAGAAGTGCTATTCAGATCCATCACAATGATATATTTCACGAGCGTACAAAACACATCGAGACTGATTACCACTTCATCTATCATCACATTCTCCAGAATACGGTTTGTCTATAATCTGTCAGTTCAGCCGATCAGACAATAGACATTTTCACTAAAACTCATCTACCCAGACGCTTTTACTCTCTGGTTTCCAAACTCAGGTTCACCTCTCACTTACCGCCTTGAGTTTGAGAGGGGATGTTAATGTATTATATGAGCTTGGTCCACGTGGCCCATTAAGGCAAAACTCTAGCCCCCACTTCCCCTATAAATATGTGTATATCATTGTATTATAGAAGTATCATTTTTCATAATATCAATTTATGATTCATTCTCTTACTTCTCAATTATCTTAGCAGTAACATAGAAATAATCTACATAGAAATGATCTTATTAATTTTAGAGAAAACTTCACTTTTATCATTAAAATTAAAATGGGTTACTACTTATAGGCTTATATTGAGAAAATACCACTTATATATTTATTATTTAAGATAAATTCAAATACATATTCGTTCACTACATCATCAACAACATAATAAATAGGGAATGCAAATGTTACTGTCCAGCAATAATGTTAATAGCAACATAATGAATGAGGATGCAAATGTTGCTTACGGCAACAACAACATAATGCATAGGGATGTAATGTTACTATATAACAAACAATTACTATATGCTAATTGGGTTTTTCTCTAAACTGTTGTTGCAGAAAATAAATAAAGTACGAGTTTACCAAAAAAAATTGGGATGAGTCGCGGACCAGGTCGCTCTCTTTAAGACGTTTCGTGGCTCTACCCAAGAACGTGCAAGCAGTGTATCAGCCCCGTCGTCCCTAGGATAAAACAGCCCAGAATTCTTCTCTATCTAGGACGTTCTTTGCACTGTAGAAGTCCCGAAAACCAAACACCCCCACACACTGTTCGCAAAACGAACAAATTGCTCGGAAACCAAAATCAAACTGAAGAAACAGTACCGGAACAGATCGGAACA
The DNA here is from genome assembly GCA_016647705.1 of Eucommia ulmoides. NCBI lineage: Eukaryota > Viridiplantae > Streptophyta > Magnoliopsida > Garryales > Eucommiaceae > Eucommia > Eucommia ulmoides. The sequence continues at coordinate 48,021,865 of CM028331.1, forward strand.
ATTCCGGAAGAACAAAACAGTGGAAACCGAAACTGTTTCAAAACAGTTCGGAACAGAAACAGAAACAGTTCGGAACAGAAAAACAGAAACAATTCTGAACAGAAACAGAAACAGTTCGTTGTTCGGAACAGAAAACAGAAAACAGAAACAGAAATAGTTTGCTGTGTTTTTTTCTCTTTGAAAAACTGAGGAAAAAAAACTTATTTATAGGAAAAAAAAAATAAAACCGTTTTAAAAAAAAATTAAAACCGAAATTAATGAAAACGTTTAATTTAAAAAAAAAAACGTTAACAGTTTTTTTAAAACGAATGAAAACGTTTTTTTTTTCTAAACTGTTCAGACGTTTTTTTTTTTTTAAAAAAAAATCAAAACGTTTTTTTTTTATTTTAATTTATTATTCAAACGGTTGTCTCTTTTTTTTTTTTTTTTTTAAATAAACTGTTTTAAAAAAAAAAAAAAATCTAAAAAATAAATAAGTGCCACCTCATCACACGCGCGACTCGACTCGGACGGACGGACGGCGGCGGCGCGCGCGCATGTGGTAAACCGGTAGGGATGTAACTCCTCTCCCCTCCACAAAATGTGGGTACCCCTTGGGGCACACCCCAAGAATCTCACATACCCCTAGATATCCACATTAATTTTACCTCTCCCAACCAATGTGGGATAAAAGTGCTAGAGGAAATTTCACAATTGACACTTTCTATTCAAAAATTTTTAATTAAAATTCATTTGTTTCAACAATCCCCCACTTGAATTTTTAAAAAACAATTTTTTTCATCGAGCAGTAGAATTCAATATAAGATTGTGCATAAGAAAATATGTCTATCGACTTGAACCTTTACATAGTGAAGATGCTTTAGATTATACTAGAGTAACTTGTAATTTTGAACTCTATCTCTAACAACATCACACACACAACCCTAACAGGGTGTAGTCCAAAAGCCCGTGCTTTACGGCCATGCACATGTATCCCAGTATAGTGAATGCTCTAGAGAATTTTGCCCAAAATTCCATAGGAAGCGGCCACACTTCCACATTCACATAGGTGAATCTATCAAGAGTACTCTTGTAGCTAGGTACTCCACTCCAAATAGAGTATAGATCTCATTAAGAGTTAATAAAAACTCAACCTTCTATTGTTTCAAGATATCATGCTTCAAACAGCACATTTATGAAATAGAACTCAAATTTATAGCATGATTTTTCTCATATCACTTCATGAGTTGTTATTACCCTTTGAACCTATTTCTTGGGATCTCCAGTCTATAGGTTGAGTTTCCCTCACAAGTGACTTGTCAATCTATGGGCTTGAGTCTCATTCCTTTTGAGGTTTTGTAAACCTTTTCTCGAGCTAATCCTTTCGTCAAAGGATCGGCTAAGTTATCATCAGACCGTACATGATCCACTCTCACAGCCCCTGTAGAGATATACTCCCTAATAGTGCTGTGTTTGCGACGTATTTGTTATTTTTTTCCGTTATAATAACGGTTCTGAATCTTTACAATAGCCGCGGTACTATCACAATGGATCAAGACAGTTGGAATCGGTCTCTCCCATAAAGGGGTATCAGAAAGCAGGCTCCTTAACCACCCTGCTTCCTCGCTAGCCGAAGCTAGTGCAATCATCTCAGACTCCATCGTAGATTGAGCTAAAATAGTTTATTTCTTAGATTTTCAAGAAACAGCTCCACCAGCTATACTAAATATATAACCGCTAGTTGCCTTGGAATCATCTAAAAGGGTGTTCCAATCAGCATCGCTATATCCTTCCAGAACAGCGGGAAACTTCTGATAATGTAATCCAAGATTCATAGTTCTCTTTAGATATCTCATAATCCTATTAATAGCATGCCAATGTTCAATACTAGCTCTACTTGTAAACCTACATAGTAATCCCACAGCATACGCTATGTCGGGCCTAGTACAGTCAGTGGCATATCGGAGACTGCCTATGATGCTCGCATACTCAGTTTGTCTAACATCGTCACCGGTGTTCTTGAACAACTTCACACTAGGGTCATAAGGATTACATGCTGGTTTACAATCAAAATAATTGTATTTCTTTAGAATCTTCTCTATATAATGAGATTGATCCAAAGAAATTCCATGTTTAGAGCTAGTTTTTTTAATACCAAGGATTACACTTACTTCACCAAGATCTTTCATATCAAAATTAGCACATAGCATGGATTTTACATTATTCACAACATGAATATTGAAACCAAGTATTAGCAAGTCATCCACATAAATACATATAATAATACAAACATCATTTTCAGATTTATAGTAAATGCATTTGTCATTTTCATTTGCTTTAAAACCATGTGAAATGACTAGATTATCAAATTTCTCATGCCATTGCTTAGGTGCTTGTTTCAAACCATAAAGAGATTTATTTAATTTGCATACTTTGTTTTCTTGACCAGGAATAACAAATCCTTCAGGTTGGTCCATATAAATCTCTTCTTCTTCTAATTTACCATTTAAAAAAACAGTTTTAACATCCATTTGGTGCACAATAAGATCATGAATTGCAGCAAGAAATAAAAGTACACAAATAGATGTAATTCTAGAGACAGGTGAGAAAGTATCAAAGAAATCTACATTCTCTCTTTATCTAAACCCTTTGGCTACAAGACGAGCCTTATATTTATCAATGGTTCCATCGGGATTCAATTTCTTCTTAAGAATCCATTTACATCCTATTGTTTTACAACCAGGAGGTAAATCTACCAAATGCCAAGTTCTATTTGACTCGAGAGAGTCTAACTCGTCATCTATAGCCTCTTGCCATAAACTGGCATCTATAGAGGATAATGCCTCTTGGAGGGTAAGTGAATCCTCCTCTAAGGTATATGCATAGAAATCCGAACCAAAGTCTTTAGCTATATGAGGTTGTTTACTCCTTATAGGTTCAATATCTAATTCCTTATTAGATTCATTAATCCTAATGATAGGTTCATTACTAGAAGTCGAGCCCCCACTATTCTTCAATTTGAAAGAAAATTTATATTCATAAAAATCAGCATCATTTGATTCAATGATAACTTTATCTTTCAAATCATAAAATCTATAAGTTTTGCTATTTACCGCATAACCAATAAAAACATATTCATAAGCTCTACTGGCAAGTTTTCTTCTTTTTGGGTCAGGAATTCGAACATATGCCAAACAACCCCAAGTTTTAAAATAAGACAAATTTGGTTTCTTATTTTTAAAAACTTCATAAGGTGAAATTTTACTTTTCGATTTGGGAACTCTATTAAGTACATAGCAAACCGTTAATAAAATTTTACTCCACCAGTGAGAAGCTGCACCGGAATTAAGTAAAATAGCAACTACTGATTCAGCAAAAGTTCTATTTTTCCTTTCAGCCTTACCATTCATTTCAGGAGAATACGGTGCAATTTTTTCATGAATAATCCCATGAGATTTATAAAAATCAATAAAAATATCGGAATCATATTCTGTTCCTCTATCACTACGTAATCTCTTAATTTTCTTATTGTATTGATTTTCAATCTCAGTTACAAAATTCTTAAACATTTCAAAAGCTTCACTTTTATTTTTCATAAGATAAACATAAGTAAAATCAGAACTATCATCTATGAATGTAATAAAATAGCGTTTACCATTCCTAGTCAAAACTCCATCAAATTCACAAATATCATAATGTATTAAGTCAAGAGATTCAGATTCTCTAATTACTGATTTATGAGGGGTTTTAGAAATTTTAGCTTGACTACAAAATTCACATTTTTCAAAATCATTCAAAGACAATTTAGGAATTAGTTCCAAGTTGCTTAAGTTTTTAATAATGCGTTTGTTAACATGACAAAGTCTAGCATGCCAAATATTAAAAGAACACAACATATAAGCAGAAGAAGAAATTTTATTAATTTCAACATTCAGTTTGAACATTCCATCAGTTGCATATCATTTCCCAACAAAAATATTATTTTTGGTTAAGGTGTACAAATCAGCCCCAATAGTTTGAGTGAACCCCGCCTTGTTTAGAAGATAGCTCGAAACCAAATTCTTTCTCATCTTTGGAGTATGCAGAACATCTTTAAGGATGACTGTCTTTCCAGAGGTAAACTTTAATTCCACTTCACCAGAACCGGCGACAATAGTGGAGTGGGAATCACCCAGCAACACCTTCTTGTCTTTACTTTCAGAATAAGACTTGAACATGGAACTATCATAGCAGACATGGCGTGAAGCACTAGTGTCTACCCACCACCCTTCGGATCCACCAACTATATTGATTTCAGAAATCATAGCTATAAGTTGGTCCTCGGTAAGATTCGCCTGTGGAACAGGACGACGTCTTTGCCGGCAGTTCCGAGCCAAATGGCCCGCCTTCCCACAGTTATAACAAGTAAACTATTCAGAATTATTTCTTGAAGGGAGTTTGTTTCTATTCTGATTTTGATGCACATTTATGTTCTGGTTGTTGTGGTTGCGATTCTGATTTTGATTTTTCATATTTTTTCCTTTAGGTTTCAGAATAGCGTAAGATGATTTTTTGTGAGTGTTGTTAGAAACAACAAGCACTTCATCTTTCTGATCTTGTTTTCGGGCCTCCTCCTCAATCCGAAGACGAGTGATCAAACTTTCTAAAGAAAACTCTTTAGTTTTATGCCTTAGAGTATTCTTAAAATCTTTCCAAGAGGGGGGTAATTTGTCAATTAAAACAGCAACTTGAAATTGTTCATCAAGGGACATACCTTCAGCAATTATTTCGTGAGCGATTTTCTGAAGTTCATGAGACTGAACCTCCACTGATTTGTCGTCGGTCATTTGGTATTTCAGATACCGACTAACAGCATATTTTTTACTTCCAGCCTCCTCAGTGTCGTATTTCTTCAAAAGAACATCCCAAACTTCCTTTGCAGTTTTGTTAGAGCAGTAATAATCATACAGATCATCAGACATACCATTAAGAATAAAATTCTTACAACGGAAATTATTTTCCTCCCAAGACTTAACTTCTTGAATCTGAGCGTCTGTAGGAACTTGAGGTAATTGAGATTTTTCGGTTGTACAGACATATGCTACTTTTTCGATAGTAAGAAAAAATAACATTTTCTGTCTCCATCTTTTAAAATGAAACCCTTCGAAACGAAAGGGTTTTGTTGAGATCAACAGTTACTTGTTTAAAATCGTGATCATTAGACATCTTAACAGATATTGGACGTCTTAAAATTGTTGTTGCAGAAAATAAATAAAGTACGAGTTTACCAAAATTTCTTGGGATGAGTCGCGGACCAAGTCGCTCTCTTTAAGACGTTTCGCGGCTCTGCCCAAGAACGTGCAAACAGTGTATCAGCCCCGTCGTCCTCAGGATAAAACAGCCCAGAATTCTTCTCTGTCTAGGACGTTCTTTGCACTGTAGAAGTCCCAAAAACCAAACACCCCCACACATTGTTCGCAAAACGAACAAACTGCTCGGAAACTAAAATCAAACTGAAGAAACAGTATCGGAACAGATCGGAATAATTCCGGAAGAACAAAACAGTAAAAATCAAAACTGTTTTAGAACAGTTCGGAACAGAAAAACAGAAACAATTCTGAACAGAAACAGTTCGTTGTTCGGAACAGAAAACAGAAACAGAAACAGTTCGCTGTGTTTTTTTCTCTCTGAAAAACTGAGGAAAAAAAAACTTATTTATAGGAAAAAAATAATAAAACCGTTTTAAAAAAAAAATTAAAACCGAAATTAATGAAAACGTTTAATTTAAAAAAAAACGTTAACAGTTTTTTTAAAACAAATGAAAACGTTTTTTTTTTTTTCTAAACTGTTCAGACGTTTTTTTTTTTTAAAAAAATCAAAACGTTTTTTTTTTATTTTAATTTATTATTCAAATGGTTGTCTCTTTTTTTTTTAAATAAACTGTTTTAAAAAAAAATATTTTTCTAAAAAATAAATAAGTGCCACCTCATCACACGCGCGACTCGACTCAGACGGACGGCGGTGTGCGCGTGTGGTAAACCGGTAGGGATGTAACTCCTCTCCCCTCCACAAAATGTGGGTACCCCTTGGGGCACACCCCAAGAGTCTCACATACTCCTAGATATCCACATTAATTTCATCTCTCCCAACCAATGTGGGATATAAGTGCTAGAGGAAATTTCACAATTGGCACTTTCTATTCAAAAAATTTTAATTAAAATTCATTTGTTTCAACATAAACTTAAATGGTTACATAAGTATAAGAATGAATTAGTACTGGGCCTTGGAACTCATTATAAAATACTCTTAATTTCATGACTGATTTGCCAATTATTACTTTATCAATGTGAATATTTTAAGTACCGTTGGTACCGAGCTTGGTCCAAGCCTCAATGTTGGTTTTTCGACTTAAGAGTAATATGGAGAATTTTCCACTGGAAATATATTTGATCTAGTTTTTATTTATTTATTAAATATGCCCCCAAACATATCCAATAATTTCTGTTTTTCTGTGTTGTGACTATGCAAAAACTTCATGGTGTGATAATTGGTGTTCATCGGCGTCTTATTACAACCACCAATCAATGGAAGTATGAGAAACACGGTAGTGTCAAGGGTTGTATGAAAGAACTACATACAGCTGTGGGTTTGGCTACCAGCCTCGGAATGTCGGACGGCTATCTTTGGATATATCTGATCTCACAATAATATGGTAGCTAAAGAAGAGGCAACATTGTTTATAAATTATGAATAACACCCTGGCATATTCCTCCATTGCATGTATAATTTAACCTTATCCATTGTTTATCTTGTCTCTTTCTTTTTAATCCTAGTAACATACGAACTAGAATCCTAGGTAATGTCACACAAAAATGCATGGATACTATTTGGATTGATCATCTCCACTGCTTTGCTTTTAAACTTTCCTATTTTCATTTTTTTTTCTGTTAAAAGGTTGTGTATTCCCTTAATATTTTTCATAGCCCTTGTTTTGCTTTAAAGATAGGGACAGACATATGTGCACCTATGTCATGCTTGAAGCTGCTGCTGAAATGAGTAGACAGAGCTTATTGGTTGAAACCATGTTGACTAATAATAACAGTTTTAATGCTGCGATATCGATGTAACATAGTCTTAAATTGGGCGTCGAATCACAGGAATCAGATTGTAATTGCTAAGTTCAAATTGTTTTCCTTCCTATTGTGAAAAGAAAGTGAGGTTGTTAAATGATATTTGTGCGGAAAATTAAGTAAATAATTAAATTAATGGAAATATGAATCAGGTTAGGGATTATGGTATTTGAGGAATTATATTTTCTATTTCCGATCCAAATATGGGAATTATGTTGTTTTTAATTCCCATTTTCCATTGCCTTTTTACTTCCGATTCCTGTATTATCTTATCTAAGCTCTGTATCTGCATCAGTCTCTGAAATGGATAAACTCCCCTAGACTATCTTATTTAAAACACTAAGAAATCTCGATTTGGGATGTTTGATAGGCATCCAAAGGGACATGATCCGTGTTCCTTAATATTTTTAGGCTTCTTCCTGTTGCTCGAATGAATATATGAAATCATGTTAATTCACTTCATCTTAAATCGGTTTATGTTTTTTTCAGAAAAAAAAAAAAAAAGCAAGAATATGTTAGAAAGTGGTTCATTAATATGTCTCTAGTTGTCTAGTGCTTTTCATCCATAAAAATTGTCCCAGTTGATAGAAGGTTCTATTTGGATGAATTTCAACAGTGCAAAGGCAAATTGAAAAATACCAAAATAGATGGTGGAGATACCAATAAACCACCCAATATTAAAAGAAAGAATCAAGCAAGATACATGATAGTATAAGCGCATGAATATTCGAAAAACAAAATAATTCCCAACTGGCCTGTTCTGTCCTGCTTTCTTTTGGGGAGTTTGTCAAAGTGAATTCCCAATCAATTTTATTTCGTTTCATACCCTTATCAAATTGAACCCCTTCTTCCATCATTGTTGGAACCTTCCTGTTTTTCATCTTTGGTGATCTAAAAATGGCCGATATAGTGCTATGCCCTCTTCTGCAGTTGGTTGTTGAAAAGTTAGCTTCTCCCACTCTAGACAACTTTTTTGAGCTCTATAATCTGAGGGATAACAGAAGGAAACTACAGCACTCGCTGCCAATGGTTCAATCCCTTCTTGAAGATGCGCAAAGGCGAAGGGTAATGGAAATGGGTGTTGAAAAATGGCTGCTAAAGCTTACATGCACGGCCTACGAGTCTGATGATCTGTTGGATGAGCTTGCGGTAGAGATCACTTTGTGTGACCGTCGCAGAGGCATTGACCAATTATGGAGATCTCTTTTGCCTTTTGGATCATCAAAGCATCTCTTTGAGATTGCACATAAGCTTGGAAATAAGCTCAAAGAGCTTGATGAGATTGCCAAGCAGGGATTTGGCCTGAACTTATGTGTAGGGACGGTAATCTTGCAGTCTGAGAGTTTAGGCCAAAGAAGGGTAACAGGATCATCTGTAATTGAATCTGAAATTTATGGAAGAGATGAGGATAAGAATAAACTTTTGGACCTTTTATTTTCTGGCAAAGGTAAAACTGTGGGAAATATATTAGTTATTCCAATAGTTGGTATTGGAGGCCTTGGCAAAACAACTCTTGCTCGATTGGTCTACAATGATGAGAGAGTGTCCCATTGTTTTGATTTAAAACTATGGGTTTATGTGTCTGAGGACTTCAATCTAATGAAGGTTGTCAGAACTATTGTAGAGTCGGCAAGTAAAAGGAAATGTGAGTTCTTGGAGATGGATCTACTCCAATCTCAACTCCAGGAATCATTATGTGGGAAGCGATTTTTGCTTGTTTTAGATGACGTATGGAATGAAAATCCTGAAGAGTTGGATGAATTGGTAGATTTATTGAGACGTGGCATGGAAGGGAGTGTAGTCATGGTCACAACACGTAGCAAAAAGGTTGCATCAATTTTGGGCACTACATCACCGTACCATCTCAAGGGTTTACAGGAAGACGATTGCTGGATTTTGTTCAAGAAACGAGCTTTTGTGCATGGAGAAAAAGAAGAGTATCCTAATCTGTTGTCAATGGGAAAAGAAATCATAAGGAAGTGTGGTGGAGTGCCACTGGCCGCGAAAACTTTGGGAAGCTTATTGCGCTTTAAAAGGGAAGTGAAAGATTGGGTTTTTGTGCAAGAGAGTGAGCTTTGGAACCTTAAGGAGTGCCAAGGTGACATTTTACCTGCTCTAAGATTGAGCTACATTAATTTGCCCCTGTATCTGAAGCGATGTTTTGCATTTTGTTCACTATTTCCTAAACATTATGAAATCAAGAAGGAGAAGTTGATCTATTTATGGATGGCTGAAGGTTTAATTCTACCATATGGAGGGAAATTACTGGAAGACATAGGGGATGAGTATTTCAATGATTTATTATTTTTGTCTTTCTTTCAAGAAGTTGAGAAATGTGAAGATAGCAACATGACAGTATACAGGATGCATGACCTAATTCATGACCTTGCACGTAGTATTGGAGGATATGATATTGCCATACTAGGGCATGGTTCATGCTTAGGTAATCTTGCACAAACTCGTCATGCATCAATTCTTTGCGATTTATCTTCTTTCCCAAATGACTTGTACAATGCAAAACATCTGCGAACACTCCTTTGCTTATTTCCCGGCAGTAACTATGAAGAACGTCATTCTTTTCCACCTGTAAGTTTTATCTACTTGCGTGTCCTTGATTTAAGTGGCTGCGGGATTAAAAGATTGCAAGAATCCATTGGTGTTTTGATATGCTTGAGATACCTTGATCTGTCAAGCACTTCAATTCAAACACTCCCCAATTCCATTTGTAAGCTCCATAATTTGCAGACACTGAATCTGTCATGCTGCTACAGCCTCGTGGAGTTGCCATTGGGGATATCTAATCTTATTAGCCTAAGACACCTCAAAATCATCGGGTGTGAAGGACTGATCCGTATGCCTCCTGGAATAGGAAAGTTGACAAACCTTCAAACTTTACCAACATACCTTGTGGGCAAGGGAAGGGGGGAAAGCATTGCTGAACTCCACTCCCTAGACCTAAGGGGTGAGCTGAGCATAAAATGCTTGGAAAATGTGAGAGATGTGAACCAAGCAAAAATGGCTAATATGAGTGTGAAGAGACACCTTCACTCATTGAGGTTGCAATGGGGTACTAGTGATGAACCTGTGGTGGGGAGAACTTCAGATGAGGTAAAATGTGGAAAAGTCCCTGGTTCATCAGGATCATCGTATGGGAACGATAGCATAGATGTGGAAGCTATTCTTGAATGTCTTCAGCCACACCTGAATCTTAAAAAGCTTTTCATTAAAGGATATCCAGGAGTTAATTTCCCGCAATGGAATTTTCCAGATCTTGTTGCAATTGCATTGATTGACTGTATGAGATTGGAGAGTTTGCCTGCTCTTGGGCACCTTCCATTCCTTAAAACACTGTGCCTCGAAGGAATGGGTAGTTTGACGCGCATCGGTGAAGAGTTTTATGCTGGGAGCACCCAAAAACCATTCTCGTCTCTCAAGGACTTAACAATCAGGGATTTCCCAAACTTGGTGGAGTGGTCAAGCATCAGTGAAGGAGAAGCATTTCCCTGCCTGCAAAAGCTAATTGTGGATAGATGTCCTAACCTGACAGCAACACCTGGATTTCCATCTCTCCAACATTTGGAGCTGCGGGATTGCCACCCATTGATTTTTGAATTCATGGAGAATATCGCCACACTTTCTGATCTTGTAGTTGATACATTCCCCGCGTTACTAAATCTATCAGGGAAATTAATAGGAAATAACAACCGTCTTGCATCTTTGGAGATCCGCTCATGCAAAAGTCTTGGATCTCTTCCTTCAGAGGTTGAGAATCTCACTGCTCTGAAGTCTTTGATCATTAGTGGCTGTGAGGTGCTATCATCTTTGCCACTTGGATTGCAGAAGCTGAAAGAATTGGAACTTTTGGAGATCAATAGCTGCCACAACATGAAATTGTTGCCGGAGGACGCAATTGGAGGTTTGTGCTCCCTGCGAATTTTTTCTGTTGAAAACTGTAGCAATCTAATCTCCTTATCAAATGGAATCCGCCATCTTAGAGCCCTAGAACAGTTAACCATCATGAGTTGCCCAAAACTGGATCTGTTGCCTGACAGTCTACAAAATCTCTCTGCACTTAGGACATTGAACATTGTGTCTTGTCCTGAACTGTTTGTTTTACCAAATAGTCTACAACATGCTACTGCTCTCCAAAGTTTAGTGATGCATAGCTGCCCTGGCCTAACAGCTTTGCCTGATTGGTTGGGGAATTTCTGTTCTCTCAGATCGTTGACAATTTCGAATTGCAAATATCTGAAATGTTTACCTGAAGGTTTACAACACCTCAGCATGGTTCAGCACCTATCAATTCAAGATTGTCCTCATCTGGAACGCCTTTGCAAAATGAGAGGCACGGAATGGCACAAAATAGCTCATATCCCGCACATCTACATCGGTTCACTTAAACTGGGAAAATAGCTCATATCCTGCACGTCTACGGTTGGGTATGCAACATTAACTTTTATCTTCTTTTTAGGCGCACGAGTGTTCTATTAATTTTCATTTTTATCTAATGCTGTAGCTATGTGTATGGTTTGAAATGTTAGTTCTAGTATCTGTCTTTTGCCAGATATCTTGTTCCTGCTCATCCTTTTGATTATAAGTTTGTTAAAAGTGTATCCAAATCATATACTTACTTGCTGAAAGATATAACTTTTAGAATGATTTCCCCCTACTATTTTTACAACGGAAACCCAAATCCGCCGTTTAAGTAATGATTTTACCTCCTTTTGGCTGCAGCAGGAGACATACATGGCTGTATATTATTTATATCTCAAGCATGACCACATATGTTTGACTGTTGTGGACCATGAAGAATTTGCCTTTAGTTGCTGTAAGAATTCTATTCAATCTTTCATCTTTTGGTGATTTGCATCCTGCTGAAACATTCTACAAAGAGGCCAGTTGGTCTGATACCATACCAGTTAGTGGTTTTTACAGTTAGATTATTGAAACATGATATGCTAAGAATTGAAACATGATATGCTCAGAAAGCAGCATAGTGGTTATGCGGATGTTCTTTCTATCTCTAATTTTTATTGCATAAAATATGAGTCCACCTTTCGGCAATTTTTGTTTCCTAAAAACTTGCTATGTCATTGTTGTCATGAAAAAGATGTGATTCCGCTACTTCAATGAAAAACTAGAAATCTTCTAGCTCATAAAAAAAAAAAAAAAAACCGATTTCGCTATTTTTTTGGAAAAATCTTGTGATATTAAAATTTTGACAGGCTATAGCCCATAAAAAGTCCCATTTCGCTGCTTCTACAAAAAACTCGAAATTTTGAAATTTTGAAAGGATATAGCTCGCAAAAAACATGATGTCGTTACTTTTATGAAAAATTCAAAATCTTCAAATTTGAAAGGTTATAACTTACAAAAAACACGATTTTGATACTTTTGTGAAAAATTTGAAATCTTCAAATTTTAAAAGTTATAAGTCATTAAAAAAAAAATCGATTTTGTTAATTTTATGAAAAACTTGACATCTTAAAATTGTGAAAGGTTATAGGTCATAAAAAAAACACGATTTCGCTAATTTTACAAAAAAAACTCTAAATATTTAAATTTTTAAAGGCTATATAACAAAAAAAAAAAATCCAATTTCGTTACTTTTTTGAACAAAACTGGTAATCTTGAAGAGGCTTATTGCCATGAAATATGATTTGCAGCTTCATTTTTCTCCTTTGGGAATGCAAATTACTTTGAGTTACTACTGACTTATCCCCTGATGAGTCCATGTGCTTTTCATGTGTCAAAATCCGGGACCAAAAATTTGATACTTTATATCCATACATATTTCAAGGCTTGATGTTTAATATGAAAAAGCTTCATAGGGTCTTTCTGTCCAGGTGCAGGTATCCGCATCTTCACAGACATGTCTATTTCACCGAGCCTCTCTCCGAGACAGTACCAAGATCGTTATGCCTTTTGTGCGAGTCGGAATATGAAATTATGCCCCAATGATGTGGTGAATTGGTGATCTTTGCATAGGAGAAACTACCCTTTCTTCTTCCTGCTGCAGAAAACTCACTTCAATGCTTGCTTCTTACCCTTCTAGTCATTGAATAGAAGAAGGTTAATTCAAACAAATGGCTGTTTTTCATTGTTCACTTTATATTTGCAGGCTGATGGCGAATGTAGAGAAGTCAGAAAACAGCATAGTGATTGTGAGGATATTATCTCATTATCTTGTTTGGCATTGTTATAGTGCAAAGAAAATTGTTCTGGCAATCCATGTAAATATAAATCTACTGTTTTGTTTTTCTGTATTAACACGAGCCCAGGATAGGTCGGGCCTACTAGGATTATGGCAAAGTCGAGTAAGGCTGATAATCCTATGAAGGGCAGTTTGTTTGGATATGTTAAGATGACCTGCCCATCCCCCGCAGAGATCTTTACTTTTATGGGTCCCAAAAGATTTGAAATTATCAACTTGTGTCCCCTTTAAACTTATTTATATTTTTTGGTCTCTCCGGCCTTTCAACGGCCGGTTTCTAATGATTTTTTTTTTTAAAGAAACCGGCCCTCACCTGGCCGGTTTGTCAATGGGAGGCTGCCACCATGGCAATCCCCCACCTTCTCCCAATTATATATATTTATAATTATAAATATAATTTGTATATATAATTAATTTGTATATATAATTTTTAATTTTAAAATATTAAACTAATTTTAAAATTATAAATATATATATATATATATATATATATATATATATATATATATAAAAAAAAACTCCCCACCTCCCCCCCAAAAAAAAACTGAATCCGGTCATAGCACGGCTCGATTCAGTTTTGGTTAATTTCACTTAACTCCCGGGGGCTAAGTGAAGTTAACCCCAATCTCCCCAAAAGAATGAATTTTTAATGTTTTCAGCAATTTTGAGTTAAATAACGGTGGTCTATCTGTTTTTTAAATAAATCTAAATTTGTTTTTGCATAAATTACATTCAAAACACTCCGTAATGTTTCTTACAATACTAAAAACGGACAAAGTGAATGATTTTTAAAAAAATTGTCAAGTTGGTCAAATGAGTTGTTTTGATAACGGCGTAATTTTTTCGGCAATTTGTAGTTAACAAAATATGGTCTATCTACAATAGTAATGAAACCAAACTTTTTTTTATATACAAATTACGTATATAACACTATATAATAAAATTGAAAACACTAAAAACGGACTAATGAATAATTTTTAAATAATCGCCAAAATTGGTCGGATAAGTTGTTTTTTGAAAAATTTTAAATTAGTAAAATATGGTCTATCCGTAACAGAAATGAACACATTTTTTTTTTGTATACAAACTTTGTTCATAATTCTATATAATAAAACTGAGAACACTAAAAACGGATTAGTGAATAATTTTTAAATAATTGATGATGATTACAAATTTAGGCACCCAATACTTCAAATCCAAAATTGAAGGTGAAAACGGACGTTATTTGAAAAAATACTCGACCAAACCGCCTACGACAGTTTGTCTCGCCTAAATCTCGAAAAAATACTCAAAATCAAAAAAACAAAATCGCCTCAAACGGACCACCGAGAACAAATTTATGCTCATCCAAACTTTGAAGAACAATAGAATGTTTTTGAAACGTTGAAGAGCAATAGAATGTTTTTTAAATTATCTTCAAAGTTGGTCGGATGATGGGCATATCTTGTAGTCCACCTTGATAATTAATTCATCTCTATTATTTAAAAAACATTCTATTGCATTGAGTTTTTAGTGTTTTCAGTTTTATTATATAGTGTTATGAACGTAATTTATATAAAAAAAATTGGTTTCATTTCTGTTACAGATAGACCATTTTTTCTTAACTCAAAATTGCCGAAAAAATTACGCCGTCATCGAAACAGCTCATTTGGGCAACTTTGACGATTTTTTAAAAATCATTCACTTGTCCGTTTTTAGTATTGTAAAAAGCATTATGCAGTGTTTTGAACATAATTTATGCACAAAAAAATTGATTTATTTAAAATACCGATAGACCACCATTAATTAACTTAAAGTTGTCAAAAATATTAAAAATTCAGTTTTTATTTTTTTGGAGGTTGGGGTTAAGTGAAATTAATCAAAATTGAATCTGGCCATACTATGGCCGGATTCAGTTTTTTTTTTTTGGGAGTAGGGGGTAGGTTTGATTTATTTTATATATATATATAATTTTAAAACTAGTTTAATATTTTAAAATTAAAAATTATATATACTAATTATATTTAAAATTATAAATATATATAATGGGGGTGGGGGTGGGGGTGGGGGTGGGGGTGGGGCCATGGTGGCAGCCCCCCACTGACAAACCGGCCTTGTGAGGGCTGGTTTCTTCAAAAAAAAAAATCATTAGAAACCAGCCGTTGAAAGGCCGGAGAGACCCAAAAATGTAAATAAGTTTAAAGGGGACCCAGGTTGGTAATTTTGGATCTTTTGGGACCCATAAATGTAAAGAGTCTCCCCCCGCATCTCCCAATTTTTTTGTGAGTTATACTCCTTTAAACTTTCACGATTTTTTATTTTTTGTAAGATTTGAGGAATTGAGCTTTTTCAGTGAGTGATAACTTTTCAAACTTTTACGATTTTTAATTTTTCATTGAAGTAGCAAAATCAATTATTTTTTTGTGAGCAAAAACCTTTAAAATTTCACGATTTATATTTTTTCTTAAAATTGGGAAAATCGATTCTTTACGGTGAGTTATATAGCTTTTTGAAATTTTAAGATTTTGAATTTTTTTCTAAAATTGAAGAATTTGAGCTTATTTGGTGTACAATAACTTTTTAAAATTTGACGATTTTGAATTGTTTATAATAGTAGTAAAATTAAGTGTTTTTGGGTGAGTTATCACCATTAAATTTTTTACGAATTCTAGTTTTTAATAAAGGTGACAAAATCAAGCTTTTCTGGTGTAGTATAGTCTTTCAAAATTTTACGATTTCTAATTTTTCATAAAAGTCACAAAGTCAAGTTTTTTCAGTGAGCTATTACCTTCAAAATTTCATGATTTTTGGTTTTCTATAAGTGGCGAAATCGAGTCTTTTCGATGAGCTAAGTCTTATTAAAATTTTAGATTTTGAGTTTTTCAAAAAATTGACAAAATCGAGCCTTTCTGGTTTGCTATAGTCATTCAAAATTTCACGATTTCTAATTTTTGATAAAAGTGGTTAATTTGTGCCTTTTCAGTGAGTTATAGCATTTCAAAATTTGGAATTTTTCAAAAAGTTTAGAAATTGAAGCCTTTTTTATGTGTTATAAACTTTCAAAATTTCATGATTTTTATTTTTTCTTAAAATTAATAAAATCAAGCTTTTTTTTGTGTATCTGCTACTAAAAATTTCACAATTTTAATTTTTCAAAAAAGTCGCAAAATAAAGTTTTTGTGGGTGACCTATAACCTTACAAAAGTTTGCGATTTCTAGCTTTTTGATAAGTGATGAAACCGAGCCTTAACAGTGAGCTACAACCTTTCAAAATTTTATAATTTCATCTGTTTATAAAATTGATAAAATTGATTATTTTTCGTGTCCTATAACCTATCAAAATTTCATGATTTTTTATTTTTCGTAAAAGTAGCGAAATCAAGTTTTTTCGGTGAGGTATAACCTTTCAAAATTATACAATTTCTAATTTTTGACAAAAGTAGTGAAATCGAGCCGTATCAGTAAGCTATAGCTTTTACAAATTTTAGGATTTTAATTTTTTCACAAAATATATAAAATCTAGCCTTTCTGGTGTGCTATAAGCCTTCAAAAATTTCACGATTTTTATTTTTTTATAAAAGTCGCAAATCAAACTTTTTAGGTAAGCTATAAGTTTTCAAAATTTTACGATTTCTAATTTTGATAAAAGTGGCAAAATTGAGCTTTTTCAGTATGCTATAACCTTTCAAAATTTAAGGATTTTGAATTATTCATCAAAATTGAAAAATTGAGCATTTCTGCTGTGGCATAGCATTTAAAAATTTTACGATTTTTTATTTTTCATAAAAGTCACAAAAATAAGTTTTTTTGATAAGTTATAACGTTTCAAAATTTCACGATTTCTAGTTTTTTTATAAAAGTAGCGAAATCAAGCCTTTTCGTAGTTTGACATTTTTTGAAAATTGGCAAAATTGAGCCTTTGTGGTGTGCTAATCTTTTCAAAATTTCTCGATTTTTAAATTTTTATAATAGTCACAGCATCAAGTTTTTTCTCTAAGCTACAACTTTTCAAAATTTCAGGATATTTTATTTATAAAATTGACAAAATCAAGCCTTTTTTGTATGCTATAACCTTTATAATTTCACGATTTTTTTTTTTCATGAAAGTCCCCAAATCATGTTTTCTCGGTGAGTCACAACCTTTAAAAATTTTAGGATTTATATTTTTTCATAAAATTGACAAAATCAAGTCTTTTTGTAAGCTAACCTTTCAAAATTTCAAGATTTCAAGACTTTTATAAAAGTGGTGAAATCGAGCCTTTTCTATGAGCGTTAGCCTTACAATATTTCCAGATTTTAAGTTTTTCAAAAAATTAACAAAATCAAGTCTTTTTGCTAACCTTTCAAAATTTTACAATTTCTAGTGTTTTGGAAAAATAGCGAATTCGAGCATTTTTAGTGAGCTATAATCTTCAAAATTTCAGGATTTTGAATTTTTCAAAAAATAAACCAAATCGAGTCTTTTTGGTGTAGCCTTTCAAAATTTCGCGATTTTAACTTTTTCATAAAATTCACAAAATCAAATTTTTTCAATGAGCTACAGTCTTTCAAAATTTCATAATTTTTAATTTTTTATAAAAGTCGCAAAATCAAGTTTTTTCGGTATGCTGTAATCTTTTAAAATTTTACGATTTTTAATTTTTATAAAAATTAGAAAATCAAGTTTCTTGGGTGAGCTATAGCCTTTCAAAATTTCAGAATTTTAAAATTTTCATAAATTTGACAAAATCAAACTTTTTTGGTGTGCTACAGCCTTTCAAAAAAAATCATGATTTTTAACTTTTTATAAAAGTCGCAAAATCAAGTTTTTTCTGTGAGCCATAACCTTTTAAAATTTTACAATTTCTATTTTTCTATAAAAGTTGCGAAATCAAGCCTTTTTGGTGAGGTATAGCATTACAATATTTACGGATTTTGAGTTTTTCAAAAAATTGACAAAATCGGTCCTTTTTAGTGTGCTAGTCTTTTCAAAATTTCACGATTTTTAAATTTTCATAATAGTCACAGACTCACAGCATCAAGTTTTTTCTCTAAGCTACAACTTTTCAAAATTTCAGGATATTTTATTCATAAAATTTACAAAACCAAGTCTTTTTGGTATGCTATAACCTTTATAATTTCACGAATTTTTATTACTCATGAAAGTCCCAAAATCATGTTTTCTCGCTGAGTCACAATCTTTAAAAATTTCATGATTTATATTTTTTGATAAAATTGACAAAATCAAGTCTTTTGGTGAGCTGTAACCTTTTAAAATTTCAAGATTTTTATAAAAGTTGCGAAATCGAGCCTTTTCGATAAGCTATAGCCTTACAACATTTTAGCATTTTGATTTTTTTTTTTAAAAATTGACAAAATCAAGCCTTTTTTGGTGTGCTATAGCATTTCAACATTTCAAATTTTGGAATTTTTCAAGAAATTTACGAAATCGAGCCTTTTGGTGTGCTTTAGCCATTCAAAATTTCACAATTTTTAATTTTTCATAAAAGTCGCAAAATCTTGTTTTTTGGGTGTGCTATAATCTTTCAAAATTTCACGATTTTTAATTTTTATAAAAGTCACAAAATCAAGTTTTTCCAGTGAGCTATAGTCTTTAAAAATTTCATGATTTTTAATATTTTTTTATAAAAGTCGCAAATCAAGTTTTTTCGATGAATTATAACTTTTCAAAATTTCACGATTTCCAATTTTCTATGAAAGTGGCAAAATCGAGCATTTTTTGTGAGTTAAAGCCATCCAAAATTTCAGGATATTGAATTTCGGTGTTCCTTTCAAAATTTCAAGATTTTTTAATTTTCACAAAAGTAACAAAATCAAATTTTTTGGTAAGCTAACCTTCAAATATTTCTCGATTTCTAATTTTTACAAAAATGGGAAAATCGATCATTTTCGGTGAGCTATAATTTTTCAAAATTTCAAGATTTTGAATTTTTCACAAAATTGACAAAACCGAGCCTTGTTGGTGTGCTATAGTCTTCTAAAATTTCATGATTTTTAGTTTTTGGAAAAGTAGCGAATTCGAACCTTTTCGGTGAGTTATAACCTTTCAAAATTTAAAGATTTTGAATTTTTCCAAAAATTTACAAAATCAAACCTTTTTGGTGTGCTATAGCCTTTCAAAATTTCACGATTTTTAATTTTACGTGTAAGTCACAAAATTATTTTTTCCCGATAAGTTATCGCCATTCAAAATTTCAGGATTTTGAATTTTTCTTAAAATTGACAAAATTGAGTCATTTTGGTGTGCTATAGACTTTCAAATATTTGCGATTTTTAATTTTCGATAAAATTGACAAAATCAAGTCTTTTCGGTGAGTTATTACTTTTCAAAATTTTATGATTTCTTATTTTTTATAAAATTGGTGAAATCGAGCCTTTTCGATGAGCGTTAGCCTTACAATATTTCCAGATTTTAAGTTTTTCAAAAAATTAACAAAATCAAGTCTTTTTGCTAACCTTTCAAAATTTCACGCTTTCTAGTGTTTTGGAAAAATAGCGAATTCGAGCATTTTCAGTGAGCTATAATCTTCAAAATTTCAAGATTTTGAATTTTTCAAAAAATAACCAAATCGAGTCTTTTTGGTGTTGCCTTTCAAAATTCCGCAATTTTAACTTTTTCATAAAATTCAAAAAATCAATTTTTTTCAATGAGCTGCAATCTTTCAAAATTTCACGATTTTTAATTTTTATAAAAGTCAGAAGATCCAGTTTCTTGGGTGAGTTATAACCTTTCAAAATTTCAGAATTTTAAAATTTTCATAAAATTGACCAAATCAAGCCTTTTTTGTGTGCTATAGCCTTTCAAAAAAATTCATGATTTTTAACTTTTTATAAAAGTCGCAAAATCAAGTTTTTTCTATGAGTTATAACCTTTTAAAATTATACAATTTTTAATTTTTTATAAAAGTGGCAAAATCAAGCCTTTTTGGTGAGGTATACCATTACAATATTTATGGATTTTGAGTTTTTCAAAAAATTGACAAAATTGAGCCTTTTTGGTATGTTATAGTCTTTCAAAATTTCACGATTTCTATTTTTTGGTAAAAGTGGTGAATTCAAGCCTTTTTAGTGACCTATATCCTTTCAAAATTTCAAGAATATGAATTTTTCAAAAAATTTACAAAATCAAGTCTTTTTGGTGTGTTATACCTTTCAAAATTTCATAATTTTTAATTTTTCATAAAAGTTACAAATTTAAGTTTTTTCGGTGAGTTATAGTCTTTCAAAATTTCAAAATTTTGAATTTTTTATAAAATTAAGAAAATTAAGCTTTATTGGTGTGCGATACCTTTAAAAATTTGACGATTTTTAATTTTTCAAAAAAGTCACAAAATGAAGTTTTTTTGGGTGAACTATAACCTTACAAAATTTTGCGATTTCTAGTTTTTGATAAGTGACAAAATCGAGCCTTAACGGTGAGCTACGGTCTTTCAAAATTTTACAATTTTGATTTTTTTATAAAATTGACAAAATCGATAATTTTTCGTACGCTATGGCCTTTCAAAATTTTAAAAATTTTTATTTTTCATATAAATAACGAAGTCAAGTTTTTTTGGCGATATATAACCTTTCAAAATTACACGATTTCTGGCTTTTGTTAAAAAATAGTGAAATCGATCCTTATTGGTGAGTTATAGCCTTTCAAAATATCCGGATTTTAAAGTTTTCATGAAATTGACAAAATCGAGCATTTTTTGTGTGCTCTAACTTTTTAAAATTTCACGATTTTTAAATTTTTTTTATAAGAGTCGCAAAATAAAAAAATAAACAATTAGTAAGCTATATGCTTTCAAAATTTCACGATTTCTAATTTTTTATAGAAGTGGCGAAATTGAGCCTTTTCGGTGAGTTAGTCTTTCAAAATTTAAGGATTTTGAGTTATTTATTATACTGAAAAAATCTAGCATTTCATTTCTGGTGTGATATAACCTTTTAAAATTTCACGATTTTTCATTTTTCATAAAAGTCGCAAAAACTAGTTTTTTCGGTGAGTTGTAATCTTTTAAAATTTCACGATTTCTAATTTATTTTTTTTAAAAGTGGCGAAATCGAGCCTTTCAAAATTTCAGGAGTTCGATTTTTTCAAACAATTGACAAAATCAAGCTTATTTGGTGTGTTATAGTCTTTCAAAATTTCACGATTTTTAATTTTTCATAATAGTCGCAAAATCAAGTTTTTTCTAAGAGCTATAGCTTTTAAAAATTTCAGAATTTTATTTTTTTTTTAATAAATTCAAATTTCATAACAGTCGAAAAATCAATCCCTTTTGGTGTGACCTTTCAAAATTTCAAGATTTTTTATTTTTCATGAAAATCGCAAAATCAAGTTTTTTTCGGTCAGTTAACCTTTCAAAATTTTGCAATTTATAAATTTTGATAAAAGTAGTGAAATCAAGCCTTTTTGTTGTGTTATGCCTTTCAAAATTTTAGGATTTTGAATTTGTCATAAAATTAACAAAATCGAGTCTTTTAATTAGTGTGCTATTTCCTTTCAAAATTTTACGATTTCTAGTTTGTTTATATATATATATATATATATATATATATAAGTGATGAAATCAAGCCTTTTTAATGAGCTATAGCATTACAATATTTCAGGATTTCTAGTTATTCGGAAAAGTGTAGAATTCGAGCCTTTTCAGTGAGTCATAGCCTTTCAAAATTTCACGATTTTTTATTTCTCATAAAAGTCGCAAAGTCAAGTTTTTTCTGTGTGATATAGTCTTTCAAAAAAATTCAATTTTTAATTTTTATGAAAGTCACAAAATAAAGTTTTTTCGGTGAGTTATAATTATCTTTCAAAATTTCAGGATTTTGAATTTTTCATAAAATTGACAAAACCAACTCTTTTTGGTGTGCTATATGTAGACACGGCATTTTGACCGCCTCGCAAAAATATTATACTTTATTTTATAGTTACCTTTATTTTATTTCCCTATTTATTTTGTTTTTGATTGTACTGCATTTGTGCGGTTTAATACCGCTAAATTAAGTTTTGTTAATCTCTTAAGTAAATTAAATATTAGTAATTGATTTATTTATTTTTTTTGGTTTTGTAGATTTTTCAAAGTGGAATAAAAACGCGTTAATTCGGAACAAAATGGACAAGAAACAGACGAGAACGAGTGAGGCCTGGACTGAACGGGGGTGGGGGGTTGCATTGAGGTCGCACGTGCGACCAGTGTTGCTGGCCGCATATGCGGCCAGCGTGGGCAGAGAGCAAATGCTCTCTGCCCACACCTTTTGGGTGCACCGAAGTTCGGTGCACCCACCCCCTTTTTTCTTACCTTTTCTCGGACGATTCGCATTGAAATTCCTATAAATAGATGAACGCTCAGACAAGGAAGGGGGATGATTTTTTTGGGAAGGGAGAGGTGAAATCTGGAGAGAAATTTTGAAGAAAATAATATAATTTTTATTTTATTGTAATTTTGAAGAAGAAACAAAAAAAATCTCCAAGAAGGTTGTAAATTTTCATCTGTTGTAAATCTTACTCTTATTTTTAAATAAGTTGTTATTATACTAAATTTTGATTTTTTTGTAAATTATATTTTTTTTTTTCTCTTTTTATTATTTTATTTATTTATTTTTATTTATTTTTATTTTTTTAGTAAATAAAACGAGGTGGAAATATCTCTACCTTCCATTGGAACGGTTTAGGTTTAGAAAGAAATTACTCCCCTCGATGTGTGTGTGCGTGTGTTTCTTTAACTCGTATTAAATATAATGTGCTGACAAGATGAGGTGGAAAATTCTCAACCTTCCATTGGAACGGTTTAAG
This sequence comes from Eucommia ulmoides, assembly GCA_016647705.1. Classification (NCBI taxonomy): domain Eukaryota; kingdom Viridiplantae; phylum Streptophyta; class Magnoliopsida; order Garryales; family Eucommiaceae; genus Eucommia; species Eucommia ulmoides. The sequence continues at coordinate 48,044,927 of CM028331.1, forward strand.
TTTAGAAGGAAATTATTCCCCTCGATACGTGTGAGTGTGTGGGCGCGTGTGTTCTATTTAATTTGTATTAAATATAATGTACTAACAATACGAGGTGAAAAACTTCTGACCTTCCATTGGAACGGTTTAAGTTTAGAATGAAATTACTCCCCTTGAGGAGTGTGCGTGTGTGTGTGTGTGTGTGCGTGTGTGTGCGTGTGTTTCTTTAACTTGTATTAAATATAATGTGCTAACAAGATAAGGTGGAAAATTTCCAACCTTTCATTTGAACGGTTTAAATTTAGAAGGAAATTACTCACCTCGATGTGTGCGTGCGTGTGTTTCTTTAACTCGTATTAAATATAATGTGCTGACAAGATAAGGTGGAAAATTTCCAACCTTCCATTTGAACGGTTTAAATTTAGAAGGGAATTACTCCCCTCGATGTGTGCGTGCGTGTGTGTGCGTGTGTTTCTTTAACTCGTATTAAATATAATGTGCTGACAAAATAAGGTGGAAAATTCCCAACTTTCCATTGGAACGGTTTAGGTTTAGAAGGGAATTATTCCCCTCGATGCGTGTGAGTGTGTGCGTGCGTGTGTTTCTTTAACTTGTGTTAAATATAATGTGCTAACAAGATGAGGTGGGAAATTTTCAACCTTCCATTAGAACGGTCTAGGTTTAGAAGGGAGATTACTTCCCTCGATGTGTGTGTATGTGTATGTGTGTGTATATGAGGAGGATTTCAAAATAAAATAAAAATATTCGGATTTAAATTTTAATTGGACTTAATTGGATAAGGTACCGTCTTTGGACGGGCGTCTTGGGGTGCTTGACACCTTCCCCAAGCGTAACTGACCCCCGAACTCTTTAAACGAATCTCTGGTCAGACCATGTTATTTTGAAGTCAAATTTTTACTTAAGCCATTTTTTTAAATTGTTTTCAAAAAAGAAAAATATGGTGACCTAGCACATCATTTAAACCCAATGCTAGGTGGCGACTCCTTTTTCTAAAACAAGCTTAAATATATTTTAATGAGAAAATCGATGTTTTTAAAAAACCCTTCTCATTTTGTCAACAAACAAATATATCTATTTTTTTTATTTTCTCTGGAAAATTGGGGCGCGTTCAGCTGGCGACTCCACTGGGGACAGTTAGAAGGTCGAGCCCAATATGTCTAAATAAATCTAACTAATCTAAAGTTCGAATGTTAAATTTTATTTTATTATCTTTTCCCTCAATTCGGTAAATAAGTTGTGATTTCTTTTTTATATATTTCTTTTTATTTTTTTATATATATTTTTCTCTTATTTTCCTTCTTTCCTCTCAGGCTCTTATATAGTTGTAAATCCTCTGACAAAAGCACAGTTGTCTTGTATCCATATTGTCCTCTCAGGATTCTATGATACAAGACAAGAAAGGGGTTTTGGTACTTGATGGATTAATGATGTCTTGGGAATTTTGTTTTTGTTTTTTTAAAAAAAAAAAAAAAAAGTTCAAAATTTTCAATATCGGTAGAGAACAACCAAAACATAAAAAAAAATAAAAAAAGAATTTTTCATAAACCATCATTTGTTTTAATTGGTCGTTATCGAAATTGAAATCTTCGAACTAGAATGGGCTTTAAGACTACCTAAGACCCACGTGAACTAATAAAATGATTTTTATTGTAGAAAAGGACAAGACAAAGAAAATTGGTCCCAGAAAAGCAAATCAAGTTCCCCCCTTCTCAAAGTCCGATCTTTACGCGCAGTCGAGCACAGACTCATTCCAGGATGACATCAAAAAGCAATCCCGAATCTCCCCGAACAACCCAGATGGCTCAGATGCAGGAAACTATTGACAGGTTGATGGAAAGGATCAACGAACTTAGCCGACTTCTGGAGGTGCCTATTCCTCCGTCCAATGGGACTCCTGTGACTGAATCCCCAAATGGAAACCCTGCAAGTATTGGGATGGAGAACTTAGGGCCGAATCTGAACCACGTCGGCCCGAACTTCGCAGCACTGGTCTACTATGGACCTCAGATGGGCCCTCATCCTTTCGCCTATGGAGCTCCGGCATATCCCATCCAGGGGCATGTCTATCAGGCCTCGCTAGAGGGCTCGGCCCCCACCGCACCACAGATCCTCATTCACCCGGAGAGGGTCGTTGCTCCACAAACAATTCAAATGATAGCCAACCGGCCCCGGCCATTAAAACTGAAAACAAAAAAAAGAATGGCCCTTCACCGGCTTGGCTTCTGAAAATGGAGAAATTAGAAAAAACTATGGAAGAATGGAAAAAGGAGAAGCCATCCAGGAAAGCGACGTACAAGGAGTTGTCAACACCACCCGGGTTGTGTACCCGAAAAATTTCGTAGTTCCAGAGTTCACAAAATATGATGGTACTGGCCCTCCAGAATGGCATGTCAGCATTTACAAAGAGGATTTAGGAATTCATGCTCGGAACGAAGACCTTTGCCTAAAGATGTTTCGGAGATCGTTGAAAGGACTGGCTCTCAACTGGTACATGACCCTGGAGCTATCACAGATTAAAACATTTGAAGATCTGGTAGAGGCCTTTTGTGAGCAATATGTGTACAATAGGGATGCCGCGCCGGACCGCAATACCCTCTACCAGATACTGAAAAATAAAGATGAAAGTTTCCGGAGGTATACTGCCCGTTGGAGGGAGGAGGCTGCCAAAGTTGTCCCTAGGCTGAGCGAGGAGGCTCAGTTAGAGATATTCAAGTCAATTCAGTCACCGCCGTTCTATCAAGATCTCTCGAGCATAGCAGTGGTTTCTTTCGGCGATGCAATCAAACAGGCCGAGGTGACGGAATAAGGAATAAGGAGCGGAAAAATTGAAGGGGCCCAATCCAATCTGACGAAAAGGTCAGTCCCGCCAAAGATGAAAGAAAATGAAGTAGCCGTTGTTGTTTCCCCTCGGCAAACCCATTACCAGAACTACCCCCAAGCTTCCTGTCCCCAAAACTACCCGAACCAGAACAATCAATATCACAACTACCCTCCTCAAAATCGCCAAAACCAAAATTATCCTCAAAACCAACCCTATTCCCAAAGTCGCCCCCGCTATTACCAAAATGTACCTCCCCCTTATCAAAACCATATTCCCCAATATTATCTTCAAGCCTACCCAGCACCCTCTTAACATACCTATCAACCACACTCGAACACCCCACCTCAAATTCCTAACCGCACTCCAAGGTCAGGAACCCAATACCACCAAGGCCTTCTACCTCATGCTACTGGGGGAAAATTTCCAGAACTACAACAGAGAGCTACAAGACCTTCCGGTCTCGATCACCGAGTTGTACCGGAATTGTTTGAAGTAGGGGATGCTGACACCCCTTCCATCCTACGAACGTAAGCCTGGGAGTAAAGCCGCTTCTTCGAATGCTTTTTGTGAGTACCACTCGGGAACCAGAGGACATGCGACTGAGCAGTGCTTTCAACTAAAGGACAAGATCCTGGAGTTTATACGGACAGGAGCCATCACGTTTCCTAAAAAACCTGAGACTGGTACACCAAACTGTTAGCAGAATCCGTTGCCTGAGCATGCACCTTCAAGGGGTGGTAAAGTCAATCTTTACCAAAATATTGGTGGAGATAGGAGCGAGTCATGTGCCTAAGGCTCGATTTGAAAAATCTAAAGACTGCAAAACTTTTTTTTGTTTGCTTTAAATTTGCGAGGTGTTTTGATAAAATTGAAAAATCTTTGCGTACTCACATTTCCATCCCGTTGGTCTTTTGGATGGAAAAGGATTTGCTCTGTAATGACTTTTAAAATTTCAATAATGCAATACTGTTTATTCAAAACTGTGGTCTAATGTTTGAATCTTACTATTTCAGGTTCCCAAAATTGCCTGCATATGTTGTACGTGATGTGACTGAGTGAGGATGTGAATGTGTGATTCAATACAAAGTTAGACCACGATTCAATGGGACTATAAATAAAGGAAGATTATGTTTATCCAAACGATGGTGAGATCTGAAAAGGCCTGTAACCAAATTCGTCAGTGATTCCAGAAGTACCGGGGGATTCAAAAGTCAAGATTGGTATCCATTGTTTTTACGATGCTTTGATATATTGTTGCAAGCTAATCAAGTTATCTTTGGTGGTACTTTAGTGATTGATGAAATTAGGTGTAAATATCCCGGTTTGTCTATTGTCTGAGTTACTCAATGGTAAAAAGAGAATACAATCATCTCAGGCCAATGATCCCAATGAAGAAACTTTCAAATGTTGCAAGAAGGTCTAAATTCTCAAAGAAAATCAAATTCATTGATAAGCCCGGCTGCCCCTAAATCATTGTAAGTTCGATATAAAAAAAAAAAAAGAAAAAAAGAAAAAAATAATAGAAAAAAAAAAAGAAAAAAGAGAAAAAAAGAAAAGGAAAAAAATAAAAGAAAGGGAAAAACGAAAAGTGGGATAATCGAACAAGAAGTATTGGTATAAATGTGGAAGAGATTTGAAGAAAAAAGAAAGATGATAGATAGATTTGTTCATGTTTTCCGCCTCGGTCCAAATTAGCGGCAAACGATATTTTTTGGAATCAGAACTTGATGGATTTGAATGGAATTAGAATTTGAGAAAAGAAACATTGGTCGTGGTCTGAAAATGTATTAGAATCATATTCCTCTACATTCTTGACTCAAGATCTCACAGAAAATCATATCGGGTATTGAAGGTACTCATTTTAGTAATTTTTTACATTTACCCATTTTTGGACTAAATCAGTTTTGCAGGACTTGAGAAAACACAGAGCATACAGGAGTATTAGAACCCCAAGCATTGAAGCACCTACTAATTTGAAAAGACAAGAATCCAGTCGAGCAAGTCAAGGAGACCTCGATGAGGTATGTTGGGCCTTCTCCTGAGTCGAAGGGAACTAAAAAAAAAAAAAAAATTGTCGAATCACCCCGAAGCATGTCGAACTCTCAGTTGAAAAGCGAGACTTCTAAAATTCAAAATGAAAAAATCTCCCGATACTGTCCCGTGACCCGTGAAAGTCGAGCGCTATTAGTCAAATGACCACGATAAAAAAGGGGGGAATGGAATTGTGAGTCATCAAAGGTAACAACTTTCAGACTAAGATTTTGTTTTGGAAATGTTTTCATGTGCATTACAGGGATTTCAAGGGGCTTGGAAGCATGGATTTCCCTATCACTAGGACTTCTTACCTTCCAGCTCAAATTGGAAACTCTTATTGTTGAAATTTCAGAAGCTCCAAATGAGCGTTCAGGTATGCATTTTACCCTGAAAGGGGCACAAAATGAACTATGCTAAACTTGATTCTCAGCGTAATGTTAAGGTACGTAGGCAATCTGTAAAGGTTCGGTCATCTGAGAGTTCAGCTGGGGCACATTTTATATATTTGCTCTCTTATTTTTACCCAGTTACAAGTTGAGGCATGTTTTATACTCTTGAACTTTCTTTAGGCCCCTGGCCAAGAGGGCTGGGGCATGAATAATTTTTATTACTCTAAACGATCCTCTAAACGGACACATGTTCGGCATGAGTATCGTCAGGAGTAATTTTTTATTACTCTAAACGATCCTCTAAACAGATACGCGTTTGCCATGAGTATCGTCATGAGTCATTTTTATTACTCTAAACGATCCTCTAAACAGTCACGCGTTTGTCATGAATATCGCCATGAGTCATTTTTTTATTGCTCTAAACGATCCTCTAAATGGACACATGTTCGTCATGAGTATCGTCATGAGTCATTTTATTACTCTAAACGATCATCTTAACAGACACTGGTTCGTCATGAGTATCATCACGAGTTAATTTTTTTTATCACTCTAAATGATCCTTTAAATGAACATTTGTTTGTCATGAACATCGTCATGAATCATTCTTTTATTTCTCTAAATGGACACTTGTTCGTCATAAGTCTTCTTTTATTACTCTAAACGCACATTTGTTCGTCATGAGTATCGTCATTAGTCATTTTACTTTATTTGTTCTACTATTGAAAAATGCACTAAAAAAAAAAAAAAAATAAATAAATAAAAAATGAGACGATCAAAATGGCGTGGTCTTTTATCTTTGTCAAGCAAGTAGAACTTGCATGACAAAGAGGGGCAGCTGTAGACACGGCATTTTGACCGCCTCGCAAAAATGTTATACTTTATTTTATAGTTACCTTTATTTTATTTTCCTATTTATTTTGTTTTTGATTGTACCGCATTTGTGCGGTTTAATACCGCTAAATTAAATTTTGTTAATCTCTTAAGTAAATTAAATATTAGTAATTGATTTATTTATTTATTTTGGTTTTGTAGATTTTTCGAAGTGGAATAAAAATGCGTTAATTCGGAACAAAATGGACAAGAAACAGACGAGAATGAGAGAGGCCCGGACTGAACGGGGGTGGGGGGTTGCATTGAGGTCGCACGTGCGACCAGTGTTGCTGGCCGCATATGCGGCCAGCGTGGGCAGAGAGCAAATGCTCTTTGCCCACACCTTTTGGGTGCACCGAAGTTCGGTGCACCCAGTGCACCCACCCCCTTTTTTCTTACCTTTTCTCAGACGATTTGCATTGAAATTCCTATAAATAGATGAAGGCTCAGACAAGGAAGGGGAAGGATTTTTTTGGGAAGGGAGAGGTGAAATCTGGAGAGAAATTTTGAAGAAAATAATATTATTTTTATTTTATTGTAATTTTGAAGAAGAAACAAAAAATATCTCCAAGAAGATTGTAAATTTTCATCTGTTGTAAATCTTATTCTTATTTTTAAATAAGTTGTTATTATACTAAATTTTAATTTTTTTGTAAATTAGATTTTTTTTTTCTCTCTCTTTTTATTATTTTATTATTTTATTTTTTATTTTTATTTTTTTTTTAGTAAATAAAACGAGGTGGAAATATCTCTGTCTTCCATTGGAACGGTTTAGGTTTAGAAAGAAATTACTCCCCTCGATGTGTGCGTACGTGTGTTTCTTTAACTCGTATTAAATATAATGTGCTGACAAGATGAGGTGGAAAATTCTCAACCTTCCATTGGAACGGTTTAAGTTTAGAAGGGAATTACTCCCCTCGATGCGTGTGAGTGTGTGGGCGCGTGTATTTTATTTAATTTGTATTAAATATAATGTGCTAACAATACGAGGTGAAAAACTTCTAACCTTCCATTGGAACGGTTTAAGTTTAGAATGAAATTACTCCCCTTGAGAAGAGTGTGTGTGTGTGTGTGCGTGTGTGTGCGTGTGTTTCTTTAACTTGTATTAAATATAATGTGCTAACAAGATAAGGTGAAAAATTCCCAACCTTCCATTTGAACTGTTTAAATTTAGTAGGGAATTACTCCCCTCGATGTGTGCGTGCGTGTGTTTCTTTAACTCGTATTAAATATAATGTGCTGACAAGATAAGGTGGAAAATTTCCGACCTTCCATTTGAACGGTTTAAATTTAGAAGGGAAATACTCCCCTCGATGTGTGCGTGCGTGTGTGTGCGTGTGTTTCTTTAACTCGTATTAAATATAATGTGCTGACAAGATAAGGTGGAAAATTCTCAACCTTCCATTGGAACGGTTTAGGTTTAGAAGGGAATTACTCCCCTCGATGCGTGTGAGTGTGTGCGTGTGTGTGTTTCTTTAACTTGTGTTAAATATAATATGCTAACAAGATGAGGTGGAAAATTCCCAAATTTCCATTAGAACGGTCTAGGTTTAGAAGAGAAATTACTTCCCTCGATGTGTGTGTATGTGTATGTGTGTGTAT